>ML777254.1:307356-349122 GCA_009831015.1 Picea engelmannii
TGCATGGATATGATGAAGTAGATGCATCATTGAGATGTCCACACATATTCACTTTCTCTTCTTGTAATTAATAAGATCCAAACAAAGTTTGGATGGAATTTTGAAAATCGTGCGGTCGTTTCTGGAAAAACGCTGAAAATTTGTTGATTTTAAAATGATCATAACTTCACTTCCTGGACTCCGTTTTGGACGAATTGTTTTTTGAAATTAGATATTTTCCCAAAAGGAAATCAAATATCCAATTTGTTTCTGCAAATTTTGATTAGAAAATATCAGAATTGATTTGTATGTGCACGACTCCCTTTTTACTTCCTGAGATGCATGCAGTGCACATGGAAAAGTGTCTACATGTGACCCCTGAGATGCATGCGATATATCTTCCACATGAAATTTAGAAAAAAAAAATCTGAAATGGAGTAGACATCATCTTCAATTAATGGAATACTAATTTTTGCAAATACTTTTGTAGAAGACTCTTCATAATAAGAGGCTTGATCTTCTGATGGCTTCTCTTTTGGCTCTATCTGTTCAACCTCCTGCATGAAATATTCACAATATTCTTTATTCCCGAATAGAAACTCCAATATGGTCCATAATTCATTTGGATTTTATTCTTGTGAGTCATCATATCCTTTATGGAGAATTTCAGGAGAAATAAACCAGAGGATACATCCTATGGCCATATCTTGTCTATTGAGAAAATCGGTTTTCTCATTGGTGGAATCAGGCTCTACTTCTATTGCCATAGTTATTTGGTACAAGCCTCTGCATCTGAGAAGAAGAATAATTTTGGCTTCCACTCCAAATAGTTATGAGACATGAGAAGTACTGTCGACAAATAATCCATCATTTTTGCGTTCTTCAATCTTCAGTACCTGCAAAAAATAATTTGGTGTAGTTTTTGCTTAGCAGTTTGTCAACTCTTATACCATGTAAATCTGTTGAACCTGCACAGAATAGATCTAGATAGAAAATACCACACACATTTGCAGAGAGAAATTGAGAAAGAAGAAGTAAGAGAGAAAGAATGGAAGAATTCTCATTAACTGTATTCCACACTCAAAGTGTGAATAATTTACAATAGATATAGGATGCATGAGTAACTAATGCACCATAGTGGTGGTCTAGAGTGATCTGGCCACACACCAATAGTTACGGGAGTAAACTGTCATCTAGTCTAGTCTCTCAGGCAGTTACAGGAGTGAAATGCCACCTAGTTTGAGATAACTAGTCTATCAGTCTTCAGTTAATTGACTGAAACAAAGTGAAGTGAGGAGGAGATCAGGGAATCATGAGTAATGCGCTAGTATGGTGATGATCCCAAGGACAATGTGCATTAGTCGGTGATGATATCAATGTTGCATGGTGATAATCCCAATGTAGCATCTAGACTCCACTCAACTGATCAAAATGAAGCGAAAACTGAAGAGAATATTCTCCCTAGAGGAATATTCTTCCTAAAATATTGGACATGAATAATGACTAATAAACAAGGAAAAACCTTAGGAAAAAGAAATCCTAGGTGTGTGTGAAGTAACTCCAACAATTGATGACGATCATGATATCGTCAATCCTTTCAACACCGTTTCTGAACCAGATGATGATGCATATGTTGATTTATATGAAGAAGAAGATACAGAATAAGGATGATTATACAGATGTTGAGTTGGATCAGGTACGCGACTATATATTTTAATTTGCATGAATTATTCTCTTAAAATAATTTACTTATGTCATGGGTTAATTACATGTTTTGAAGTGTTATGCGACGTTTTTATATCCTATGTTACATGTTATTTAATTATTATGTTAAACCTAAAAATAGTCGCCAATATACTAAAGTATGTGGTAAACTAAAAATATCATTTACAAACACATAATTCCATTCACCTTCAGTAATTTTTGTTTTTGTAGTTTATATGCATGAATCTTACTAGGTTGTTTTCGATTATTTTCTATTTTATAGATTGGGTATTGGGGAATTGAGAGTGATGTGAGGGGGAGAGGAGGGTCCATATGAGCTTCCACCTTCACGTGGTTGTCCTTGTTCAATAGAGGATAAATTATTCTTGAAATCAAGATAAACTCATTCATTTTTATACCATCATGATCGTAGATATATTATTTGCGTTCCTTAATGATATGGGAGAGTTTCTAGACTCAAATTTGACTCACACACCCACTTGTTTCCATCATCAATTTGACTCCCAAAGACAAATGTTATGGTCTAATTTTCACAAACTATGCCCTAATTTTCCCAAACTATGCCCTAATTTTCCCAAACTATGAATGGGTTAGGACTAGAGTCAAGCTCAATAGGGTCTTCTTTCCCCGCTAATTATGCCAAGCCCATTCCCTTGGATGTGGTTTCTCTAGAATATAGTACCTAGGGACAGTGGGTAATATCATCAATGATCCATTCATGCGCATCATTAATTAGATGACGAGGCATATGGCTATCTTAAGAGAGTGATAGTTATTCCCGCCGTTTACCCGCGCTTGGTTGAATTTCTTCACTATGACATGCAAAGCAATGGGAATAAATCACATTGCATCTTTAGAAAGGTTATGGGTTATGGGTCGATGATTTAGAAGGTTAGGGGGTGTAGATTCAAGGTTTAGGTTAGGTGATTATTAACACATTAACCCCTATCATATAATATATAATACATTAAATATTAAATATACATATTAATTCTTAAATATATATAATTATAATATATATAATTATAATATATATTAATTATATATAATAATCCAAACCAAAAACCAAAAAATTACATTTCAAACCTATGCATACTTGAGGAGAGAAAACCGTGAGGAGACCACACAAGGAGATCATATGAGGAGAGCCAAGGAGAGCCAAGGAGAGCACACCGTGAGTAGCTTCCCAAACCTTGAGATTGCGTGAGGGAATGTCAGAGAAGGAGATCTAGGGCACGACATCGGAGGAGACAGAAGTCACAAAGGGCGGAGGAGACCGAGCTAGAGGGAACACTGTGAACACGCTTGATAATGGTGAGTGGATGTTACCATCATTCACTTTTCATTATTATCCAAATTGATTTGGAAAACCTTCACATTGTAAGTAAATCCAATTAATCAAGCTGATGATATTTTCTCACATGTGTTTGGGAGGGTGGTTTTTAGCATTCATAATGGCTAGGCACAATGAGAATTCTTCCATCATGTTAATTCATTTAGGAATGATCTACTTCACCAAGAATCTCAACCCCCTTAAGCATTCCATTTTGATCAATCTGAAGAAGGTCATCATGCCTTCCTTCCCAACATGATTTTTTTGCATTGAAATCCAACTTTTAAAAATATGGATCACACCAACCTAATTTTCTTATGGGAGAAGAAAGACAATAGTGGTAGAGAGAAATCATATCAGTGGGCAGGAAAATGAAACGTAGGGATGAGGAGGTCATATCAATGTATTTGGATTCAAGATCCTTTGTGTATATAAGGTTTGTTGATGGGGATTACTCTTAGATATTTAATATAGTCATTCCCTTGATGTTTATTGAGATAAACATAGAGTTTCACCTTTCTTAATTTCACAATTGTGAGGCTATTGAAGCCTATAAGGGAGTCGAATGATTCAAGAGGAGAGGGGTTGGCTCAAATGAAGAGGAACATTCTTATTTCTTCCTTTTGGGATCATGATCACATAATAAGAAGGAATAACCTCTTCAAGGATGTCCCTTAACTATGGATTAAGACAAATACCAAGGGCACTTGCCTAGTCATTGGAATGATTAAGGAAAACAATCATAGAAATAAAAAATTATATGTAAAATAGAAATAAAGAGGAGTATATGTGCAATGTATCAGAATAAAATAAAATATTATTAAACTTCTTCAAGATCCACAATTAACTCCAAGAAAACCCCTTCAAGGTTGGGCACTCCTCAATAAAGGTGGAAAGGTGTTCAAAGTAGGGTTTGAAAAAGTCTTTGTTGCCACACGTCCTTCTCCTTTGAAGTGCTTGCTCAAACCATGCTCTTCTAACATGTTCCTTCCTTAAAATAAGAATTCAAACCTTGAGATAGTGGAGCAATCCTCTTTGTTTGCATACATAATCCTTGATCATGTCATACAATCACTTTATATTGCCTTATAAGGTGGAGTGTTCCTTCCAAGATGAACTTTAAACCATGTTCTTATGGTTTAGCTGTCACATGTCCTCTCCTTAGCTAGGGCATTCCTCAAGCATGTGTGCTAAGCAATTATTATAACCCCTTTTACATGGGGTTCTCCTCATCTAATTTTTACTTTATCCTTATTTCATGGTTGGAAAGAGTCAAATTTGCCACTTGGTACCCCTTTTGACTTCATCAAGTTGGGCTCTCCCTCTAGACATTGATTAATTGTGAACCCACCTAGAGATTCATAACCTTCACTAAGTTGGGAATCCACATGCATGAGTGCCCCTACTAATTTAGGTAATTGCACCCTCTTATTGTGCATCCAAAACTAAAGATATAAAAAAATTATGTAGAACTTTGAATATAGAAAAAAAAAAAGTTGAAAAATTGGAACTAGGTTGAGGATGGACTATTCACTATTTGGGGGTTCTAATTATATTATATTATAATGTGGCAAGATGATCATGGAAAAGGGTCAGCCGCAAAACATGTAATTGATTATAAAATTCGACTTTCATTTTATGTGAATTTTATTATTTATTTATATAATTTTATTTGTGTGGCGATCAGTTATTTCATTTGTTTATATAACTCAAATAACATTGATTTTCATGTTGAAATTATATGTAGTCGGTAGCCCATGTTTATTCATCTCCTTATCCGATGGTATTAATAAAATGAAAGATCATTAAAGAGAACAAGGAACTTGATAGCTTGTTAGACTGTCCAGATCAAACTCCTGGCATCCTAGAAAGGATCAATGTCTTTATGTCACATCTTAACACATATAAGGTAATAACCATAATTTAAAGTGTTTTTTTTAATGTACTCATATTTTCAATTATGAAACTTTATTTTTTAACTTTTACATTATCTCACAAAAAAAAACATTTTCATTTTTATAAATAGATTTTTGGATCCTGTTCATCCCGGTGTTTGGTAGTAGTGGAGTTGCAGAGACACCACAGAGTCCTGATGTGGGTTTTCATACATCTGCTAGAGTAATGTTTATTTCTCCATTTTCCACACCTAATTTAGATATGAGCCATGACACACACCGCCAAGCATCCACACAATGATCAGTCTCTAGAGGTGGTGACAGAGATGAGGTTGATGATGTGGTTGACATGGTTGCATTTCCTGGACCTTGACTTGTGATCAGCAGCTGGACCCTTTCATGTGCATTTTTGGTCGACAATAACAAACTTCCATTAAAACAAATAAGACTACCAAGTATTTTTTCATATTTTAATTGTTTCATGTTGTCCATCTCATACACAAATCATCTAGATTATTATTTTTAAATTAATGATCATATCTTTTTGTGTGTAGGAAATGACCATTTTTATAGGCACCTGGAGAGCAAGTCCTTGTTGATTTTTGGGGCAACCTTACGCATGAGGTGGAATTTCCATAATTCCAACGTCAAGAAAGAACTTACGGATTATCTCGAAGGCCTCTTTGGAGTAGACACATTCAATAAAAAAACGATCACCTCTGCAGCAAGAGAATATTTAAAATATATGCGGGATGTTTATAGATGAATCTTGGCAAGAAACCCTAGGTATGAGCGTCCTCCATCAATTCCAGAGAGGGAGTGGAAGGCGATCATTGATGATGCAAAAGAAAATATATTGAAAAAATTGGGAGAAAGAATAACTAGTACCCCAAGGTAAATTACAATATTTTCATTTCAATACCTTTAATTTTATTTATATCTAAATAAAAGTGTGGTATATAACATACTTGAAAATTTTGATGATAGGTTGTCGGACACTTCGAAGGAAACCAAATAAATTATTTCCAAACATGGCCAACACAAGCTAGGCCAAAGCGGCTACTCGAGGTTACAATCACGAATCGTAAGTACCCAAACATATTAAGAATATTGTTTGTATCACCTTACAACTTTCAATTTATTGCAGCCAAAAACATTAAAAAAATATGATCTTATGCAATGCAGGGTGACGACTTCGGAACTGAAACCACAGAGGAAGACCTCCAACTTGGTCACAAGTACGGCTATAAAGTCGTGGTTGATCATAGGAAAAGCATGGGGAAGAACCCAAGATCCAGTTTGCGGGATAAGGTAAATAAAAATCAATTTACATTAACCTTTCATTACTTATAAAATACATAAATGTTTGAATTCATCCATAACTTTAATGTCTTACTTTGTTTTAATCGGGGGAGTAGAAATATTGATGCAACCATTAGTACTGGACAACAAATATTTGATAGTGCAATGTGGCCAGAAGTTCATGGTTCTCCCCCAACAACCCCATCCCAATGGGGTGCAGCCCCAATATGTTCCTGTGACTGAGGCCCATGATGGTAAAATGGTTGTATATTAATCATTTACTTGATAATTTTGTACTTCTATTTTTTATTACTTATACATTTACGGTTTTGTCCTTATAAATTTTGTCGTTTCAATGGGAGAGTTTTGTAGTTGAGCCTCCTTGACCTGAAGATGATTAGGAAAACAGAGCAGTCATTCCAACGATGTCGACTAGTGGACCAACAGGTAAATAATTACATTGCAGAGTTTTCTTTTAATATTAATGAACTATTTCAATGATATTTAAAAATTGGCCAGATAAATTTAATATTTTTTGTTTGTGTAATTGATGGCCCCTCACAACATCCTCCACGTCGTGGGTATGAGACCAGGCATGCTCAGCATGAAAGGACTGAAGCAACATCAATTGTTGAAGAGAACCCAGTAAATGAAGACATGGACATGGATGAATTACTTAAGAACTGAAAAACACAAAAGAAAACTAAAATAAATTGACGATGTATAATAATTTTATAAGACAGATAGATGTACATTATATAGCTAGTATGTTTTTAACATATTTTGAATGATAAATATTTTTAATACAATAAGCACATGTATCCAACATATCCTACAATATGCAACATGATGAAATCTACTAAGTAGAGATAAGAGAAACCCGAGTTGCCTTATTCATGGCTTCCAAGTTGTGGTCGCCTAGGGCATTCCATGGCCACCATTGGAGGTGGGGATCCCCGAGCCCCTCCCTCTCCTAGCACAGCTTTCAATAAGCTTCATATCACCCATGGAAAGAAGCTCCCCTCCATTGCTCTGCCTAGTTTTGTCAAACATCTAGAGTCGATCCCTGAAATTGACCTACCCCTGAAAAATCCCATGCGAGTAGTAGTGTCCCTGTCAGAGCGTGCGCTGGTTGTCCAGTTCATGGGACTTTGGCCCTCCGTCAAGACCATAGATAACTAGATTCAAAGGAACTAGCGACCTTTAATACAAAATAGCGTAACTTGTTATGCGGTGGGAAGAGGTTATTACATATTTGAATTCATCTCAGAAGTAGATCGTGACTTGATATTTAGAAACGGGCCCTATTTCATGGGAACCCAAGGGCTCTATCTGAACTGCTAGAACCCCAGCTTTGATACGGACTTAGAATTCCCCAAGGAAGTATCGGTGTGGGTCAAACTCCCAAATTTGCCAATACACTGTTGGAACACCTCCTCGCTCCAAGCAATCAATAATGGACTTGGACACCACATCGATAGAGCAGATCCAAAGGATCAATATTCATGTGCCCGCACTTGTGTGGAAGTAAACCTCGAGGTTGGCCTCCCAGAGGCGATCAAGTTAAATGTAAGAGATTTCCAGCACTACCAAAAACTTGACTATGAGCATTTGTCGTTCAAATGTAGGGGATGTCATGAATATGGTCACTTTCAAAGGAACTGCCCAAAAGATTTTAACAAGGACAAAGAAACAAGTGAAGGCTAGCAATAGGCAAGAAGAGGGAGACCCTCCTCAAAGGTAAAGGGCACAAGACCTGAAAAGACGGTCCAGGCACACCCAACGGAGCTAGGAATTAATGTAGAAATAGGAAATAGTGGTATGGGGACTGATTTAGAGAAGGAAAAGGATGCATCAGAGAAAGAGCCACAGCCAAACCCCGAAGTGGATCCGGAACAATGGAACCTTACCTCAGAACCGATAGAAATTTCATTGCAAGAGAGGGTGAAGGAACAAGGACCAAAAGAAAAAGAACTCAGCAAAGATCCAGAGGTGGAGGAAGGCGAGGTGTTTTCAGACAGTAGCACTGAGGAAGATAGCGGCACCGACATCACTCCAAAAAAACCAAGCAGAGGCAGGAAAACAAAAAAAGCGGAAAGAGAAAAGGAGACCTACAATGATGTCCTGAATGGATCGCAGTCAACTATTAAACAACTAACCAGTGTTAGACCAACCAGGAAAAAATCCAAGGCCCCCCCAAGGAGGTCTTAACTCCCCCTCGGGTAATCAATGAAACTAACCTCTTGGAATTATAGGGGTTTCAACAGTAAGACAAAGGAAGAAGCACTAAAAGACATCATCAAAACTTCAAATGATGAGATTCTGCTAATCCAAGAAACCAAGATGGAAGGACAAGAATTCATTAGAAAATCAAAAGCTCGATGGAACACCAGCAACGAAATTGTTGAAAGCGCAAGAGGTGCCTCGGGTGGACTGGGCACACTCTGGAATTCAAATAAGTTTAACCTTGTCAAGCATGAAACATGCAAACACTAGATCTTCACCAGCCTTCTCCATCTGGGAACTGGTTGTCAGGTAAGCCTATTCAACCTCTATGTACCTGCTCTTCTAGAAGATAAGAAAATTTGTTGGGAAACCTTAAGAGAATTCCTGCAACGAAATGATTTGGAAAACATCATCCTTGGGGGGGATCTTAATCTAACCCTTGCAGCGTCAGAGAAAAAAGGAGCCTCAATCATTCAAGACCCAGAAAGGGAATGGGTAGAGGATTTAATGTATTCCTGGGAATTGGAGGATATAAAGCCAGCTAAAGGGAAATACACTTGGACCAATAAAAGGGTGGGCCCGAGGCATATTGTAGCGAGACTAGACAGATTCCTATCCCAAAGCTCTTTCTTGATTTTGGGACTCAATATTTTGTCTACCATTCTCTCGCACAGTGTGTCAGATCACAAGCCAATCACCCTAGATTTGTCCTTTGAAATGAACCTGGGCCCGATCCCCTTTCGTTTCAATCCAAAATGGATCCAAGAGGCAAGCTACCTAGCCTTGGTCACCAAAATCTAGAATGGAACAGTGAAAGGTTCCACCTTTTTTGTTTGGGAAGAAAAGCTCAGAAGACTAAAAGTGGCATTAAAGCTATGGGTCAAAACCCTCTCTAGTCCAACAGTTGATCGTCAAGAAGTGCAAAGGCAGTTAGAAATCCATCAGATCGAAATGGAAGACTCGGAAACCACCCAAGAAATCTTGCAGCAAGAGGCAAAGCTGCAAAAAAATTGGCACCAAGCTTGCAAAGAAGAAGAAAAGTATTGGCAAAAAAAGTCTAGTTGTCTCTGGCTAGAAGAAGGGGATAAGAATACCAAGTTCTTCCACAAGAAAGAGGAGGCCCATAATCAATTCAAAAAGGTATCTGAAATCCACACTCAGGGCCAGACCATAACAGATATTGAAGGCATCAAGTCGGCAGTTGTGCAAACTTTCGAATCCCTCTACACAAAAACTCAGGATGCGGCCATCGACCCCAATTCTTATCCTTTGACCCTGCTTCAGAATTTTGTTCATGAAGACGTCAACAACAAGTTAACTAAAGAAGTGGATCAGTAAGAAATTAAAGAGGCCTTAGATCAGTTACATCCGGACAAAGCCCCCGGCCCAGACAGCTTCAGGACTAGATTCTTTCATAACAGTTGGGACATCATCAAGTCTGACCTCACCAAGCTCATCAAGAAATCCCAGTCCTGCGTCAGAATTGGAGGAGGAACAAACTCTTCCTTCTTAGCGCTGATCCCGAAAGAAAGAGGAGCATCTAGCTTTGACAGGTTCCGTCCAATCTCCCTTTGCAATACCAGTTACAAAATACTCACCAAAATTATAGATAATAGAATAAAAAATACTCTCCCTGCAATCATCCCGGAAAATCAAGGTGGTTTTATTAAAGGCAAGCATATAATGGACAACATCATTCTGGTTCAAGAGGCTCTACACTCGAGTATCCGACAGAAGGATAAATTTATGATAGTCATGCTCGACTTAGAAAATGCGTTTGACAGGGTAAGACACAATTTTTTGTTTCTTGTAATGGGGAAGTTAGGATTTGCATCTCCTTTCATAAATTGGATCAAAGCTTGCATCACCTCTCCCTGGATAGCCGCTCTAGTTAATGGAAGAGCCACTAAATTCTTCCAAGCCTCCAGAGGCCTTAGACAAGGGTGCCCCCTCTCCCCCCTTCTCTATGCCATCCAATCTTTTGTACTAAGCTATTAGCTAGACGATGGTCAAACGCATCACAACCTTTCCAGACTTCATATTTCAAATGGAGTAAAGGATATCAACCATGCCCAATTTGCAGACGATACGTTGCTCCTTGGAGGTGTGAGTTCAGTGATAGCCAAGAAATTCAAAAAGGAGTTAGATACCTACACAGAGCTATCAGGCAGTTTGATCAGTGTGAACAAAAGTAAAATCTATGGATGGAATATCACCCCAAGGGAAATGCTCGAGATCTCAAGAATTCTGGGAATGGAAGGTTGCACAAATTGGGATGAATTCAAGTATTTGGGAGTCCCTATCTTCAAATCCACCCCTAGAGCCTCGCACCGGAATCAGTTGATAGAAAGGATCAAAAACAGAATTAACTCCTAGGGAGCTAATTGGCTGAATTTAGTAGGCAAAGTGGTTCTTATCAAAGTAGTGTTGGCCAGCATCCCAATCTACCAAAGCTCTCTCCTGTTGGCCCCTAGTACAGTTATCCAGAAGATAGAAGTGATGATCAGGTGATTTCTGTGGGAGGGAGGGAACCAAATGGGAAGGAAACTGCATCTTATAAGCTGGGGGGAAATCTCCAAGCCTTATCTAGAAGGCGGCCTCCAGTTCAAAGACCTCCAAACTCAAAACTTAGCATTGGGGGCAAAGATATTATGGAACACAATCATAGGGAAACCCACTTGGGGAAAAAGATCCCTATGGAAAAAATATTTTCGCGGGCCAAGGAAAAAATGCCTAGAAAAGCTAGAAAAAGTGGGGAAAGGTTCCCCTATATTCACCCTTTGTCAGAAAGCAATGCAGCATTTCCACACCCAAATCACTTGGATTCCAGGAAATGGGAAAGATATCAACATTTGGGATGACTCATTCCTGGGAGAATCACCACTCTCAGTGCAACAAGATCTAAGGCGACTCAGGAACTGGATGCAAGCACAAAATATTTACAGCATGTGGGACATTTCCTGTTGGGGAAATGATGAGAATCACTCCTGGTCAAGTTGGAAAATCACAAGCCTCCCCCAAGAACTGGAATAATAATGGTCCACCCTAAAGATAATGTTGCAAGGGAAATCCCCTTTATAGAAAAAGAAAAAAGACCGGAGAGGTTGGGGCCAGCGTGCTGGACCATATACTACAGCAGCAGGGTATTTCCACATCGCTTCAATCCCCCATGTTCCTCCAAACCCTGTAATCTGAAAATTTGTTTGGACACCGAAATCTATTTCGAAGATAGATATGTTTATCTAGACAGTGGCACATGGGGGAGTTCTATCAGGAGAAAACCTAAAATGAAGAGGGTGGGAAGGACCCTCTAGATGCCCACTCTGCTGCCAGGAAGAGGAGATGATGGACCATCTGCTGCTGGGATGCCCATATGCCAAGAAGGTCTCGCAGGCTACCCTGGGTCTTGTAGATCTATCCCCTTCTATCCTGCAGGAAACTCACTTGTTTCTTTCGAACTGGCAATCCCTCTATCCATTCTGGACAGTTGGTCAAGGCCATCTGTTAGCTCTATGGAGATTGATTTCAAAATTTATCCTCTGGAAGATCTAGATTGAAAGGAACAAACGACTTTTTAGAGAGGCAAAGAGGACCCCGGCTCAGGTAGCCACAAGGATTAAGGCTCTCTTCAGCAAGAGTGCCCCTCACTTCATCAAGGCATCAAGTATGAAACCTCTAGAAAGGGATGAAGAATATTGGTTGAGGCACCTTGGCATCCAAAACCCATCGACTCGGCATCCATTAATCTCTCCCACTCGCAGCTGGGAGCTTAGGATGGGGAGACAAGAACTGGAGGAGTGGAAAATTTCTAAGAACTCCAATTTACTCTCATTTGGTGGAGCCTCAAATGGGAACTCGGGGGAGGAAGGTGGAGGAGAGATTATAATAAGCCCAGCAGGAACTACCATCCTTCGGTTTGCCTAGGGAATTGGAGTTGAATCCAATAATAGGGTAGAAGCCCTTTCCCTCTGGCAGGGGCTCAACCAAGCCTTAATCCTCAATATCTGAGAACTGGTGGTGCTAGGGGACTCTAGAATTATAATCCAAGCATTAATTCAACGCACCAAAATGACAAACACCCAACTCCAACACTCTCTAGACAAAATCAAGTTACTTCTGGGGTAGTTTCATTCTATTCAGTTTTTCCACGTCCTTCATGGGAATAATTCTCAAGCTGATGAAGAGGCCAACTTGGGGGCAAGTATGGAAAAAGGGAATTTTCTCCTCAACGGCATTATGGTCAACTGGGAAATCTTGTAATCTTTCAAAACGAAATGACTCTGCAAGTGGTCAATTGGAAAAGATGATAGTGCACGAGAAAGGACAGCTACGCATCAGCCAGTATGCATGGGCTTCAGAGTTGAAGGAGGACGACATCATTTGGTCATTGAATTGCAGGCTTCATCCCATACCTCAATATTTCTATTTGTGTGGAGCAAGGATTCAAAGGAAACGCTACTTATCTCATGCATAAGTGAAGGGAAAGAACAGAGAAAGAGAAGCGGCATTTAGGAAGGAGGCTAAGAAAGGGAAAAGAGAGAAGATGCAGGGAGACTCGAATTAGCAGAAGCAACCCAACAGAGACTTTCCAGATGGCTTCAAGCTCGGATAATAAGTCAGCAGTGGAGGAAAGAATATCGACACTAGAAGAAAATGTCCAGAATCTCTGGAGCATGCTGAACAACCTGGACGACTTTCTCCAGAATTTAGACAGTGAGGAAGGAAGAAGAATGGAAGTGCTTGAGCTTGACATAATACACACCAGATCAGGACCGTGTAATGAATTGGGGAAGCTGAAGAAGGAGTTGAAAGACCCACAGCAAGAAATTGAAGAGAGGGTTAGCAACCTGGAATAGCAGATGGAACAAATGAATAAGGAATGGAAGCTGGAAAAAGACCAGTCCAAGAAGAAAGGCCCGGAGTAATCAGAAAGCAGCTCCAGTTTGAATTAAACTTTGCGTATTGGCATTTTGTATTAGTCACGCAAGGCATTTAAGTGTGTTGTTAATCTCTTTTTAATTGTAGTATTTCCAGCAGGTTGTATCTTGTAAAAGCTATGAAAGGCAGACTAGCCTAGTCTTGTAGACCCTTTGTAACTGAACCAGTGGCTCGCCACTGTTTATCAAATATAAGCTCCATTAACCATTTTTGTTATAAAAAAAAAAACATATTTTGAATGATAAATATCATTTATTAAAAAAAAACAATTATGACATATGCCTTTGAATGATAAACCTCATTTACATCTTTACAATCACTTTTTATCAATTTTGAATATTTTTAATGCATATTTTTTAGTAGAATATAGATTGGTTATTGGGGAATTGAGAGTGATGTGAGGGGGGGGGAGGGCCATAGGATATTCCACCTTCATGTGGTTGGACCTATTCAGTAGAGAAAAAATTATTGGTGTCATTCATTCTTGGAGCAAACCTCTCTCGATCCAACGAAGCAACAACATAGTCAATGTTGACTTCGTTGTTGCTCCTTCAAATTGAGGGAGGTTTGCTCCAAGATCAGACGGCTCCAATAAATTATTCTCAAAACCAAGAGGAGCTTATTCAGGTCGTCGCATCTGAGATGTGTTTGTGTGTGTGTGTCTCACTATTTAATCTCCTCTCATATGGATTTTACAAAAAAGAATATCAATGGTGTTTACTATTTGCAATCTTGTCAGTTTTATTTTCTATTAAGATTTATTGACATGTCTTAAAAGTATTTTTTGGTTTTTACTAAAAACTAAATATAATTATGTTTGTATTTACTACAGAGTGTAGTTCGCGCATTTGCATATGCTCTATATGTTGTATCAATGCAATTCTACACATTAGAATATGAAAGATCGGGTATGTCTTGTCTTTTTTCTTCTTTGTATGACTTCTTAAGGTTCCTTTTATTTATTTATTTTTACATTACCATCATTTGTGGGCCACTATGGGGTCATTCATTCTATCTAATGAACCACACCCAAGTATGTAGCATATATGATTCCCTTTAGTTCATCATATCATATGATTCACATAGCTAATCTAATACTTCAACTTGGTTTTGTGTGGTTGTGTATAAGTAATCCCCTGGATATCATAGTATAAGCATAACCATAATTATGCAATAGAGTATTTGAAATAAATGAGATATAGATACCACTTTCAAGTATAAATTACAAATCATAGGCACCAATGAACCTAAATACACATCCTGAGTTCCAAGAAGATGAAAATCAAACATCACACCAGCCTAAAAGTGGATAGGGGGTTGGGTGTGTTACACCAAAGACCTCTATACACTCCTATGATATTTATTACTCTCATGTGATATTTATTGTAATATTTATTATTTTGTTGTAGAGTATTTCTTTAGCACCAAAGGAAATGATTCCACCCTTACCTCTAGAGAAAGAGAAAATTGAAAATGCTTTAGCTATAGAAATTTATACCAATCT
The DNA here is from genome assembly GCA_009831015.1 of Picea engelmannii. NCBI lineage: Eukaryota > Viridiplantae > Streptophyta > Pinopsida > Pinales > Pinaceae > Picea > Picea engelmannii. Next base: position 322,259 of record ML777254.1, read on the forward strand.
ATTAACCGGTGTCATTCCACCAACACTTGGAAGATGCACTGAACTTGAATCATTAAATATATCTAACAATTCCTTAGAAGGTTCCATTCCATATTCACTTGGGTATCTACAAAATCTCATGGACTTGGATGTGACCCCAATTGTTTTCATTAACATTAGCACGAACACAAAAATATCTTTGGAAAGACTTGAATCCCAATGGGAGCAATATTAATTAACCAACAAATCATTGCTAACACAAGATGAGATCCGTATTTCTTATTAAATTTGAGAAATTTATTGTGAACAACAATTACTAGCTAGAAAAAGTTCAAAGACTTGGTCAGATAAACAAGGAATCAAAACTTCAAATTGAAAACCAACCTATCCTCTAAATGAAACATATCTAACTATCATTTTTCTGAAATATATAATTGTAACATATACAAAGGGTGACAAAATGGGAGTAATTTTATTAGAGAACATGGGGAAAATCTAAAATAGGGGAAAGAAGTGGTATGGAAGAGTTGTAATACTCATGACACACCCCAATGCCAAGAGAGATCAAACTCAAGTTCTAAAAGAAACAACCAAGTTATGAGACAAAGGAAACAATATGAGCAAACCTAGAATTTTCAACATCTCAACAATTCTATGGTGGTCATATGGTGGTCATAATTGTAGTAACATCTTTTATTTATTGTTATATAATAAGTGATTGAGGATCTCCAAAGGAGTTAAATCGACTTTGTATTTGCAGAGAAATTAAAGCATGTGTGTGTGCACACATTCAATTGGGTCTAGCTCGATGGTTTGGGAGGAAAAATTTTATCCTCCCCCCCTAGGCTTAAATCCAGACACATGCATACACACACATCCAATTAGGTCTAGCTCGGTGAATTGGGAGGATAAATTTTATCCTCCCCACCCGGGATCAAATATCGCTTGTGACGCATTCCATTCTTTGTGAGCCAATTATTGTTGAAGATGTAAACCATGAGAAATATCTATTCTCTCTTATGGGTAGGATAGTGATATATATATATATATATATATATATATATATATTCATTTTCCTAAANATTCATTTTCCTAATAAGTTAAAAAAAAAAAAAAAAAAACATCTTTAAATTTTATTAGAGGCGTGAAGTGATTTGGAACACATCTAGAGGGATGTTAAATATGGAACAATAGTTTAAATTGGACAGAAGGAGTTCTAAAATAGTGGCGATGGAAAGAAATCAAATATCAATGGTCATGATTGCGATCGGGATAGATCAACGGCTAGTGTGCATTGTGGACCTCGAAAGTGCATGGAGGTTAATTCCATAAAGTGGTTCCAAAATGGAAACCACGGGTTTTGAAGGTAAATACATGTCAACACAAAGACAATTGCAGAGTAGAAAGTGGTTTACATTGAAACCGTTGACCCGTCACTTCGAAAATTTGAATATTATAAAGTTGATGTGACTTTTATTTTTGTTTATCTTTGTCAAAGCGGGAACTATTGTAGTTTTTGCAACTGTCACCTTTGACCGAATTTAGAATTCTCGGTGTCATTATAATCTCCATTACTAGGTATTTTTTCTTTCTTCCATGGATCCCATCATGCTCGAAGTATCTGAACAAAGCCCATAAAATAATGAAGAATCCCTAATCGATAGAGATAATGATGCTTGTGACCCTGAATTCATTATTGCCCCTATTTCTCCATTAAGAAGTAACTTAGTTGACGTTAGAGGGAAAGGTTTGCAATTTTTTGAGTCTGTCCAAGCTTCTCTCATTATGTATGCAACCGAATTGTGTTTTCAGTTTCCCGAATTTATAGGATGGTGTGCAGAGAAATACTCGGAGTCAGAAAGAGTTGTAATTGATAAAAAGGGATCTAAAGTCTTGTGTAAAAATGATGATGTGTCAGTCAGGGAGTCATTAAAAATTCCTAACTCTTTCTCTAAGAATTTTGAACCTTTTGATGAGGAAGAATTGATTAGATTCTATAGGGAGTGTCAAACAGAGATTAAAACTATGTTTTTAAGAATGATTATCAAGCTTGATCAGTTCCCACAAATATTGTGTTTTCCCTTAAGCATTGATATCATGGTCAGTGAGGTTCAATGTGTCTTCTCTTTGTTAAGTCAGGTTTTAGGTCTTAATAGTGATAGATTCTTAGTTGAGGTCATGTTAGGTTCCCTTCTCAAATTCTTCCAATCTGAGTAAGGTCAAGTTGTTTGCATTAATTTTGATGAGTTCCTAGCTGATACCATCCACAAAAAGATAGTGAACTTCCACTCTTTTAGACACTTCAAATATTGTACATATATGATGAAGATTTTTCTCACCAAAAACAATGCAGAGATCCCTGAAGAAGAATCAATATCTATTGAAAGAAACATGATGACTTTAGTAATTTTTATCAAAAAAGTCATGTCAAAGGCCTACTAGATTATTTTCAATGTTAAACTACCCAGACTTATTGAAGAAATGAGAATTCACTTGCAGAATCCAGAAGACAAAGTAGGAGACTAGACCCTTTTCATAAATTCTACAGTAATATGGGTATATGGATTTCATGAGTTTCATTATTTGTTTCCCATCTTTTTGACCTGCAGAATTTTTGCTCTAGAGTTCATAAGACAAAAAATCATCTCTGAAACTGAAAATTCCGTCAAATATCATAGAGCAAGAAATATAAAGTTTCCTTTTGTGATTGGCCCATTCATTGTAAAATCTAGAACATGTCTAGAACAGGTTGAGGCAAAGCTCAAAGCTTTGGTTTTTGCACAAATGTAAGGTAAAAAATATGATCCTCATCAGATCATATCTAGAAGGAGGAAAATGAACAAGAATGCTCCATATGAGCATGAGCCTATTGAAGGCCTAGAGAATTTTGTAAATCTTGAAGAATGTGTGGATGTTGAAACCTCTGTACAAAAGGCACCAACACAACAGAGTATTCCAAAGGTGGTAATTAAGGTTCCAAAAGCTAGTACATAGAGTAAGAGGATTGTTTCAGAGGTAGTGGACATAGACCCTGAACACACTACCAGAAAGAAAATGAAAACCATCCAGACATAGAAGTATGTAGACTTGGAGGATGAAGGACCTAAAGAACAAACAGGTTTAGACATGGTGGAGAGTGGCACAAGTGTAATTGAATCCAGAGCTGATCAATGGGAAAGTGAAGGTAGTTCAGGATCCTTCCATAGCCAGAAATACTATTTTTCTGAGGCCTCAGAGGAATCCTACCAATAAAAGGAATATTTATTTAAATGTTATGCAGGAAAAAGAAAGGAATCACTAAGTGAGATCATGAATCTAATGCCTGAGGTAAAGAAATCTTCCCAACAAAAGTCTTCATTATTCACAGTCAGAGACGCGGAAAGGAAAACATTCAACATTGCCATAACAGAAGAAGATAAGGTCTCTGAGATCAAAATAAAGTATGATAATATTAATGCCCCAGATAAGGTTCAATTCCACAAGTAGGCTAGTGACCTACTATATTCAGATTATTTAAATTTAAATTTGAAAAATGCAAAATTAACGTTGCTAGCTACCAAGCTTGAAGGTCAGATCAGGAAGGAAAAAGCAATAAGTAAAGCATGGCAGATTCAAATAAAGAAACTTGAACTTGATGGCCCCAAAGAAATGAAAGACTTGCTAGACGAGAAAGAAAAAGTGATTCTCACCTTGAAGAAACAGTTGAAACTTCCTGCTACAAAGCATCCACAGCTTGTAGAACTTGTAGCATTGGAAAGGGAAAAGGAAGCTTTCAAGAAGCAATCACTAGATTTTCAAGCTAAATTTCTGCAACTGGAAAAGGAAAAATTAGAATGGTCAAAAGAAAAGACAGAAATGGCAACTAGAGTCATAGCTTTGTATTTTGTTGTACCCTTTGTTACACCCTCTACTATTGAAATAAAATCAGACACTGAAGACATTGTCCAGGAAATGTCTTAGGTTAGCTTAAAGGATGGGGAAATAAAATAATTGAAAGAGAATATCAAGAAAATGGAACAAGAGGCATAGAAAAGGGATGAAAGAGTATCACAACTTAAAAAGGAAAATGCATTCCTTCATGAAAAGATGAATAAGATAAACTTCAGGATTAAAGGAAAAAAATTGTTACAAGGAGCCAAGCACATCATCTAGGACTCCATATCAGTTGAGGTTACAAAACTCGGGACATGTCTAAAGTTTGTTAATGATGAGGAAAACATTGCAGTTTTGTCTAAATAAAGATGCAAAGTTATTAATGAAACTTTATCAAAAAGACCAACAAGATGGGCCCAGAACACTATCAATCTCCTCAATGCAATGCCTTCATCAAGTTTGCAGACAATTGGGGTCAAGTATAGAACTAATTTTATAATATGGGCTAGAAGAATCATAACCAAGCACAACCTCTCAAATTCAGTCCAGAATAAAGCAGCCCAATTGGAAAAGAGTGTTCAGGATTTTAAGGATTTGTTTGAAGAACTATTTATCAAAGGTATTCCATCATTTTGGGATGGAAAGGGAAAGTTACATGAACATGAAGCCTACAATTCACTCTTGACACAAGAGAGGATGGATGACTCTAGATTTGAAGACTTAGATGAAGTTTTAAAGGGGGCAACTGTGGTAGTAAAGTTAGGCATAGATTTTGAAATTTTGAATAAATTTAAGATAATAAAATTCGGCTTGCTTGTCATGTCGTATGCCTCTTGCATCAATTCATAAATTTAATAAAAGAAATGATGGATTATGATATTCCTTATGAATTATAGTGGAAGGAAATAGTAAGATTGGGTAAAACTAAATGTAATTTTCTAGGTCCTAGTAAATGACCATCCAGTTGTCAACGGAGTATGGGTCCAAACAACATATAATCAGATTAAGACACTACCAAGGTCAAAGGGGCGAAGATAAGGATAAATTTGCTGAAATATCTCAAGGATCCTGATTTTCTGAACTACTTTTCTCTATTTTTGTAAATCAGTTTCAAACTGAATTTCATTGGTTTTTATAAATATTGTAACACATAATGTACAAAGGGTGGGAGAGATTTTGATGAATTGAGTATTCTGAGAGTATTTGTACTGTAATATTTTCCTGAAGAATTAATAAATTTGGGTGACCCAAGGTGTAACATCCTCAGCCACCCATGTCGAGGCAGGCTACATGAGAGAACGCTTTCCTTCTCTGCTTAACATACTGTAACATACCCAACATCCAACTGAGCTATGCCACATAAATTTTTCAAACTGCATGCAATTAAAACATATACACACAGAACTCTTGCATAACTTTATATAACACATAAAGAGACAAATACATTATGTAAATGCACAGATTCATACTAAAATAACAATAAACATACACATGCAGCATATACGAGAAATACCCATAAATATAAACACGGTTATAAACCACACAAAGGTAAACCCATAAAAATAAACACGTAAATAATTATGCAGCATGTAATTTATCACACTAGTAGACATGTATCTTGGTAAGAATATCACCAACTGTGTACAGACCTTCCACGAACCTCCCATCCTTAGACCACACTGATCATCACTCTCAGCAGTGGGTCACCCCCAAGATGGGACTAAACTCCACCCAGGTAAAGGGATTCCTAACCAGGCTAATGGCTCATAGAAAAGGGGAAATACTTCATCACAGCTGCCAACTCAAACTAATAGCCTATGGTCCCTCATTCCCCACATGCATGTCCCACCCCAGGAAGTGTGCCCCTTCTCTGCTCAATAGTCCTTCGACTGCCCCACTTCCTTTCTGGGCTTCATCAATAGGCCGGACAGGAAGTCTCAGATCCCTGTATCTATAGTTTATCACCTTTAGGAAATCAATTCCCAGCAATTCTCTCACCCAGAGAGATTTCTCATGGGCTTGACAACCCACCTCTTCAATATTACATGAGCCTGACAACCCGCTTCTTTTGTCCAGCCCCAAAGCTAACCAACTACACAAACATATATGGCTATGGATACAGGTTCAGGTACAGTGATAGGAAGGTACAAAGGATAGCTCAATGGGTGTGTGAATGATGATGGTCAGATTGAATAAATCCTCTTGATCAAAAGAATGATGGGAAATAAACCAAGTCTAAACTATATGTATGCATGTCCCCAACTTGACACTTGTCATGTTGGAAGCTATTTTGGCCCACTTGTCCCCATCTTTAGAACTTAGGATAAAATAATTATCCATACTTTATACTTTAAGAAATATTAATATAATTTTCCTTTTTGTCTTAAGCTCCCTAGCTTATCCCATTTTCCTTAACTTGTAGCCCCCCCTTTCCCTAACTAGTGGAGTTTAATTCCCCATACTCTTTTATCATGGTCGGTATGCGCGCAGTGATGTATTTTATATTAATGATGAGACACATACAGAAATAGGCACACTGGCCTTTAACATCTAGGCTCTCTGGCCTAATCATCACAAAATTGGCTCACCACCCTAAAAAACACAGCATATACACAAAGGCTCTGTGGCCTCAATATCGTGCGCACTTAATTTGTTGTGTGTGGTATCCTGGAATGTGCACACTTCATCATTTACTTTGCAATACATGTGTGCACTATACCATGAAAGGTGCATACAAAAATTATATCAAACAACTCACCAGCTTAAGTACATTTTCATTTACATTACAATTGTGTTCGACCTAGGGATATTACAATCTCCTCCCCTTATTTATGCACTGTTCTCGGTGCATTATGTACACATATACAACAAAATTTCAAAAATCCTAAAGAAGATGCAGGTATTCTACCCGAATTGCATCTTCATGCTCCCAAGTAGCGTCCTCAGAACCGTACCAGTTCCACTAGACCTTTACAAGCCCTACGGATCGATTCTGAAGCTGTTTGATTTTTCGGTCTAGAATGCGTACCATATGCACTTGGAAAGCACCTTATTGCTCCATCTGAATCACATTCCAATCAATAACATGATTAGCATCAGGTATATATTTCTTGAGAAATCATACATGGAATACATTATGAACACACATAGATGTAGACAATGCAATCATATAAGCTATTGGACCAATCCTCTCTAGGATTTCAAATGGCCCACAATAATGAGTTGTCAACTTTGAACAATTTCCTAACTTCAGAGAACTTCTATTGGCCTTCACTTTCAAAAATACATGGTCCCCAAATTTAAATTTCCTGTGATTTCTGCCCTTATCAGCATAGTTTTTCTGCCTGTCTTGGGAAGCCTTTAAATTTTCTTTAATTTTTATCATTTGCTCCTCCATTTCCTGGAGTAAAACTGGCCCAACCACTGCTCTATCTGTTGGGTTATCCCAACTTACTGGTGTGTTGCACTTTCTTCCACAAAGTGCCTCAAATGGGCTCATCTTTAGAGATGCTTGGTACCCATTGTTATAAGCAAACTCTACTAAGTGTAGGTAGTCTTCCCATTTAGATGGGTTATCCATCACATACATCCTCAACATATCTTCAATCACTCGATTCACCCTCTTTGTTTGTCCATTTGATTCTGGATGATAAGTTTTACTAAAATTCAAATTTGTTCCAAATCCATTAAATAATCCTTTCCAAAAATTTGGGGTAAATTTTGGATCTCTATCAGGCACAATTGTCTTGGGTATGCCATGTAATCGAGCTATTTCTTTCATATAAATATCAGCAATGTTGGTTTCCTTGTGAGTGAGCTTAACTGGAATAAAAGGGGTAGCTTTAGTAAGCTTATCCACCATTACCATGATAGAATCATGTTGCTTGTTTGTCTTGGGCAGTTTGGTGATGAAATCCATTGTTACAACTTCCAACTTCCACTCAAGAATGGGTAATGGTTGTAGCAAACTAGATGGGTGCCTATGCTCAGCCTTTACCTTTTGACATTCCAAACATTTGGAAATAAAATCAACAACATCTTTCTTCATTCCTAGCCAATAATATTGGCTCTTGACAGCTGCAATAGTTTTCTGATAACCTGGGTGCCCAACATAAAGTACATTATGCATTTCTCCCAATATCATATTTTTCAATTCTTGGGAATTTGGTACATAAATTATGCCCCTTTACATGAGAATTCCATCATTATTTATCTTGTAATCCTCAATTTTCTGCTGCAAATTACCTTGCTTTAATTTTTCCACTAATTCCTTGCATTGCAAATCTAGTTTTGCAGCCTCTAAAATTTTGTCCTTCAAATCTGATTGGTACATTCTAATGATTGTAGCATGAAATTCATGCACTCTTCTGCTGAGTGCATCAGCCACTTTGTTCTATTTCCCCTTGATATGTTTTATATCAAAGTCATATTCACTTAGAAATTCTAACCATATGCTTTTCCTAGCATTTAGAGTTGGTTGATCAAATAAATATTTCAGACCATTATGGTCTGTCTCAGCTCAAACATTTTCCCCATGAGGTAGTGTCTCCATTTTCTCAAGGAAACTATGGCTGCCAACTCCAAATCATGAGTGGCATAGTGTCTTTCATGCTCCTTCAGCTTCCTTGATTCATAACATATAACAAACCCATTTTGACTGAGGACTCCACCAAGTCCTTCTTTACACGCATATGTGCATACAATTAAGTCTTCATTTGGGTCTGCAATCCTTGGTATTGGAGCACTTCTCAATAATTGTTTCAAGTGTTGGAAACTCTTTTCACAATCCAATTTCCACTGAAACTTCACACCCTTCTTTTGTAAGAAAGTGATTGGGTGTGCAATCTTTGAGAATCCTTCAATAAATATCCTATAGTATCCTGCAAGGCCCATGAATGATCTGACCTTTGTCACATTCTTTGGCGTTGACCATTCTCTAATGGCTTCTATCTTCTCAGGATCCACTACTATCCCATCCTCTGAAATGATATGCCCCAAATAATGAATTTTCTTCTGATAGAATGAGCACTTGCTCAATTTGGCATACAACTAATGCTCCCTTAATACTTGCAACACCATCCTCAAATGATGTTCATTCTCTTCTTATAATTTAGAATATATAAGGATGTCATCCAAAAAGACAATGACAAACTTGTCTAAATATTCTTGGAAGACACCTTTCATTAAGCACATGAAAACAATTGGTGCATTTGACAACCCAAACGGCACCATTGTGAACTCATAATGACCATACCTTGTCCTGAAGGCGGTCTTGCTGATATCCTCCTCTTTAATCCTTATTTGATGGTATGCTAACCTGATATCTATCTCTGAAAATATCTTTGCATCCTTCAATTGATCAAAGAGATCATCAATCCTTGGCAGAGGATACTTGTTCTTTGCAATCACTTTATTAAATTGTCTGAAATCAATGCGCAATCTTAATGTCCCATATTTATTCTTCACGAACAAGACTGGGGCACCCCAAGGTGACACACTTGGGCATATATACCCCTTCTTCAAAAGTTCTTCAAGATGCATTCGCAACTCCTTCAGCTCTGGTGTACTCATTCTATAAGGAGTCTTTGACATTGGAGTTGCTACAGGCATTAAATTTATAGAGAAATCAATGTCTCTCTTTTGGGGCAGTCCTAGTACCTCCTTGAACACATGTTCAAAATCTTCCAGGACTGCATAATATTCCAAATTTTTCACCTTATCTTTAGGTGTCTCTTCCATATGAGTTGCAAATATTTGACACCCTTTTCTGTAACATTTCTTCAGCTGCAATGTTGAAAATTATTTGATGGTTACTGCCCTGGGAATTCCTTGCACCCTCCTTAGGTTCCCATTCTCATCCAAGCAAGTAAATGTCTTGTTATGACATACTAGGATAGAATGATGTTAGTCCAACCAACCCATCCAATTAGACAGTCATAGTAACCTAAAGGCAATATGTTCAAATCTTCCCTGGTGTTCATTCCATTCATGTCCATAAGAAATGACTTAACCACTTCATTAACTTTTCTTTTGTCTTCATTCACCAACTACACCAACCAAGATTTTTCATTCTTTCTTTTTGGAAAATGCAAACTTTCCACCATCTTAGGATCTATATAACTATGACTAGCTCCTGAATCAATTAAAATAGCAATGGTTTGGTTGTTGATCATACCTTCCACTTCAATCATATGTGACTAATACTCTGCTTTCTTGTTGTCCAGGGCTACATATATCCTCGGTACATTTCTGCCCATGTCCTCCATTGTTTCAACTTGTTGTACATTGTGAACAATCCTCACTTTTTCACCTCTGTGAGGACAATATCTGAACATATGATCTGCTTTACGACCCCAACATTGAATAGGTGGTTTCCTTGGCCTTTGACCCTCTGTCTCAATTCTTTTGGGTTCTCTAGAAGTTGGTTGTCCCTGGGTATTATTTCTGAAGAATAGTGGCTTAGTTCCCTTCTTTCTCTGATCCATCTTGAGTTTATTTTTGTCTTCCCAAGATTTTTGGAAAGTTGGCCTTGCTTTTTGTTGATCCTGTAGGCATTTATCTCACATTATGGTCTCCTCCAATGTCTTTGGATCATCATACTATATTTTTTCATTGATAAATGATGGAAATCCACTCAAATACCCATGAATCTTAACTGTCTCATCCTTGATGAAAGAAACATACTTCATCAGTTCTAAAAACCTTCTCTCATATTCATCTATGGTCATACTCCCAATATTGAGTTCAAATAACTCTTTCATTTTCTTGTCATAGTATATCTTAGTCAAGTATTTCTTTTCAAAATACTTCTTGAATTCCCTCCACGTAACACTCTTCTCTTTAATGTGTTTCACCTGCACAAGTTGATCCCACCACATGGATGTCTTTCCCTTGAGTTGATAGATGGAAATTCTTCCTTCTACATGAGAACAATAATTATGCAACTGAAAATGATTTCTCATGCCCAACAACCATGTCTATGCATCTTCATCATTCTTGTGCTTACCATCAAATGTAGGAGGTTTGATTTTGTTCATTTCTCCTCGTAGCTCATCCACCCCAGACCTCTTATGCTTCCTGATAGGGGATGGACTTGAGTTGTTGTGTGATTCCTTATTGGAATACCTTGGGGAACAACGGCGATGTATGCTAGCACTTCTTTCTCTTCTTTTCTCATTAGGAGACCTGTGACTTACTAATTTGCTTGAGCCACTCTACTTATCCAATTTTTTTTCTATTTTGTTCAAGGTCTGCATTAACTTCATGTTGAAGTCCTCTTGTTTCTCCTTGGCTCTCATAATCCTTTCATTATCATCTTTATGGCTTTGGACATCCCTCTGCAAATATTTAATGGTCTCTACCATATTCATGTTTTCATCCCTTCCTTCTCCATGTCCATTGGATTTTGTTCCTTCAATGCCAAAATGGACATCCATCCCTCTAATCTTATCTTCCTGGATGTAATTCCCTTGTGCATATTCCATTCTTTTGGACTCTGTTATGATCCTGATTTGATCTAGTTGTTGTTAACTCTGCAAAATGTGCAGCTAACAAAACTTTGTCAAGCTAACTGTTTCAACAATCTCATGAAAAATATGAACCATTTTGGTTCAATAATGTATCAGAATTATTTCTTCTAATTTCCTAGAGAATTGAATGCCTAGATAAATTTTCTAAGTGGATAATTATATTCTATTGTCCAATACCTTTCCAACGCCTGTTTCCATGCTCAATTCTGAGTCTTGATCATAAATTTATGGTTATTTGAAAATTGTCCATCAATTTTCCTGTTCACACTTCAACTTGGCGCAACTATGCGTTGTAATTAAGGATTTGTTCACCTACTCCATTGGATTTTTCATAGGATCTCAATTGGGTTTCCTCATTTACATATTCTGGACACTCTGTCCAAGTTTCACCTTTTTCTAGGTTCTGGGATGCTAGTTACAGCCTACTGAAGTTCTAGGCCAATTCATGTTTTTGGTCTGGAATGCTACAAGTACCTTATTTGTCATATTAAACATTTTTAACATGCCCAGAAATTTAATTCAGCTCTGGGACTATCTTCTATTTTTCAATAGATTTCCATTGACTACTCTTGCGCCTCAATCAGATTCTGAAGCATAAAGTTATGGTTCTTTGAATCTTGTTGGGTCTTAAAATTTACCCTCTAGTGTTTGTGTTGTAACTTTCTCATAAAATCTCTGTTTGATGAACGGTTTACACCATTAGAGCTCTTTAGGGCCTCAAAAACGTACTGCAAAAAGATGACGTTCAAATAGTATAAAATGTCATGGAAATTCATTGGTTTTCCGTTGTTGTTCACCCTCCAAATGACTTCGCGCACACAAATTTCAATCTGTACACCCATATATAGCTTGCGCAGCAGCACCACAAGGTAAATCATGCTCAATGCATCTATAACTATCGTGCATCACTTCTCTATCACACCAATAACTGGCACACACTAATTTTGGGTCGTGCGCCAATATCCACCGCGCAAAATTTTGGTTCTTGCACTATTACCTATTGCGCGTAATTTTTTTTGTATCGCACACTGATATTTCGTGTGCATTTCACTCTATGCGATGCACCATGCCAAAGTTTAGCATGCCCCCACCGTGCACCATTAACTAAACTGTTGTGCAACATCATATACCCACATTGCGTGTGCACCAACCAAACTCCTCTGCGTTATGTCAATATTGTGCACACCACGCACGTCATTACTATGTGTGTGCACACCGTGCGCACCTTAATATGTGTATGCACACCGCGCAATGCTAAATTTAGCGTGCACATCCGCACACTAACATTTTTCCATGCGGCGCCAAATTTTAGCGCGCGCACCCGCACACCAATATTTTTTCGCGCGATGCCAAACTTTTAGTGCGCACACCCTCACACCAATATTTTTCCGCACTGTGCCAAAATTTAGCGCGCACACCAGCACGCCACTATTTTTCCGCATGACACCCAATTTTTACCTATCACAAGATTTTTACTACGCATCATGCATTTTTAGTGCGCACACTTGTGCACCTTCATTTTTATGCGCATCAATTCCTCATGAATTTCACTGCAGAAATTGGGGCTTTTGATTAATGTTTTCCCAATTTCTTCTATAGACATTCTGCAACTATGAAATTTGTTCAATTTCATCCTGATAACACTAGTTCAACCTCTCCACAACAAATCGTTGCGGTTTGACATTTTTGGAACGAAGTTTTCCCCAAACTCAAGTCACGAATTGAGAATTTTAATTACTAATCTCGCTCCAACTGTCATGGCTTCACTGTAACTTCAAATTTTACCAATTCCAGGTCTAAATTTTCTAGAACAGATATTAAACCAATAATATCTCACCACTTGGCTGAATTTCTCCAATTCCTCATGAATTTAACAACAGAAATTGGGGCTTTCCCAATTCTGCATCGTTGCTTCTAAATTTTACCATGGACACTCTACAAACTGAAATTTGGTCACTTCAAAATAAGTCCTTTGTGAAATTTCGCTTCAACTCAACTTGCTCGACCCATCCAGGCTCATTGTTGAAAACTGAAGCTCTGATACCATATTGTAACATCCTTGACCACCCATGTCGAGTCATGCTACACGAGAGAACGCTTTCGTTCTCTACTTAACATATTATAATATACCCAACATCCAACTGAGTTATGCCACATAAATTTTTCGAACCGCATGCAATTAAAACATATACACACAGAACTCTTGCAGAACATTATATAACATGTAAACAGCCAAATACATTATGTAAATGCAAAGATTCATACTGAAATAATAGTAAACATACACATGCAACATATACAGGGAATACCCATAAATATAAACATAGTTATAAATCACACAAAGGATAAACCCATAAAAATAAACACGTAAATAATTATGCAGCATGTAATCTATCACACAAATGGACACTTATCTTGGTAATAGTATCACCAATTGTGTGCAGACCTTCCACGAACCTCCCAGCCTTAGACCACATTGTTCATCACTCTCAGCAATGGGTCACCCCCGGGCTGGGACTAAACTCCACCTGGGTAAAGGGATTCCTAACCAGGATAATGGCTCATAGTCAATGGGAAAGACTCCATCATAGGTGCCAACTCAAACTAACAGCCTACAGTCCCTCATTCCCCACATACATGTCCCACCCCAGGAAGTGTGCCACTTCTCTGCTCAACAGTCCTCCGGCTACCCCACTTCCTTTCTGGGCTTCAGCAACAGGTCGGACAGGAAGTCTCAGAGCCCTGTAGCTATAGTTTAGCACCTTCAGGAAATCAATTCCCAACAATTCTCTCACCCAGAGAGATTTCTCACAGGCCTGACAACCCGCCTCTTCAATATTCCACAAGCCTGACAACCCGCTTCTTTTGTCCATCTCACAAGCTAACCAGCTACACAAACATATATGGCTATGGATACAGGTTCGGGTACAGTGATAGGAAGGTATGGAGGATATCTCAATGGGTGTGTGAATGATGATGGCTAGATTGACTGAATCCTCCTGATCGAAGGAATGATGGGAAATGAACTAAGTCCAAACTATATGTATGCATGTCCCCAACTTGGCACTAGTCATGTTGGAAGCTACTTTGGCCCGCTTGTCTCCATCTTTAGAAATTAGGATAAAATAATTATCCATACTTTATACTTTAAGAAATATTAATGTAATATTCCTTTTTAGCTTAATCTCCCTAGCTTAGCCCCTTTTCCTTAACTTTTAGCCCCCCCCCTTTCCCTAACTAGTGGAGTTTAGTCCCCCCTACTCTTTTATCGTGGTCGGTCTTCACGTAGTGATGTATTTTATATTAATGATGAGACATATACAAAAATAGGTACATTGGCCTTTAACATCTAGGCTCTCTAGCCTAATCATCACAAAATTGGTTCACCGGCCTAAAAAATACATCATATACACAAAGGCTCCCTGGCCTCAATATCACGTGTGCTTAATTTGTTATGCGTGGCATCCTGGAATGTGCACACTTCATCATTTACTTCGCAGTACATGCATGCACTATGCCATGAAAGGTGCATACAAAAATGATATCAAACAACTCACCATCTTCAGTACATTTTTGTTTACATTACAATTGGGTTCGGCCTAGGGATATTACACAAGGCTTATGGGATCCAGTATTGCTTCAGATATTCATGTGCCAGTGACTGTGTAGCATGTTCACTAAGTGTATGTTCTTCTTTCAGTTTATTTCTCTCTTTCCATATCTAAATGATATTCAATTAAAATATTGTTTCAGAATTCATCATGTTGATGCTTTGTCACATAGTTTAAAATATCAATTGTGTTTTCTTCTGCTAAAACAGTTTAAGAAATTTTAAAATCTGATTTCTTAGAGTGTCGATTTATGTTTTGCTTCTGTCATTTCTACTACAACGACATTTAAATTAAACCAACACACAGTTAGTGTTTATCTTGCCTCTAAAATCTTTTCCCATTAATTAACATATTACCCACATATTCATAAGCTTCAACCTTTGGACTCCGTGCCCAATGGATTTCTCACAAACTTAAACATCAAATTCCATCCAAAAATTTATTCACAATCCAAGGACCTAACCTCAAGAAACAAAAATCAAATCAGTCCTTTCGGTGACTGATTTGGGAGAGAGCCCTCTCTAAGACTGGAAGGGTTAGATTCCAGTTTCTAAATTTGGTTTTTGGTTACCTCTGGGTTTCTTTTCTCACCCTAAAGAAATTACGGAGTGATAACATAATTGAAGGATAAATTCTATTTCTTTTCAATGCAATGCACATTGCATCCAAATTCTTTTATGTCAATATGTCACGCTTTTTGGAAATTATTTTCCACTTTAATTTCCCTACACATTCACTGAGGTTTGCATATATTTTTTTTTGTAACTTTGTATATCTTTTATGACTGAAGCATATCATAACCATGACAAAGAAAAATAATATAAATATAGAATGAAAAAAATTGAAGCCACAACATACAATTTTGGAGTATTCTCTTACTGTATTGCATAGGGTTCACTCCATAGTTATGATTTCCACTTAATGTGGCTATATTTTAACATTTAAGGTGTCAGGACTCGTTGAAAATGGATTCTTCCACTTATCTTTTATATGTTACAACAAAGGCCTTCCCAAAGGTTCCAACTTATTTTGAAATCCCTACAAATTGTAGTAGTCTATTTCCTCAAGATTTTATAATTGGGTTTGCTTATTCAAATGATATGAATATATTAAAGAAGAGTTTGATGTTTCCCCTTTATATATTTCTGATTATGATTCTTAATTATGATGGATTATAAGGTAAACAAGTTCTCTCACTATGGAACCCTTGTTTCCACGCATATTCCTAGGGACTTGTTTAGCTAGAAAGGTAAAACTGGATTCTGGAAATATGTATATCATTTACTGACGCATAGTCATGTGTACCCAAATGTTGATGCACACACTTGTATTGGTGTAGGTGTGCCAATGCGGATAGAAAACTCGCAAGAATACTACAAGCAAACTCGACCATCATAGTTGGTTGTCGATTCCTCTATATCTTCATCTTCTTGGTGTGTAAAGTTTAAACTATTATGACTAATCAAGATATGAGAATATGGGATGCAAACTTCCATGACTCTGTTAGCACTAAGTAAATTTCCTAGGTTGAGGGGACAACTTACAAAGGTAACCACAAAACCACTTCAAAACTGAAACTAGCCTTTTCAATTCAGAGAGGGATCTCTCTTGTCACTTGGTATCTTGGAAGATGGATCTTCTCTTAAAGGTTCAATGGCTAGGTTTTGATTTGATGAAAATATTTATGGGGTTTTCTGGCAAGAAGAAAAGGAGCATGTTGGGCAATGGAGTCAACTCTGAAAACAATTGAAACAATGTATGGTAGGTAGAGTTCTCAAGGAAGCAAAGGAGAGGTAGGTGATGAAATTTTAGTATTTTAATTTGTTGTGATAATATGGAAGAAAGAAGAAACATATAACATCAATCAAAGCACCATAAGAGATGAATTCTGATGAGTTAAGAAAGAAAAAAAAAAGTTTAAAATTGTTTGAATCTAAAGCACCATTTAAATGAATTTCAGACCCTTTAACATCCAATTTTAAACATATGAAAGGTTGCAGATGAAGGGAAAGCAAACTAGAAAAACATACATGAAAGGAAACACATACTTCAAGTCATCACTACATGAATCTTTGGTATGAAAAAACTATGGACATCTCCACTTGTATTATTTCAAATTCAGAAATTATTACAGTGATCAATACAATTTGTCCTTTGTTCTTCTGCCAACCACGAATACATCAAAACCTACAATATTTATACAACAATTCATTTCATTCGGTTTGAACCAATTACAATAGAATATACAATTTCAGTTCACAAAATCTGGGATTTGCGGATATTCCTGTAGTTTGGTCCTTTATCTTCGTCCTTTGACTTCGATTGTATCTTCATTTGATTTGTTTCCTTTTTGTCGATAGCTGGAAATCATTTACTCGATCCTGGGAAATTATATTTTTTCTTGCCCAATTTGATTATTTCCTTCCATTGTAATTCGGAAGGAATCTCATAATCTATCATTTCTTTCATTAAAATTTCCAAGTCAATACAAGTGGCATAAGACATGACAAGTAGACCAAGTTTGATTGTCTTAAACTGATTTAGAATTTCGAAATTTGTACTCAGTTTATCAACTAAAGTAGCCCCTTTCAAACCCTCCTCCGGGGTTTCAAATTTGGAGTGGTCCATCCTTGATTGAGTCAAGAGTGCATTATATTATTCTTGATCATGCAACTTACCTTTACCATCCCAGAATGATGGAAGGCCCTTTATGAACAAATCTTCAAATAAATTCTTGAAATTTTTCACACTTTGTTCCATTTGTATTGATTTATTCATAATTGATATCAAAAGATCATGTTTTGTAATAATCCTTCTGGCCCAAATGATTAATGAAGTTTTGTCCTTTACCCCAATGGTCTGAAGATTTGTAGGAGGAACTGAGTTGAGAAGATTAATGGAATTTTGTGCCCATTTAGATGGATTTTTGGCTAAAGTCTCATTAACAATGATGCATCTATGCCTGGTTGTGATTGCTATATTATCTTTATCACTTACAAAATTCAAATATGATCTAAATTTAGCAGCCTCAACAACTATACAATCCCATATGATATGTTTATCTCCTTGCAGTGGACCTTTACCTCTCAATCATGAATTCAACTTATTAATATTCTCCTACAAGACTACCTTTTCCTTTTGAACTTGGGATATCTTTTCGTCCTTTGTGTGCACTTCCTGCTCCAATTTCTCCATGTTTTCCTTTAACCCTTTGATCTCTCCTTCTTTTAGACTGACTTGTGACATAGCATGCACAATGTCTTCAGTGGTTGATCCAGTTCCTGCAACAGGAGCTAAAACCATGACTTTATTTACCAACTCTACTTTTTCTTTAGACCGTTCGATATTTTCCTTTTCCAGCTGCAAAATATTAGCCTTATAATCTAGTGCTTCCTTCCAAAATGTTTTTTTTTCCTACTCTAAAGCTACCAATTCTATTTTCTATGGGTGTTCTGTAGCAGGCATCTTCAAATTTTTCTTCAAACTCTTAATTATTTTATCGTTTTCATCCAATAAAGACTTCAGACCTTGAGGACCTTCAGATTCAAGCCTTTTAATTTGAGTTTTCCAATCTTTGTTGGATGCCTTTTCATGTCTTAGTTGTCCTTCTAATTTTGAAGCTAAGGATGTCATCTTTGAATTTTTCAAATTTAAACTCAATCATCAGAATACAACAAATCACGGGCCTGCTTGTGGAATTTCACTTTGTCAGGGGCACTTATATTGTCATATTTTATTTTAATCTCTGACACTTTATCCTCCTCTGCAACTGAAATATTAAAATTTTTATTTTCAATATCCCTCAAAGTGAGCAAGGAATATTTCAGATAAGAATTAGTTTCTACTTCAGGGAACAAATCCCTTATTTCACCCAAAGCCACATTTCTCTTTTCAGCATATTGTTTTGCTAATTCTTCTCTGGACCGGTAAGTTGCATCAAGTGCTTTATCAAAATAATATTTTTTACTGTGAAAAACTCTTGAGCTGCCTTCACTTTCAAACTGACTTCTTTCCTCAATTTCTACAATGTTGGTACCACTTTCCACAGTGTTCAAATTCACTTGATCTATGGGTCCTTCATCTTCCAAATCTACAATCTGCTTTGGCTGAACAATTTTCATCTTCTTTTTAGCAGTTTGTTCAACATCAACATCCATAGTCTTTGAAATGCTTCTTTTGTTGTACACATTGTCTTTGGGAATTTTAATCACCAAATTTTGAGGAGCTTGTTGTGTTTGGACTTGCTACAATGGTGCTTCCACATCAATACACACTTCCAGATTAGCTAGTTTATCCAAGCCTTCCACATTCTCATGTTCATAAGGTGCATTTTTATTCATCTGTCTTCTCTTGGATAAGATCTAATGTGTATCATATTTTCTTCCTTGTATTTCTGAAAAGCCAAAGTCTTTGAGTTTTTCTTTAACATGTGATAAACATGATCTAGAATTAACAACAAAAGGACCAATAACAAAGGGGAATTTGATGTTAGAGGCTTTGTGCAGTTTGATGAAGTTCTCTGTCTCAGAGATGATTCTATTTCTGATGAACTCAAGAGAAAAAATTATGAGAGTTAGGAAAACATGTAATAGATAAGGAGACTCGTGAAAACCATATACCCAGATCATTGTTAAATGCAGAAAAAAGTACCCAGTCTCCTATTCTATTTTTTGGATTTGGCTGCAGTTGAATCTTCACGTCCTCCAAAACTCTGGGTAAACTTGTATTGAAAAATAGAGAATAGGTTCTTGACATGACCTTGTTGATGAATATGATCAAAGTGATTATTTTACATTCAGTAGATACAAAAGTTGCTTCAGGGATTTCTCCATGGTTACTTGCTAAGAAAACCTTTAAAAGATATGTATAATATCTTAAATATCTCAAAGAATGGAAATTCACTAGTTTCTTGTGAATGGTATCAGCTAGGAATTTGTCAAAATTAATTTGGACTGACTAACCAGACTCTAACTTGAAAAAAATCAAAAGAAAACCAAGCATGACTTCAACAACATATTTCATTACCTAGACCTAGGACTTGACTCAACAAGGAACAAACCCACTGAACTTCAATGACCATCATGTTTATACTCATTGGTAAGGACAAACTCTCAGGAATTTGTTCAGGTTTAATGATTTGTTGTAGAAATTTACGTTTGAGCTCTAGCTGACATTCTCTGTAAAGCCTAATCACTTTTTCTTCGTTGAATGGCTCAGAATTAAAGGAAAATGCTTTTGGGATATTGAGTGACTTTCGGATTGACAAATTATCTATTCTACACAGGCCTTGAGACCCTTGTTTATTGACAATTATCCTTTTTGAATGGGAATATTGCTCAGCGCACCAACCTACAAATTCAGGAAATGGGAAAGAAACCTCGACAACATACGGGACAATGGAGGCCTGAACTGCTTCTAAAAATGGAATACTCTTTCCCTTTATATCAGCCAAGTTGCTTTGAGACACAGAAATGGGGGAAATATTGATATTAGGGTCAAATACATCTGCATCTCTGTCAATTAGTGATTCCTCGTTACTTTCATGGTCTTTCTCTTCGACTGATAATACTATGGAATCCATGGCGACGGGATAAATACTTGGAAACGGGTTGTGATGGTGCAAATCTGGGCTGCAACAAAAAAATGGTGGTCGTGACAATGTTCCAACAGTCCCTAAGTTTGAAAATAATAAAAAATAAAAATGACAAATTGACCTTTTATACTTTTCACTTTGCAAAGATGTGGACTGGCGGTTTTGAAACAACCCGCTTTTCATTATGCAATCAACCCAACGCTGACACGTACTCCTCAATGGAAACCGCGGTTTGGATTGCGAGACCACCCTTCAGAATTATCCCCCACACAACTTCAAATTTGCAATGCTTCCTGGCCATCGATTATGATGGATCGTGATCAAATTTTTTTCGGGCCCGATCTAATTTATTTCTTCGCCAAATTTAACTGCTTTGTGCCTTTTTTAACCTTCATTTCAATATATCTATTTTTTTTTAAATAGATATATTTCGTCACTCTTGCAACCACACGAGTCGTTGAAAGTATCTCTTGCGAAGATCATCCTAGGTTGTTGTTTGTGCGACGATCATCCTCGATCGTCTCTCTTGTGACAATTATCTTCGGTTGTTGTTCTTGCGACAATGATCGTTCGAAATCTCTCTTGCGACAATCATCCTCGGTTTTCATTCATGCGACGATCGTCCTATGTTGTCATTCTTGTGACAATCATCTTCAGTTGTCAGTATTGCAACGATGATCGTTGGGCGTCTCTCTTGTGACGACTTTTGTAGTTCATTTCTCTTGCGACGATCGTCGTAGGTCGTCACTCTTTCGACATGATCCCAGTAGGTCATTTCTCTTGCGACAATCGTCGTAGATCTGCTACCTGAGATGCGCTATACTTTGAAGGAATGGAAAATAAATGTGCATATTTAGTCAATCTATCCACTACCACGTAGATACAGTCCCTGTCATGCACCTTTGGCAATCCTATGACGAAGTCCATGGAAATGGTATCCCACTTTTACTCCAGAATCGACAATGGTTGAAGCAGTCCCATAGGATGTGTAAACTTTGACTTGTTTTGTTGGCAAGTCATGCACTCCCTCACATGAAGAAATACATCCTCCTTGATACCCTTCTAGGAGAATCTCTCCCTCAACTACCTATACGTCTTTAGATACCCTTGGTTCCCTACTAGTGGGGCGTCATGTATTGTCCTCAAAATATTGTCCTTAAGTTCTGAATCAAGGAAAAAATAGATCATGTTTTTGTAGTAGATGATGTCATCCAATACCTTGTACCTATCATTATGAATGATGCCCTCCCTTATCTCATAGTTGAAGGTGTTCTTAGAGTATTCCACCAAAAGAATGGATTTCCAGTTTGTTGAGATCTATGTCATAGAGAAGGTTGTAGGTCTCTTGGATAAGGCATCAGCAACTATATTCTTCTTCCCCTTTACATATTCAATGTCAAAACCGTATGCCTGCACCTTACTCACCCATTTCTATTTCCTCTCATTCAGATCCCGCTGCTCCAAGAAATATGTCAAGCTGTTGTGGTCAATCCTAACCACAAAGTGTCCTCCTACCAGGTATTGTATGAACTTGGCCAATGCATGCATAATGGCCAACATTTCCGTATCATAGATTGTATAGAGATTCTCTATCTATCTTAGCTTTCTGCTCTTGAAAGCTATCGGGTGTTGGTTCTACATCAATATTTCTCCTATCCCGTCACCAAATGCATCACACTCCAAGTCAAAAGGTTCGTGAAATATGGGAGTGCTAATATTGGGAAAGTACTCATCACCCTCTTCATTCCATTGAATGCTACATGTGTGTCCTCCAACCATCGGAACTCCCCTTTCTTAGTGAGGTCTGTCAATGGCGCAGCCAATTGTGAAAATCCTTTCAAAAAGTACCTATAATAACTACATATCCCGAAGAATCCTCATAGGTATGTGAGTGATTTGGGGGTGGGCCAATCTAAGATTGTTTTGATATTCTCTTGATGCACCTTTACTCCCTCAACACCAATCACGTGCCTTAGATAGAGGATCTTTGTCAACCCAAACTTGTACTTTGCCTTCTTGGAAAAAAGTGGTTGCTCCTACATAATGGTGAGAATCTCATCCACATGTTTTAGATGTTCCTCTCGTGTCATGTTGTAGATCAAAAGATCGTCAAAGAACACAACACAAATTTCCTCAATTTTTTGTTGAAGATATGGTTCATGCACGACTCAAAGGTAGTTGGTGCGTCAGTCAACCTGAAGGGCATGACTAGAAACTCATAGTGCCCATAGTGACACCTGAATGTTGTTTTATGGATATCCTCCTCTCTAACCCAAATATGGTGGTATCCAAATCGTAGATCAACCTTTGAGAAGTAAACTGCCCCATGCAGCCCATCAATCATGGGTATTGGGTATCTATTTTTATGGTCTTCTTGTTGAGTGTCCTCTAGTCTATGCACATCCTCATAGTTCCATCCTTCTTTTTCACCAATATGACTAACGAAGTGAAAGGAATAGAACTAGGCCCGATATGTCCCATCTCCATCAATTCCTTTATGTTCTTCTCTATTTCATCCTTGAACCTCTTTGGATTCCTGTAGGGTGTGGTGATCATCAGTTTTGACCCTTCTTCTATCTCAATGACATGCTCAAATCCTTTGTCAAGTGATATCCCTATTGGCAATGGTTCAAACACTCTTTCATGATTTCCAAGCAAGGCTTGGATATCTGCAAGGTAATGTTCGTGATCCTATGATGGCTTATCCATGGTGATCAAGCACTCTATTGTGTAAGCCATGTCCCTGTATCTAAAAGGGGCCTCCATGCATTGGTTAGACACGATCCTGGGGGCACTTTTCAACATACCTCTCAGGATGACTCGTTGTCCACCCTCGTCTTGGAACTCCATCCTCATGTCCCGATAATTCATGGGGATATCTCCCATCCTCATGTCCCGATAATTCATGCGGATATCTCCCAATGAGTATAGCCATTGAAATCCTAGCACCACATGAGTATCTGTTAAATCTACGGCATAGAATTCATTGGTCAACGTATAGTTTCCCAATATGACATCCAATCCCCCGATCCTCTGAGTACACGCCATGTTGTACCCATCTGCTACAACCACATTGAATCCCTTGAAATATTTTGCCAGAATTTATCTCCTGGTGACCAATGATGCATCAATGAAATTGTGGGTGTCCCCACCATCAATCGGTATCATAACCCTCTATCCTTGCAGAATGCCTTTGACCCTGAAGATGTATTATTTGGGAACTCTTGAAAGAGTGGAAATGGTCACTCCCTTAGTCTTATTTTACAATGGTGTGTTCTCTGTAGCCTTGGGGTTTGATGGCTAACCATTTTCATGTCCAATTTCCTCATCATCATTGTCATCCTCCTCGTCAGAAAATACCTGAATATAATGGAATTTACCTTTGATCATACATCGATGACCCGATTCCCATGATTCCTTGCAACTATAGAAAAGCTTCTTCCTCCTTAGTTCTCTATGAGTTTCCTCATCCATCATGTCCTTCCCTATCCATGTCCTCTAGGGAGGCTTCGTCACCTAACCCTTCTTTGGAATAATTTTTTTTTATGATGCCTTCTTGAGAACTGTGTCTAACATATCTTGGGTCTTCATGATAGCTTCCTATAGTGTATTTGGCCTGAAGGCCTTCACCTAACCTCTTAAGGGCCCAACCAAGCCCTCTGTGAACAACATCACCAGTCTCTGCTCAGAAACATATGTTGATTGTCATCCGCTGGAACTATATGACATAGGCCTCTGGTGTGCCTGTCTGCCTCAGCTATGCCAATTCTCTGAAGTGGATCTCAAGGTCCTTCTTATCGAACCTGTCCATTAGCCTCTAGGTGAAATCCTCATATGATGTGATGTTGGAATGCCCCAATGTTATTACCCCATGGTACCACCACTCATGATCCTTTCCATCTAGGTGTAGGGTGGAAAACATGATCGCCTATGCCTATGTCATTGGGTTAATATGGAAATAAGTGTCCAACTTATGTACCCATGCTCGAGATGTGCACCTGTCATATCTGTCAAAATATGGAATAGTCATCTTCCCCAATTTGCGTAGAAGATTGAAATTATGTTGATTTTGGTTCGTCTTGGGTTTGTTCCTCATCCTGAGGTTGTCATAGTCATTGTAAGACATGGCTTCCTGGGATCCTTCTTCCAACAACTGATACTGCCTAAAGTAGGAGTTCATTTCTTCTGCCCCCTATTGTTTTGGTTCTCCTATATGCTGCTTCTCAAGGAATGGTGTAAATAATGATCTGGGTTCCTTTCTGGTACCTACCTGGAAGACACTCTGTGAAGACACATAGGTATTACTCCCTTCAGGATTCCTACCACCTCTATGGATGGCCTCTGCATGGTTCTCATTGGTACCTCCCTGGTTTTGGTTTGTTTGATTGTCGAAAAAGAACAGTGTCATGACTTGTGTTAATTGTTGTTGCCCATTAGCGATGCTTTCCAATAATTGTATGGTCCTCTCTTTAGGATGATCCCTCATAAATCCCTCTACTTCTACCTCTTCTAACTCTGATCCTAGGGTAGGTTGTTTCCCTCATATTCTAGTTTTCCTTGGCATCAATGCCTCAAGAAATCACAAGCTGGCAAGATCACTATCTATGATACCACTGCAATGTCCCCAACTAGGTTATGTGGGTATATTATGTTTTCTATCCAAAAATTGTTAATTCTCCTTGTGTAAATATGCCAAGCACTTGGTATTAATGTTTTTGTTAGTCCCCTTAAAAATGATTTTTTCATATAGGAATATTGTCAAACACATTGCATGCATCCATTACACAAAAAATAGAGTAGATAACCATGACATCTTATTATGGATGGAAACCCCAATTACAATAATACAATGATATCTAATGGTTATAATAACAACTGTAGAATACTCTCGAACACACAAGTCTAATGGTTGCAATGAAGTTGCACAAATATCCTAACAGAAACAATACAAGAAAACCTGGAATGATGTCAATCTATGATGCACCCTGCAAGATTATGCTCCAATAGTGTATGCTCTGCTAGCGACCCTCCTATAACCCTACGAACCCGATCCAAACATCATGTTGCAACCCCGATCGTAGAGGTCCTCACGGGACAACTGCTAGACGTCTAGCGAGGCCTCGCGATATGCCCCGAACTCAACCCATGGGGATGCCCTAAACCCCAATTTCTCTTGAACCCTCCTAAAACCTACAAATGTCTAGGCTCGACATCGTCCAGAAAGTTTTGTAAACCTTCTACGTACCTCGGTATCTCTTCAATTGAATGCTAAACTCCAAACCAAAACTCCAATGGTAGTCCTAGATGGACTCCCCCTCCTGTCTGACTAGGGTGGGTATTGCACCACCGAAACAAGACTGCAATAGTGGAAGGGTTATTCTAAACCATAATGAAACAATGGCTCCAAGAGCACAACAAAATGAGAGATCAAATCATAATGCCAAAGAGAAGGGTTATCCCTTTATTTATCCTTCCTCTATGCCTTCTAGATCTCTCCTTTTTTTGACCAAATCAAACCCTCACTTTATTTTCCCTCCTATTATATATAATCACATATTATATTTAATGTCACTTTAGGATTTGTCATTCTTTTAACCTAGTGACACCAAATAAACCTCCTTGACCCCCTTTTTTCCTACAAGTAATCATGCTGAAATTGTAGCCCTTCAATATGGCATCCAATAACCACATAACATGCAAACTAGCTCTTTGATAATCAAAGACTACTCTTGGATCATTATTTTGAAATTAAAACAAATTATACATGAGTGAAGGGAATGGGAAGTCTTTGGACTTTGGAATTTATTATCTACTTTTGGAATCATTAAATATTTAATTTTGACCTTTGCTCCCGTTCCATCCAATCACACTCGAAGATCATCTAATATTGTTATTGATGTTTTAGTTGATAATGGAATTGATCTGGCTAGTTAGGGTTCAAGATAAACCTAGAGGTTAGCATATTTTTATCTTCCAATCATTTGCTTGTCCACCATCATATGTTTGTTCGCTTACAATAGAGGATTCTTAATGACCAAGAACCTTACTCTTCTCATTGGGACCAATAATGTGGCTCTCTAGTCTAATACCCAAAACTATGCTAGTTTTTGTCTCTCTCCCAATTTGTCTTGATAATGAATTTTGTATCCAATAAAAATAATGTTGATCTAATCTCATAATCTCATAGTACACAAAGTATAGTTGGTTACCAAAGAGTTTTGGTTTCTAACTACTTAATTAACACATTCCATTTTATTTCATTTTTAAATGAAATTTACT
>ML777254.1:349172-386361 GCA_009831015.1 Picea engelmannii
GAAAACATGATCGCCTATGCCTATGTCATTGGGTTAATATGGAAATAAGTGTCCAACTTATGTACCCATGCTCGAGATGTGCACCTGTCATATCTGTCAAAATATGGAATAGTCATCTTCCCCAATTTGCGTAGAAGATTGAAATTATGTTGATTTTGGTTCGTCTTGGGTTTGTTCCTCATCCTGAGGTTGTCATAGTCATTGTAAGACATGGCTTCCTGGGATCCTTCTTCCAACAACTGATACTGCCTAAAGTAGGAGTTCATTTCTTCTGCCCCCTATTGTTTTGGTTCTCCTATATGCTGCTTCTCAAGGAATGGTGTAAATAATGATCTGGGTTCCTTTCTGGTACCTACCTGGAAGACACTCTGTGAAGACACATAGGTATTACTCCCTTCAGGATTCCTACCACCTCTATGGATGGCCTCTGCATGGTTCTCATTGGTACCTCCCTGGTTTTGGTTTGTTTGATTGTCGAAAAAGAACAGTGTCATGACTTGTGTTAATTGTTGTTGCCCATTAGCGATGCTTTCCAATAATTGTATGGTCCTCTCTTTAGGATGATCCCTCATAAATCCCTCTACTTCTACCTCTTCTAACTCTGATCCTAGGGTAGGTTGTTTCCCTCATATTCTAGTTTTCCTTGGCATCAATGCCTCAAGAAATCACAAGCTGGCAAGATCACTATCTATGATACCACTGCAATGTCCCCAACTAGGTTATGTGGGTATATTATGTTTTCTATCCAAAAATTGTTAATTCTCCTTGTGTAAATATGCCAAGCACTTGGTATTAATGTTTTTGTTAGTCCCCTTAAAAATGATTTTTTCATATAGGAATATTGTCAAACACATTGCATGCATCCATTACACAAAAAATAGAGTAGATAACCATGACATCTTATTATGGATGGAAACCCCAATTACAATAATACAATGATATCTAATGGTTATAATAACAACTGTAGAATACTCTCGAACACACAAGTCTAATGGTTGCAATGAAGTTGCACAAATATCCTAACAGAAACAATACAAGAAAACCTGGAATGATGTCAATCTATGATGCACCCTGCAAGATTATGCTCCAATAGTGTATGCTCTGCTAGCGACCCTCCTATAACCCTACGAACCCGATCCAAACATCATGTTGCAACCCCGATCGTAGAGGTCCTCACGGGACAACTGCTAGACGTCTAGCGAGGCCTCGCGATATGCCCCGAACTCAACCCATGGGGATGCCCTAAACCCCAATTTCTCTTGAACCCTCCTAAAACCTACAAATGTCTAGGCTCGACATCGTCCAGAAAGTTTTGTAAACCTTCTACGTACCTCGGTATCTCTTCAATTGAATGCTAAACTCCAAACCAAAACTCCAATGGTAGTCCTAGATGGACTCCCCCTCCTGTCTGACTAGGGTGGGTATTGCACCACCGAAACAAGACTGCAATAGTGGAAGGGTTATTCTAAACCATAATGAAACAATGGCTCCAAGAGCACAACAAAATGAGAGATCAAATCATAATGCCAAAGAGAAGGGTTATCCCTTTATTTATCCTTCCTCTATGCCTTCTAGATCTCTCCTTTTTTTGACCAAATCAAACCCTCACTTTATTTTCCCTCCTATTATATATAATCACATATTATATTTAATGTCACTTTAGGATTTGTCATTCTTTTAACCTAGTGACACCAAATAAACCTCCTTGACCCCCTTTTTTCCTACAAGTAATCATGCTGAAATTGTAGCCCTTCAATATGGCATCCAATAACCACATAACATGCAAACTAGCTCTTTGATAATCAAAGACTACTCTTGGATCATTATTTTGAAATTAAAACAAATTATACATGAGTGAAGGGAATGGGAAGTCTTTGGACTTTGGAATTTATTATCTACTTTTGGAATCATTAAATATTTAATTTTGACCTTTGCTCCCGTTCCATCCAATCACACTCGAAGATCATCTAATATTGTTATTGATGTTTTAGTTGATAATGGAATTGATCTGGCTAGTTAGGGTTCAAGATAAACCTAGAGGTTAGCATATTTTTATCTTCCAATCATTTGCTTGTCCACCATCATATGTTTGTTCGCTTACAATAGAGGATTCTTAATGACCAAGAACCTTACTCTTCTCATTGGGACCAATAATGTGGCTCTCTAGTCTAATACCCAAAACTATGCTAGTTTTTGTCTCTCTCCCAATTTGTCTTGATAATGAATTTTGTATCCAATAAAAATAATGTTGATCTAATCTCATAATCTCATAGTACACAAAGTATAGTTGGTTACCAAAGAGTTTTGGTTTCTAACTACTTAATTAACACATTCCATTTTATTTCATTTTTAAATGAAATTTACTTAATATCAAACACCCGCAAGTTTAATGGTGAATTTAATAGTGAATTTTACTCTGAACTTAATGGAAATTTGGGTGTAGGTTTTCAGAGTGGGTCATGATGATGCTTGAAACTTATGGAGATTGAACTATGTAATAGTTTTGAAAGAGTGGACACCCCCACCCAACATGATAGGTGGTGTCCACTCTAAATGTTGACTATTACACTATTCATATTTAATGACCATACAATTTTATATGGTGAATTTAATAGTGAATTTTACTCTGAACTTAATGGAAATTTGAGCGTAGGTTTTCAGAGTGGGTCATGATGATGCTTGAAACTTATGGAGATTGAACTATGTAATAGTTTTGAAAAAGTGGACACCCCCACCCAACATGATAGGTGGTGTCCACTTTAAATGTTGACTATTACACTATTCATATTTAATGACCATACAATTTTCTTTAATAAAATTGATAAAAACTCATTAAAAATGTGTATTTTTTTTCATAGGGAAATAACAATTCTTTGCTATTCAATTTTGAATCAAATGAAACTTTCCAATACATATAGGCTCGAAGCCATTACAACAATACTCATTATGAGTTCATCATGTCATTTATGGGAATTGAACCCAAACATTCCTAGCAAGCTATTACACACTCATATTGACTATGTTTATTTTTAAACTAATTATACACTCATATTAATATGTTTATTAACATTATAAATGTTTTAACTTGTTTTCAAGTATAACAAAAACCTTTAATACTTTTTAACAAACACATCAAATTTTGACATACATTTCTCTATCTCTATCTCAACTTAGTTCCAACGATAATTTTATATCCAATACAAATAATCTCTATCACTATTTATTTGACTATCCTATACAATATATTTCACTTACAACTCACCCAAACTTAATGGTCGTTATTTGTTGAGTTTTTATTTTTATTTTAAAGTTGCTTTGGAACAACACCAGCAAACAAAGGATGTCATTTGATTACTATTGAAGGACAAGAAAGTGTCACTAACAAGTTTGGGTGCATCTTCCCACACCATCTAGATGCAAGCTGCGTTAATGCATTTTATATTTTAAAATTTATCAAATATTAAGCACTAAAAAGTTGAATGCTATAATCAGATAAATTTAATGATCACATAATTTTATAGTTGCACAATCGTTTCATGCATTTTCAATATGTTTAAAATTCATTCGGAAGTTTTTGGAACTTAGGAAATGTATCCAATTGGCTGGGAACTTTTTTGGGAACTTGGAAGCTTTTTGGGAACTTCAACATCAAGGAAATAAGAGCTTGGGAACCAGTTTCCTAAAAAGAGAGTTTTAAATTAGAATTATATTAAATTAAAATGTAAATATTTTTATTCCATTATTACAAATACATAATTTATTACAAATATTTTCATTATATTTATTCAAAATATCACTATAAAACTAGGACTAAACTACAAGTAATTATTATTTCAAAATTTAATTTAGTATAAAAACTTAATAATACTCACTTTATAGTTGTGGATATGAAAAAAAATTCAATGCATGTATGTTTCCTTCAAGCCCAAACTAAACATGAAAGTCAAATAAATCAAACATATTCATGGCAAACATTTGCTCAACTTTGTAGTTGATATTAACCAACCATATCATTGACTTTTATCATATTTTCATATAATTTTGTTTTTTCCAATAAAAAAAAGAATAATGCTTCAAATTTACAAAGATGTTTAAAATTTATATATGTAAAGTTTAATTTTAAAAAAATGTTAAAATTGTATATATGCATTTTCGATTTTGTTTCTCAATTTTTAATGTAATATTTATGGATATTAAAGTTTTAGTATTGTGCTAAATATATTCATATAATTATTAGCACAATAAATTAATAATTTCAATATTGTAATTGTTGACATTGTCCTCCATTAACTTTCAATTTTATTGAAATAAGATTTAAAATGTATCAATATCTCTATACATTGAAATCAAAAGTATCATTGTAATCTAAAATATTTTTTATATTTTTTTAGTATATATTATTGCCACTCTCAACTTCCTAAATTTAGGAGAAACTTCTACTAATTCCCACACTCATATCTATTCCCACATTTCGAAAACTCTTACAACATAACACAATTCTCTTTTATAAAATTGATAAAAAAATCATTAAATTATGTTTCTTTTTAATAAAATTTAAAAAATACACAAACTATGAATTTTTCACAATATAAAAAGTTATAACATATTACTTATTAATATATTTTTAACAAAATCACTTTAACACTCTTTATCAAACACACTTGCAAATTTTAACACTCTTTATCAAGCTATGCTTTTTTCAGAATATAAACTTATAGCATATTAAGTATTAATACATTTTTAACAAAATCGCCTAACACTCTTTATCAAACACACTTGCAAATTTTATGTACTTTGTACAGTAACAATTTTTCTTTAAATTCTATTATCACCTAATAATTTAATGTTAAAGTAGTGCATCTCTAAACTCTACAAAATTTTAACACTCTATCAAATACACTTGCAAATTTTATATACTTTGTACAGTACCAATTTTTCTTTAAATTCTATTATTTACCTAATAATTTAATGTTAAACTAGTGCATCTCTAAACTCCACAATAAAAACAAATGATATACTACACAATACACAGGGAGGATTCCTTCGGCCAAGTGATTTGACTAGTAAAGTCTACATAGGTATACATATCCTACTTTTTTTGGATTTGAACTTATAATCTTTTAGAAGGAAACATATGTCCTTAACCATTAGGCCCACTCAAACCCAATAAATCTAGTATGAAAGCAAATTAAAAATATATATATATTTAAATATGATTTCTAGATGTTCATAAAAGTACTAAAGATAATATAAAAAATATGATATGATAGGTAATGAAAACTTAAACTTTACATATATGGACAAAAATATTAACTTTCTACCAAATTATTGTGAAAGCACATGCATAAAGCAATCATCTAAAATAGAATTCTAGATGTTCATAAAATTGCCACCAAAAAAGGTTAAAAAAGAGTCTGATGATTAGGCAATGACGCACCTTAAGATTTACCTTTCAGTAGACCAGACGAAAATAATAAATTGTTTTTAGTGGACATAAACCTAAAGACAAATCCAACGTGAAAAAGTGGACACTACAACATAAAAACACCAAGAATGAATACATGTCAAAATTAATGGAGTTGGGAAAAATCTAGATGATCTATGAATTATAATTTTAATGAAATTGAAGGGAGAAATCCACTAAACCATAAACCAGAAAATTGGTGAAAAAAATAAGTAACCATGACAAGTTCACGATGAGTTACAGAGATTTACCATCTTTAACACCATGAGAAGCAATAAGCATTTTCCAGAGGTAATAAAGCCTTGGAGGATTTCTTGAAACTACAGAGCAATAATTCTAATGAGAATTTTGCCAGCCCCCCTCATTACAAGAATTTTTTAGGTCGAGAAAAGAAAAGTTTTCAAGTTATTCATTATTTGGCATATATATCATTTGGTATTATCTGACATGGAGTATGGAAGTCTTTTTGGCAAAACAATGCAATCTTAGTTCGTGGGTATCCACAAGAATCATGAGTTAAATGGCATGTCTTTTAGTCCAATGTGAGCTAGGCCGTAGTGATGTTTCCAGGTCCTATTGGGTTGGCCTGGTGGATGCTTCCCATCCTTAGAATGGAAACCCTTTTTACAGTAAGGTAAGTTCTGTTTTTTTATTTATGGGGAGCTATGAACCCAATCTGCATTATCATGGCTCCACTTCAAACTTGACCAAAGCACTCCATAGAATAGAAACATTACATTTGAGGAACCTAACTATTTCAATTGAGTATGCCCTTCCTCTAGGGATATTGAAGAGCCAAGCTGAACAGTCATTGTCAACGTCTTGCAAGTTGAAACAAATTGTATTTTTGTATAAGATAAAAATGATAGATGTACATGAGATGTTGAGAACAAAAATAATGTCACCTCGTTGAAGCTCTCTAATGTCACTGCAGAAGTGTGAGGCAAGCTTATCTTCCGTATGGTATGGGAGACATAATCTTTACAAGGAATAAAGTGTTTGCAAGGGAAAAATTACAGAGCAGCCCATAAGTATATTTTTCAAGCTTACTGAGCTGGTAAACCTGCATACTGCTGTTCTTGTGATATTTTGTGGTGGCTATGGGCATTTTTTCTCAACTCCTCAAATGCACGCATGCTTTCAGCATCAAAACCTCCTGCAAACTGCAACCCCAAATATAGCAGGTTTAAAACCTCGGCTTTCAAACATGAATTGTTGAAGTTTGAGCCAACATTGCAAAAGATGCAAGCAAACTTACCTGATGAACTCTGAAAGCAAACCGCACACCCTGCAGCAGCAGAAACTCCCGTTCAGGCTCTTTTTCTGAACATCCCATTGACTCAAGCTCTATGGCTACTCTTTCCATGTGTTTCTTTGCTAACTTCACAGAAGCAAACTTAATCTGTATTCAAAGAGAAAATGTATCATCACCCAACCAAAGCAATGTATCAATTAAAATTAAGGAGAAAACATATGATCACCTACACAAAGCAACATAAAATCAAGAATAGAAGGTAACCAGGTATGACAGCAAGCAGCTATCAAGTTTAAAGCTTTAAAATACATAACTATCAGGAAGGAATCAAATGATATGATCTCAATATCGATTTGAATCCAAATGTTTTAAGTGCCTGGTTACAGAAACAAGTTATTATCCGACAGGACTGAGGTCATTAATCTTGTGATGCTTCATAGGAATCAAACTATTGAGCAAGGTAAAGTTTCTCAAGCCTAATCATTGGCAGGGATGATTTTAAGGATGGAAATTTATATTAAAATGTAGAAAGTTGGGCTAATCATTGTAGTCCTTAATATGCAAAATGTAAAATGTCTCGTGATAGTTTTGTAAAAATATTCAAAATTTTAAGGATTTTATATAGTTTCTATAAAATTTTGGCTATTTTTAAGGTAAAATCATTTTATTCTATGGAATTTGGGCGAATCGTTTTTAGAAAAAATGAAAATTGGCGAATCATTTTTTGAGAAAAAACATGGAAAATTAGCCCATTGGTGAAATTTAGCCCCTAAAATCATTGATTCATTGGACCAATATGACACTGCACAGTACAATACGCTAGAATTTCTCAATGTGTGAAAGTTATTTCTTTATAGGCTTCCATATTTATGCAGAACTACTTATTACTCGGTAATTTTACTTGCACCCAGATCCTACCTCTTTTGATAGCAACCGGAGGAAGGGAATGTTTCCCAAGCTTTCAAGACTTGTGTCTGGACCTTTTGTTCTCAACAATGCCAATTTTGGAGGGAAGAGCAGAATTAAACTCAGATCAATAATCGCATAGTATCACAAGTGGGGTTAATAGACTTGGCATTTTTAATTAAGGCAAATTTATGGGATCTCAATCCACATCTATGCTTACAACATGGCATATGAGTAAAAGTGATTTCAAATTTAATCCTGGGATTTGCAGCCATGTATACGAGGGAAAGTGCTTTCATTTTTAATCCTCAATTTAAGTGTCATGTATTGATTGTGCCTGCCAATCAACACCTTTTCTCATTGTTGTACGTGATCTATTGCTAATGTTGATTCGCAGAAAATATAGAGTGGGAATACTGAAGTACAAACTATTGCAGTCTACTCGTACATAAAGAATATGAATCAAGTTCTTGAAGCCTACAAACAAAGTTAACAGAGAAATCTTAGCCAGGCAAATGTCCATGATTTAATTATAAACATTTGATGTTGTCTTTCTAGGCACAAATAATGTTGTCTTTCTATAGCATTGTAATTGTATCAAGGTCAAAACAACAATAGGCATACTCAGTATGACCAGTGTAGATGCTTCAAGTTCGAATTTCAGAATGTTACCTTACTAACAATTCCATTATCAAGCATCCAATCAGTCGGAATCTGAAATTCTTTGTAGCGAGCCATTGCCGTATCTTTCATTCTCAGGAGCTTATAGACACTCTGTTCACACCTGCCAAAAGTTAGAAGGAACGAAATTTAGTCCATTTATTTGAAAGAGTTGCAATAGGTACTAATTCAATCTGAACCCCTAAGCGCTTGATGCTTTAAAACATTGAACTAGTGACAAAGGTTTGAACTTATTCATATCATGGTATACTGAAGTTGAATATGTATTCCTGTTGTGTTGAGTATATTCCAATAGTACAGATGAGAAATTGCCCAAAAAAGCATTTCCTTACTGCATTGGCAACAATTAAGCAAACACCAATTGAGAGTTAAGAGAGTCATAGTTATAGCTTCAGTGTATTTTGTATCTCACTTTTCCAGTAAAGCTAGCGCCTTTTTCAAAGCAGCTGCACAAGGTTGACGGAGATCACATTCATACGATGAAACTTCACATTCCAACTTTTTCAAATCTCGATATCCAAAGGCAGCTTCTCGCATAGCATCAGCTTTCCTCTCAGGCCAGTCAAAATGTTTCAGCACTGCTCTCTCATCAACCTGCAATAAAATGTTAAGGTAACAATTAGCAGAAAAAGGCAACTCAAATGCAAATGTAGAGACAAATTCCAGTCAAAGTAGGATTTACCAATGTATTACCCATGCAGTTGTCATAATAGGGCTGTCAACCATTTTAATAACAAGAATATATGCATGAAATGCAATGAAGTGCACCTCCAATAATCTGGATATGGATGTTACAATAGACAAGAAGGAAACACCACAAGGCTTCAACTTCCAGAGGAGGCTTGTCAAAGTAAAGAATTCTTACCAGAAAGGATAGCTCATCATCAAGCCACTTAACAAAAGATACAACATCTTCAATGTTAGTGTACGTTGCTCTTCTCACTTCTCTTATCAAGGATCGAACAAAATCACCTTGGGTTTCCACATCTGCTTTTATCTGCATAGCTCCAAATTTATAAACAATAATCTATTGCTTTAGACTTAGAAAATGAACAAAACAAACTTTAGCCTAAAACATCAGTGGTTAGACTCTAATCTACAGAAAAAGTAACTATGGAAAACAGGGGAGAATTGAAACAGAGATAAATACTTACAGCTAGTAAATGTGATGAACGGTTCTCAATTTCTCCAATCATGCTGCTACGAGCATTTGCCACATCTGGCGCATCCACAATTGCATTTCCAGAAGAATCCTTCTTACCATCCCGCTTCATCAATGATTGATAAAACTCAACTACTTGTGGGGCTCTCTGCATTATATTAGAACCAGGTGTTGAAAACTTAGGACGAGGGGGAGGAGGTGGGGGTGGTGCTGCTGCTGTTCCACCTTTAACTCCCTGATGTGTAGTTGGTGGGGGTGGGGGTGGGGGTGGTGGTGGAGGGGGTAGTGGAGCCACACTGACAGGACCCTTCTGAAGGCCACTGTTTGTAGCAGTATTTTCTGAAGGTTTGGGAGGGGGCTTGGGTATTCTTAATGCTCTCTTTTCAACTTCCGTCTGTGTCATTTGGGTCATTTCAGGCTGCTTGGACACTGATGAAGAATTTTCGACCTTACCCTGCTCATCTTTCTGAGAAACTCCCTGCTCATCCTTCTGATGAACTCCCTGCTCATCTTTCTGAGGAACTCCCGGCTCTACTTTCTGAACAATCAGCTTGTATCTATCCTTGAATGCAGGGTACTTGTCCTCTAAATCTCCAGATATCGTCTTTGATAAAATCTGGAAAGACACCGCTACATCATTTGCGCGCTCAAACGATTTAGCATTTAAGACAAGAGGCTTATGTAAATCCTCAAGTTGGTTAGACTTTACAGACTGGGAATCTGTTGAATCAAAAGAAGAAACTCTAGAATTGATAGGTTTAGAACTATCTACAACTTCTCTCTTGTTTCGCATTATCAGATGTTCCATTGACTGCTTTGGTCCACTGATAGAATGCCTTCGCCTAGGACTGGTTCTCTCCAACTGACCCTTCTCAGAGTTCTTCTCAGAAAGATAGTCACCTTGTAATATTTGCCAATCATCACTACTTTTAGCCCACTTCTTTAGTTTTCGAAACAGACTAGACTTCTTTGATGTAATAATCCGTGCTGGAAAATTTTCCATTGACAAGTCATCGTACTCTGCAGCTTCAGATGTGTTAGATGAATAAGATGACAAGCTCTCTGAATCATTATCTGACTGGCGTTTTCCTTGCGGTCCTGAGTGTTCAAACACTGCATATTCCAGCATAAGCTGTTTAGCAATATCCTGTGATTTTGGACTCAAACTATCCTTCAGGTCCACTGCTGACATCTTTCCAGTAGTTGTATCTGAATTTCGAAGTTCATAGCGCAAACATGAGTTGACCCAACGCAAATAAACAAGTTCCTCAACCTCACTGAATCGGTTCATTTGCAAGCCCTCAACTTGCTTGCAGAGATTTTCATTTGCGTGCCTTAGTACAGATGCCTCAGCTTCAACCTTCGCCACCATATCACTCTGCACAAAGTGGTTAAGTAGTGCTTTAGAAGAAAATTGAAATCCCCATCTAGAAAGCATAATGAATAATCTATTACTAACTGCATTATATCTAGAAATATGCATCTAGAATTTTAAAATTTATGCTGAAATTCTAGAAAATCCCATTGAAAATGCATGGTGAATATATAGTGCAATCCCTTGGCTAATAATTAGGAAATCACATTTTTCTAATCAAAGTTAACATTTATTACGCAAAATGGAATTCAAGTCGTTTCTAAATTTTGCATTGATCTGAACTGCACACACCGAACTTGATCTACTCATCTAAAGTAAACATATAAGCAAAACCCCAAGATAAGATTTTTCAATAATATTATTTTGTTGGTATTTATGCGTTTTTCTTAAATTTCATTATTTTCAGCATGCTGGGTGAAGCAGAGAGATGTACATCCTCAACTTTCCAGTATATTATATGATGTATACTCTCTAGATAATTTCCAGGAATGTCCATCAAGAAAAGCAAAAGGAAGATAGGCAATATGATGTATAATGAATTTAAACAAAAACCATTCAGAGAGAACAGTAATCACTGTAGTGTTGACCTTACATACTCATGCAAGCAACTTTCAAATGAATAACATAAGGTGCAAAAGGAAATCGAATATATATATATATATACAATATTTTGAAGAAAGTGCAAGGGATGTTAAGCAGCATACCTCATTGAGCTTTCCAAGAGCAATAATTTGTGATTCAGCTGCAGCAAGCTTGCTTGCTAGGTCTCTCTTCTGGTGCTGAAGTTCCATGTTAGAGCGGCGCAGTTTCATAACTTCAATTTCTAATACTTTTAATCTTTTTTCTGTATTTGTTATACATTTTTGGAGTATTTCTTCCTTGGCCTGACTAGAGTCTGCGAGCATTTGATCTTGAAGTTCTTTTATTTTGGCTCTTGCTTCCTCTATCTCCTTTGTTAACACTGGATAATGGATTAATTCTTCCGACATTTTCCTTTTTTCTGCTTCCAACTTCTCTATCCTCTGACTAAAACTTTCAGATTCAATCCTCTTCATCTCAAGCTCACTTTCCAACTCAGGAAGTTTATTCACAGTTTCTTGCAGCTGTTTACATGCAACAAGTTCAGTTTGAAGCTTTGCTTCTCTTTCGTGCAATTCCTGCACTAATGTCCTCAGCTGACTTAACTCTATTAATTCAGATGGTCGTGGATGTACTTGAGCAGCTTTGGGAACTCTGGGGAAATCTGCCATCAGAGAGCGCTTTGCACGAGGACAACTCTCACTCACCGAAATCTTTGAGCTCTGCCGAGAGCTAGCTACTGATTGTTTGTTATTTGTCAAAATTAAGTCCTCAGGAATGTCGAGATAGGGAACTGGAGGGCCATTCTGGACACCAATCGCAGCTTCCACTTTGCCA
The DNA here is from genome assembly GCA_009831015.1 of Picea engelmannii. NCBI lineage: Eukaryota > Viridiplantae > Streptophyta > Pinopsida > Pinales > Pinaceae > Picea > Picea engelmannii. The sequence goes on from ML777254.1 coordinate 361,432, forward strand.
AACACCAACGAAGTATGATCACCTTTCTTGTTCGTTTCATTTGGTTTTGGTCTGCTTTTCTTATCTTTTGTGAATCCATTGGTAGTTTGAGACACCAGTACTCCGTTTTCCCTAGGTTTCAGAGCAGTGCTACCATTCCTGCTTCCAAATCTTGTAGCATGGTTTTGGTCTGACAATTTTGAATTTGCCCTTGATTTAGTGTCACCCAATTCTTCCTTCATCTTGAGATCTTGAAATTTAAATGTTATCACCTGAACTGGATTTCACCACCCCTGTGAACGCAAGTGCCAAACAGAGCAGACTGACCCTCTAGAAGATAAGTCCTTGACCCATAGAGACTACCGAGTTCTGACTTCTATCTACATCAAAGCAGAGACATCAGGATCCAAAACTTGGACTCAGAAGATCATTCTCTGATATTTCATGCACTTAGTGATTACATGGAAAATAATCAAATAATGTTCAAGTACCTCATCATTATATGTACAGAAAATGTTTAAAACTGAAACAAAAGCGGCATTCTTGAGATAGACACAGAACACGAAAGTGCTTTTAATCAGTAATGAACGTGCAAGTTATGCAACAAAGAAATAGTTGAGAACAAAGAGCCCACAATAATACACTGCCCTGTCTACAATCACAAGCATGGCAATCAATGACAGTAGCACTCATTAACATCTGCTTTTGACAGAAAAACTAACAATTGGGCTGTCAAGTAACAGGGAGGATAGATCAGAGAACTACACTGATTGTAGACCCCCACATTTGCAAGGTCTGAAAGGAGCATTAAGGCAGAATGTCCACTTGTCTTACATGGAGAAGGGAAAGCGTGTATAAATATCAAGAAAAACTAAAATTCAAATAGTTTTCCATCAAACGAGCATATTCACAGAACTCAAGACCAACTATCCTGCGGATCCCGGGCTCTTAACTAAAATGTCAGACCAGGGCCAGGGCATTTGGCAAGGTACCAACAGTATTGATAGAAATTCAAGACAGCTGAGATTAACATTATTTTTTGAAACTGAGTTTTGTTTTCCAGATGCAAATACACTAACACATTACATAAAAACTACGATCAGGAAAAGGTTAAAAATGAAAGAAAATGAAGAATGCTCAAATAAGTGTATACAGTAAAAAAAATACAATCAGAAAAAATAGCACTGGTTCTGTAAAAACAAATAACAATCAGAAAAAATAGCACTGGTAATGAAACAAAAGTGGCATTCCCGAGACAGACACAGAACACGAAAGTGCTTCTATTCCAGAATGAACTTGCACGTTATGAAACAAAGAAATAGTTGAGAACAAAGAGTCCACACTAATACACTGCTCTGTCTACAATCACAAGCATGGAAATCAATGACAATAGCAGTCATTAGCATCTGCCTTTGACAGAAAAACTAACAATTTGGGCAGTGAAGTAAGAGGGATGATAGCTCAGAGAACTGCTCTGGTTTAAAATGACCCTCACATTTGCAAGGTCTGAATGGAGCATTAAGGCAGAATGTCCACTTGTCTTACATGGAGAAGGGAGAAGGAGAAAGGAGAAAGGAGAAGAGAAAAAGCATGTACAAATATCGATGAAATTCAAATAATAATAATAATTTGTTTTTAAGGTCACGGCCAAGCCAGACACCAAATTGGTGTATGAGACTCCCTTGTTTGTGGGACAAGGGACCCCCTCCGCCCAGCAATTTGACTGGTAAAGTCTACAGAGGTATACTGTCCATCAAATAAGCATATTCATGGAACTCTGGACCAATTATCCTGTGGATATGGGCTTTTAACCTTAACCAAAATGTCAGACTAGAGCATATTTGGCAAGGTACCAACATCATTGGTAGAAATTCAACCCAGCAAAGATTGAACTTATTTTTTAAAACTGTGTTTTGTTTTCAAACTGCAAATACATACCAACTTAGAAACAATGATAGAAACAATGATCAAGAAAAGCTTAAAATGAAAGAAAATGCAGAATGAACAAATAAGTGTATACGGTAAAAAATCACGATCAGAAAAAATAGAACTGGTACTGTATAAACAAATAACGCATGGCACAGCAGAACACATACCTGGCTTGTGCACAGACCAATTCTCCTACACAATCCAAGCCATCCAGTGTCCTCCCAGTTCCATGAAGGGCATCTATATACCCAAGCTGACATGAACCCATTTACCTATTTTCAAATTAAAAAATCACCCAAACCGAATAAGAACAATAGGTTAAAATTCTCTAGACCAAATCCAATTCAATACACACAAAAAATATCAAGAAATTATTACAAAAGCAATTCAGCCACTGGAACCTGATAAATGCAAATTTAAGAATCACCGTCAGGATTTGCAGCGGTCGTTGTTGAATAGGCTCAGAGTATTCCCACATTACAGCTGCAACCGAGCGCGTGATACCAAGTTCGAATCCCGTGAGCAGCAGCTAGAGGTGGCTCTGTTCCTCACCACGGGCTGTGACAAAAGAAACCCACAACTAGTTTCAGAATATAAGAGTGAGAATGACTATTTACAGCCCATGAAATGCAAATACATGTGTGGAGAGAAACCATGCATGCACTGTTAGTGTAAACGGTAAAGCCCAAGTAGAACTCAGACCAGTTGAGCATGCAGAAATAGACCTAGTGAAGTGCTTTCAGAAGCTAAAACTATACCAGTGTTTGTGCACACTGTAAGCCCATAAGCTGAGTTGAGGCATTCAAAAATAAAAATCCTACACCAGCCCAGTTTTCAGGGATGAAAGCAACAGCAACAGCAACAGCATATGGAGAGTGAAAGGGATGAAAGCAACAGCAACAGCATATGGAGAGTGAAACCTTAGTCTCAGAATGCTGAGTAGAAGGAGCCGTTGCAGAGCAAATTCAAAATAAAATAAATACCTTCATTGCATATCTGATCAGATTTTTTTTTGCATGTGGGTACAGAACCGTATTTAATGCAGGGAAATTCAACTTCAAGTATTTAAGTATTCGAATCTCGTATATATATAAATCCGGGTATTTACTTGGAGTTAGGATTAGATTCAATTAATATTTTAATCTCTTGATTCAAATGGCACTCAATTCTTAAATTCAAACGGTGCTCAGCGGCGCGGTGATCGAGTGAGTGAGTGAATAAATGGGCCATGAAAAAGAAAGGGAAGCGTACTTGGAATTTATTCGGTAACTGTGCACGCCCGTGCAATTTAACATTGCTTAAGAGTTTATTTATGGATTTGAAATTGAAATCTTCTGTATTGTGATTTGAGTCCTTTTAGGTTAAACCCTGAATCTTTTGTCCTGACAACACATTATATATTAATATAATAGATATATAATTGAGAATTTCTTTTGTTGAAAAAAAAAAGTTTTATATGAACAAAATATTTGATCATGTATTGTGATTTGTGTTGTTTTTGGTTCTATGTGAACAAAATATTTGATCAATTGTGAATACTGCAACATTTAACATTAATCCCAATTTTGAGTAGGGTAATGTGAATAAAATTAGTAAGTTAACTAGATATATTTTATAATTTATATGATATAAAATAATTATTTAATAAGATATATTTTATAACTTGTATTTTATTGATGAAAATGATAGTTAATGTAGTTCATTCAAATTAAAATTGGTTGTATGAGACTTTCAAAAGGTAAGGCATTAGTCTGATTTCTTTTAAAATTTTATTTATTTATTCTAAAAACATTGAGAGAAGTATTCCAAGATCACCCCAGTTTTAATAAATTAGAAAAATAGGAAAATTGATAATGTGACAGATCTTTTGAGATTGAGATCTATAATGTATATTTTATTAAGGTCATGAAGTATGACTTTAAAAACTATTTCTGATTAGCTAAGAGCTTCACTGGCAAAGTGCATTGATTTAGTTACATAGCTGGTGGCATTGATTTACGGACCACCAGCAGGTGACTAGGTTATAGGTTCTTATATGTATATTGATATTAGAAATTCTTCTAGACAAGAGAGAACACAGTTGTGTATACAAACTTTGGTTTAGCAGTATATATGATAGGTATATATAAGAAAATTTACCTAATCTAAAGAAGAAGAAAAAAAATATTATTAAATATTATAACTTATATATTTTAGATATATTTAATAACGTACATTTGGCAAAAAAATCTCTCTAAGTTTTCTCTATTCTATTAATATATTCTCTCTAAGTTTTGGAATTTCGAATGGTTAGCATCACTTTCCTTCTTTCACCTCTTGATATTTTTTTTCTCTATTATATTAATATATTCTCTTTAAGTTTTGGAATTTAGAATGGTTAGCATAACTTTCCTTCTTTCACCTCTTGATATTTTTCCATGACTTTTACTATAACCATTTATTCATTAATTTTCTCCCTCACTTTATTACCTTTTTATTATCATGTGTCCCCTTTTTTTATTGCCTTGCTTTCACCTCTTTTATTATCCTATCAAAATCCCTCTTTTATTATTCAATAGCTACTTCTTCTAAGGTGTACGTTTTACCTTTTTCAATAGTTTCCAATCCACTTGGAAATTTATAGATCTAACCATTCCTCACCAAATTTGAGGCAATATGAGACAGAAAAATGGCCAAAGGTAGAACGTTTAAACTATACTCTTCTTCTAATTTATGATTTTTTCTAATATAGTAACTTATTATTTAATCTCTCATTGTCCTTATGTTATCTTCTATCAACCTCATTATCTCTCCCTCATTAAATACCTAACCTCAATGGCTACTTCTATTAATTCATTAATTCCTCCATTCTATCCTTTTTCTTTTCATTCCTCAAAACTCTTTTATTTTTCCTTCGTTGAATACCTAATCTCAACATCTACCTCTATTAATTTATTAATTTTATCACATTGTTATTCTATTAGAATCAAATATACCTTCCATTTTACAAAAAAAAATCCGTTGATCATGATATTTTCAATAATATCTTTTTATCTAGTTTTTGTTAAAAACAAAAAAATTGTTCTAGTACTATATGGATTCTATTTAAGCATGTCACATAGAATTACAAAATATATTCATATTTAATAAAAGTTGGATATTTAAAAACCTCGGATATATTTTATTAATATTTCAGTTTAATTAGTATTTAGTCGTAGAACATTTAATGAGATATAATTTGTAACTTAATAAAACATTGATTTTATAAGAAGTGAGTTCATTTTCTACAAATGAATATTATATATCAATTCAACAATAATAATACATCAAATAATCAATTTAAGTATAGATTATTATTATTATTATTATGTTGAATGAATATTGATTTATAAAAAAATTTTAAATTTAGATATAAATATATTTTATTAAAAGTTATAACATATATATTTTATGATATATTTAATAGTATATATTTTATTAAATATTATTAAATATTTAAATTTAATAGGATATATTTAATAATGTATGTTTTATTAAATATTTGAATTTAGTTAATGCTTATTTATGAGATATAATTTTTAACATGTATTTTATTAAATGTTTATTAAATGTTATAAGATATTTTTTTATAAAGTGAGAGTACTAGTGTAGCTTCTCGAAATGAGATTATATTTTAAGTGAGTTTATTTTTTTATTAATAAATAAATATGATATATGTTAATTTGATAATTGGTTAAGTAATCATTTTAAATATAAATTATTATTATTATTATTGAGTAAATATTAATTGACAAATTTTTTGAAATCACATTTATAATTTATATTTTATTAAATATTATAAAATATATTTTTTTCTATATTTAATCATCGATATTTTATTAAATATTATAAAATATTTAAATTTAATTAACATTTAGCATATAACATTTAATGAAATATAATTTGTAACTTATCTTTTATTAAATGTTATAACATAGTGATAGTATTAATATAACATTTAATGAAATATAATTTGTAACTTATCTTTTATTAAATGTTATAACATATTGATAGTATTAATATAACATTTAATAAGATATATTTTGTAAAGTATATTTTATTAAATACTCTTAAGGTACATTTTTAATAAACAAGAGATTGATTTTATAAGGAGTGTTTTTATTTTCCTACAAATAAGTGAATATCATGCATCAATTTAGTAGTTGATTAAGTTATTATTTTAAACATAAATTATTAATATTATATTATAGGGTCAATATTCATTTTGTGCCACATTATTATATAAATTTTTGAATTAGTTTAAGTTTTCTGGCATTGAAGTAACATGTTAAACCTTACACAAAATTTAATTAGATAGAAAAGATTTACTAGTCACAATATAGTAAGAGTTCATCTTCCGATGATTTTGAAAGTTGTTTTAGGGTTTTCCTGCAGGCTTTATGGCTAGGTTTCACTAGCCGCAACCCTGGTCTCCATGGGTTTTGCGGGCATTAACCCTTCCAGAGTGAGACGGAAGGTTTACGAGAGCTAGAGGACGGCAGCGGCGGTGGCATCGAACCCGCGGTCGCGTGATTCTGTGAATGGCTAGAGGATGGCGGTGGTGGTGTATCAAGCCCTGCGAACGCGTGAAACTGTGGATGGTCGCGGACAATCGGTGGTGGCGTCTTGGGGCCGAGTTTCGAGTTCACTCCCCTAGCTTGCGACTTCCTATTTTGGTGAGGATCCGTCTCCTTGTCGATGCTGGTTTATAGAGTGTTCGAGGGCACGTTTTCGGGGGCGCATTTTGGTGAGTATCACTGGAGTTTTGCGGTGGAGGTGGCTTCAGGGTTTGGTTGCAGTCGATTCTCAATTTTCTGGTCTTCTTGTCCTCTTCCTTGGCTTGAAGAGGCTTTGGACCAGAGCTTTGAGGTCTATTGTGGCGTGCGGTGTTTTTGAATAACACTTTGAGGTCCTTCGAGGGCGAGCAGTTTCTAGTTTTAGCTTCTTTTTTGGTTCTGGTTGAGGTTTTTAGCCTTGCTTTGTTCTTTCTTTTCAACCTGCGTGTTGGTTTTTGTGTCTTTCTGGGGATGTTTGTGATTTGTTAATGAACATAGTCTTTGGACTTGTACTGCTTTGAACTTCTTTGTGGTCATGAAGATGTAAGAAAATATATTTTCATTAATATAATTAAACTAATTTTCTATTGGAAAAAAGTAACTCCTCAAATTTTCTATATAAATATGGACAAGTGTGAAGAGGCCATGTCAACATCTCTATATGTGACTAACATTTGAACCCGAACTTTTGAACACTCCATGCACTAGGAAAGTTTTATGAGAATCTTAACTTCTTTGTAAAAATACTTAACACTTTTGTAAATCACTATTAAATATTCTTAAATATTTTTTTTAATAATAAATTAATTAACACAATTCTATCTACTTTACTAACAAATTAACTTAATCCAAGTGAATTCAATATTTTATTACTTTAAATATTTTTTTAATAATGAGTTAATTAACACAATTYTATCTACTTTACTAACAAATTGACTTAATCCAAGTGGATTCAATACTTTATTACTTTATTGTATAATATAATTTCGACATTGCAAATCAAATCACTAAAAAAACCAACTATATATACATAATCATGTAAGGAAAAAAAAAATTATTATTATTTATTTATTACATAAGAAATTCTAAGTTAACATAAATTTATATTAATAATACAATATTTAATAAGAAAATAAATTTATATTAATAATACAATATTTAATAAGAAAATGAAATAGTGATAATTTGATGGATGTCATTTCTCATAAATTTATCGATTTAACTAATGTATTTTATTTAATAAAATTTAAATTAAATATATATTAATATAAAATTAATCAAATACCCAATAACATTAATAACTAATTAAATTAATCCTTTACACTTAAACAATATTATTATATATAAAAAAAAAACTTATTTTCATTTATAATAAAATGAAAATATACCAAAATTTTAAATAATAGCAATCATAAAAACTTATTTTCGTTTATAATAAAACAAAAATATACCAAAATTTTAAATAATAACATCATCATGCAATCATAAGTTATATAGAATGAAATAAATTTTATACAAACTCCAAACGTGCTACAAACAAATTGGCATTTCCTTAATGATTTAGTCCTAGCAGGGCGTGTGTTTTCTAGAAAGTGTTGACTTTGTAGAAATGATTAGTACAGAAGGCTAAGTAATATGTCCTCTTCGTTAACTAACATGGAGTTAGGTGTTTTGTACCCAGTGTTATAGAAACAATGAATGGATGAAGTTATTATAAATACTTTGAAAAGTATCATACAAAATATTAATAAAAAATAAATATAATTTTATAAAAATAAGGAAGGAAAAAAAAAAAAAATATATATATATATATATATATATATATATATATATTATTAAAAATTATTTNAAAAAAAAAAAAAAATATATATATATATATATATATATATATATATATATTATTAAAAATTATTTATATGTTAAATTTAATTAGTAATAATTTATATTTCAATTAAATTATCAGATATAATAATTTATGATATATTGATTAAGTTTAACTTGAAATTGTAAAATAAAGTTTGATATATTTTTATTGAGATAAAATAATGGTTCATGAAAATTTTAAGAAAAAGTAAGGAATTATTTGATTTGTTTTATAATTTTAAAAGGTTTTGAAAGTTGGTATTATAACAAATATTTTGAAATTGAGATTTAATGTGGGTGGAATTATTTGATTTGTTTTATAATTTTAAAAGGTTATGAAAGTTGGTATTGTAACAAATATTTTGAAATTGAGATTTAATGTGGGTGTACACAAGGCATTTTAAGAGACAAAAATGACAAATTCTTAGTGCCACAAAGATGACAAATTCTTTCTACCCACTACATTTCACTAATTGTCCAACATCTTATTTTGTTACTCGGCTCATGAGAGTTATTTAGCAAGATTGATTTTATTTTTTATGCTAGTTAAAACAAAGAGATACTTTTCATCTTTTAGATTATGGTTGATCACCTCTTTGTAATATTTTAATTTTATCTTATCTTCTAATTCTTTATTGCATCACACTTTCTCATTAAATTTAGATGTAATAATATTTTTAATATTTTTGTTATTATGTAAAGTGATACATTCCTTAATACCCCAATGATTTACCACCTTTATGTCACTCCCATTTGAATCACAAGCAATTTTATTTGGAATTTGAAGCAACTTTTAAAAATCTCATGTCTTCCATATTGTTTATCTTATTTTAATATATTAAGTACCTAATTATAATCATATTTTCAAATAAGAAAAGATTTACTTTTATAATCATATTTTCAAATAGGAAAAGATTTACTTTTACAACATCCATAAAGTGTATTACCTTTAATTTTAATTTTAAAATTATATACACATTCTATGTTAATTTTTACCTTTTAAACTTAAAAATATACCAACTTGTATCCATCTTAAACTCAAATCTATCAAGCATTGTGAGGGATCCAATTTCTTTAAGATATAATCTTTTATTATTATTTCATTGCATATTAAGTTTTTTTCCAATAGAAAATTCACTCAAAATTATATTTGTGTATAATCTCATTTACATCTGCAAAGGTTTCTTGATCATAAACCATGCTTAAATACAAAAACTATTACATCCCCAAAGGAAACCAGCATGCAGGTTGTAGCATGGGAAGCAATACAGGGGTAAACCCCAACAAAAACCAGAAAAGAAACTGAAACCAGTTGTTGCATGCCCCAAAGGGACATCAAAGTGTTTATCCAACATCGCAGGCCCCCAAAAGACCTCAAAGTGTTAAACAGTACATCGCACGCCCCCGTGTGGACCTCAAAGCTCTAGTCCAAAACCTATCCTAGCCAAGTAGGACGAGGTCAAGAGGTCCAGAAAAAAACTAAAGAGAGGACAAAACCCCCATTGAAAACAAAACCCAGAAGCCTCCACATAAGCGCCAAGGATTAGCTCTTTTGTGCAACCGGAGTAAACGATTGTGGTATATGCAAAAGAAGAAAGCCTCGAAAGGGAGGCAACCACCGCAACTTCTTCTTTCGTAGAGCCCTCAACGCGCCCATCACCACCACCCTGCAAGCATGCGGAAAAAGACCCACAGCCACCACCGTTGGACCTGCACCCATCGTACCGCACCACTGGGTCATCTCGCCCTCATAGAGCTCACCCCCTAGCCCTCACTTGTCCCATCCCTCGCCCTCGCCCTCGCCTTCGCCCTCGATCGAGCCCTCGCCCTCGACCGAGCACTCCCTGGTAGTGGCCCCTGCCTACTCCCACTCTCGCGCCCACACCTACACTCGCTCTCGCCCATCGCTACAGGGACGCATCTAGCAAACTCTAGTCACAAATGCCTCGACCCCGACAATCCTGGAGGTCATTGCATATCAAGTTTTACAGGGTGCATGCAACTATTTTTCCTAATTAAACTGACTTTCCTTTTAATATTGTTATTTTTTTAATTTAGTTGAATTTTTCGATCTCAACATTTCCCATGTTAAATTATAGAACACCTCACTATTCTAAATTAAAAAAATAAAATAAAATATATATTTAATTACCTTAATAAAATTATATAATATTAAACATTAGCATAAACCATAATGTTTGAAAAAACTTTCAAAATCTTAATATAAAATTTCAAATTAATTACATATTTATCACTTCACTCCACTTTTTTATAACAAGTATATATATTTTTAACATGGTTGATTTACTTGTTCCTACTTAGATCTAATGTAGGATAAAACTAAATGATTAATTTAAACCTTATTCTAAAAATGGTGAATTGTGGTTCACTTACCAATTGCATAGATACCACCGAGTAGGAAATAAAAGATCTCATTACTATATGACAAAAGTTTTATAAAACCAAAGTCAAGTGGGGAAACAAAGGATTTCATTATTATAAAAGTAAGAGAACACCAATTTTTAAAAATGTTTTAAAATTTATAAATAAATTTTCACTCTAGGGAATGGAAAATTCAAAAACTATTTTATGGAAACTGCATCAAACTTGTGTTATTAATTTTGGAAAATTCAAAAACTATTTTGGAAAATTCAAAAACTATTTTATGGAAACTGCATCAAACTTGTGTTATTAATTTTTGAATTATGAATAAATCCTTATAAATTATTAAATTTGAACAAACCAATTATAATATATAATTATTAATTTTTTAATTATAATATATAATTATTAATTTTTTATTATATTATAATTATTAATTTTTTAATTATAATATATAATTATTAATTTTTTATTATATTGTGATGAATATTGATAAACATTAATATATATAATATATCATTAATTTCAATGCTATGTAATGGCATTTTTATCAATAAAACATAATAAAACATAATGTATGATTTTTAATATTTGAGCGTGACAAATGCACAAGATATTTAAAATTCATATTTATTTTTATGAATGAAATTCAAATTAAGTTAATTTAAATAGATGTCATTGAAATTTATAAATTAATTATGTATAATAAATTAATTTTATAAATATAAAATATAAGTTTTTTTAAATATCAAAAATATGTATTAAAATTTTTAAAATAAAAAATTATTCTCATTTATTTAGTTTGATTTTGTTATATATTAATGAGTTTCAAATTGAAGATGAGTTTAATTTCGAGTATCAAATTATTTTAATTTTCAGTGAAGTTTGGTTTAGGTTTAGTGAATTGCAAATAAATAAGTAATAAAATTTAATTGATGACTCTATAAATTATACCATGTTAATTGAGATGAGAGAATAATAGAATTTTTTATTATAATCATTTTTATTTTTTTTGGAGGACTTTACTACTTAATTCATGTATTTTTTGTGAATTTGTTATTTTGTTGTGATCATTTTACCAAGTGGTACTAAGTAATTTTAGAGTGAATATGGATCAATGATTAAGATTGATATTAGGCTTCTAAATACTAAGTAGTTTCAAATCTATATGGAGATTTAAAAATGGGCTTATGGTGCTTGCCAAATCTAATCCCAAAGATACATGGGTGTTGTTAAGATTCACATATTTTGGTGTCTTTTGGAGTAGATCTAACCTTGTGGATACATTTGTATAGGAAAAATTAGCTAGCAACACTTTATGCATCCTCAAAAATGCCCTTTGAGTTTTAGATTTACAAATCTTATTCTCTCATTCTCGGCCATTCATTTGTTGTAATTATTTTGCACTACGGCATTAACATTTTGTACTGTCACATTAACATTTCATACTTGCCATCTCAAGATTTCATATTGCCATGTTAATACTCTATATTGTCCATGTCAATAGCATGTACTTACTATACCAACACTATGTACTCCCACGTCAACTCCTCTATATAGTGAGCAAGCCACCTCAACACCACATTAGCAACCTTGGGACCCTCTCCATTGTGATTATGAAATCAACATTTTATAAATGTTTGGACTTGGAATTTGTTCAATAAGTGTGCACACCCATGTAATTTAACATTGGTTAATAGTTTGTTTATGGATTTGAAATTGAAATTTTGTATGTATTGCGATTTTAGTCATTCTTGGTATTCTTGGTTTTATGTGCACAAAAAATCTTTGCACTACATTTAATGAGATATATTTTGTTATGTATATTTATTAAATGTTATAACGTACAATTTTTTTATAGGAACAAAATACTCAATCAACATGAAAATGTAACATTTAATAAGATATATTTTTGTAAAGTATATTTTATTAAAGGTCATTATAGTTTTTAAACTAAGCAAAAACAATGAGCTTCCAAAGGTGGGAGAATATTTTTGAATACCTGCAACTAATGGTGGCAACTTGCAACTACGACGGATCGAGGGGGGTCTTTTTGTTGGGTGTTGTCCCTCGGGAGTGTGTGCATGCTTTGTTATAGGTTTTTTTCTTTGTGGTTGGGTGTTAGCCTTCTCTATTTTTGCCTCTTGATCTTGTTTGGAGAGTTGGTAGAGGTTTAAACTTGGCGGTTGGCGTTTTCTTTAACTAGCTTAGGCCATGTCGCCTCTTATTAACTGTTGTGACAGTGTTTATTAATGAGGCATGTCTTCTCAGACATTGTTTCTTCTGCCAATCTTATGTTTAATTTATTGGGTTTACCGAACTGTGTGTACTATTTGGGCTTCGTGGTTCGAGGTGTTTGTAGTGGAGGCTAGGTGTCATGTATCTTCACAAGTTTGAAGCTTCCAATGCTAGAAGTTGTCGTTAGCGCACTAATGAGTGCGACTGACGAGGAAGCTTGGAGGCAAGTTGGCCTGTTCAACTCGTCGGGAGCATTAAATAAGCCACTTGGTTTGTTAGCCACTTGTTTATTGCCCTCAGACCTTCTGTTGACCGCAAAAGCGTCTAGGCTGAAGGTTGGGGGTGTTGATCCTTCTATGTCGTTCTTTGTTGGTTGTTATGAGCGCTCTCCTAAACAACGAGCGATTATTTCTAGAGGTGTAGTGCAGAACGATTGTGGTGCTTCTCCGGCTCACAGAGGTGGTCAAGCCACTGTCACAAAGCCTGCAACAAGGAGAAAAGGAAGTCTAAAGCATTGGGTCCCAAACAAGACCAAGCGAAAGATGGTTCTAGTGGACGACCTGGGACTGGACGAGGCGGTAAATCTCGCCCTGACAACTTTAGTCGGCTAATTTTCCTACCGCTCGAAATGTACCACCTCTCTCATCAATTGGGTAAAGTTACATTGGGTTCCTCTTCCGGGTTATGAACCAAAGACTCTCTTCCTTCCAAGATATTGGTTCGGGTTTAAGTTTCGCACGTCAGAGGATGCTACGAAGGTTATGGAACAACTTTGATCCTTCGACGCATGGAGTTTGATTCTTCAGCGGTGGCGGATCTCTTTCAACCCGACACAGGATTATTTCCAGTTTCACCATCTTTGGGTAGTTCTTCCAGGCTTACCTTTGAACCTATGCAATGAAAAATCCTTGACAGCTATAGGTAATTCTCTGGGTCATTTCATCTGCATTGATGATTTGTCTCTACAGGCTCCAGACTGAAAGTTGGGTAGGATTCTGGTTGAGGTTGACATTCATTCAGGCCTAGTGGAGACCCTAGATATACAGTGGCGTGGTCATGTCATTTGTTAAAGGCTGGATTATCTGGGCCTTCCTTTCCAGTGTACTCTCTGCCGAAAAACAGGACATTTGTGAAGTGCCTGTCAAGGATTTGTGGAAGAGGAAGAGTCGAAAAACTCACGACTCTGGAAGGCGTCCAAAATTGACTCGCCCGACGTGGATTCTTATGTTTGTGAAGGAACACTTGATGAGCATGGGGACTCACATGTTCTTGAGGCCTCGACGACTATCACAGGTAAATTAAAAGTACTTTTCCCCTTCTTTTATTATTCACTTACGTCTTGGAAAAGGTTGGCTTTGGATTCTTTGTCCTCTCTAGGGCTCGATCATGTTCTACCTTCCTGTGTTGCGGAGTTAGATAAGGGGGTTGATTCTTCAACTCGGGGTCCTACACCTCAGACGGATGGGAATTGGGATGATACATGTCTTGATAGGGTTCTTACCTCTCGGGGGGTTCAAAGTTATGGTTTGTTTACTCCTCTCAGTCATTCGCCCACTACTGGGGGACAGTTTAACTTAGTCCTTCATGCACTTGTGGAGGCTCGGGTGACGGACAGTGAGGGGGAGCAGGGGCCCTTGGTCGTCTCGGGGTATAGGGAGTCCAAACTTGGGGATTTCTCTCTAGGGTAAACTTTGGAATCCCTAGTACCCCTTTTCCGTGAGGTGAATGCCTCGGTCCCTTTACCTACCTTTCAGGGTAGGATTGTTATCAAACTCTTGGGAAACTCTGAGGTTTCGAGGCAGTCAGGTTTCTTGTGTGGTGGTGGAGGGCAGGGTTATGCTTGGTATAAGGGATTGGGCTTTGAAATTTCTCCTATTAAGACGAGAAGTGCTCGTAAAAAGGAAAATTGTTCAGTTCCTGTTACAGAACCTTCTTTTTTTGTTGTCAATGACTCTGGGGTGCTTAGAGGAATTAAATCCCTTGCTAGGGAAAAACCATGATCCTTCTCTCTTTAAATCTTAGAGGGGTGGGGGAGACCCTCAAACAAGCCTCCATGTGAAGATTGCTTCGTAGATCCAAACCTGATATAATCTTTCTTGAAGAAACTCTTGCTGACGAGGAGAGAGCTCGTTTGTTTATACATAAGCTCGTCCCAGGTTGGATTTCGTGTGTCGTTAGCTCTGTTGGTAATTCTGGGGGTCTTCTGGTGACATGGGACCTAAACAAGTTTGTTTTGGAGACCACTTTTTGCTGTGAGGGATTTTTTTTATCAGGTTTCTCTTTAGAAAATGATAAGAGTATGTGTTTACTCAATGTATATGGCCCTTGCACTGACATAAGAGATTTTTGGGATCGGGTGGCAGCAAGTGGTTTACTAGCTTCTAAAAATATTATTGTTGCAGGCGATTTAAATTTTACTACAGGTGTTGAAGAGATATGGGGAGTTGTGGCTCAACTGGATAACTTAGGTGGTTTTTTCAAACATCTCATCCAGGATAACCATTTGGTCGATCTGCTCCTGGATGCTTTGACTCCCACGTGGAGAAACGGTAGATCAGGCACCGATAGCATTTCTAAGAGGTTGGACCATTTTTTGGTTTCAGAATCTTTTTTAAGTGAAGTGGATAGATACCATTCTTGGGTGGAGCTTCCTTTCTTCTTAGATCATGCGCCTATTTTTGCTCAGTTTGATCTTCAACCTTATCGGGTGGCCTAACGTTTCAAATTAAATCCGTTCTAGTTGGAGGAGGATGATTTCTCTGTGATTGTAAAATAACTATGGGCAGATCCGACTTTCCTGGTGGATTCGGATTTACAACACAGATTTTTGTGGAAACTAAAAGTCTTAAAAAACTAGATCAAAGTTTGGGCTAGGAGTCGAAGCCGTGAAAAGCTTCTTCGACTTGAGACTTTGGAGGAGGATCTTCAGGTGGCATCCTCATTTTTACGAAGGGATGGTTTAGACCAGACAGTTTAGTGTCACTAAAAATCTTTGGAAGTTGAAAGAAATTCTTTACTTCTCCAGGATGAGGACCTTTGGAGACAGAGGAGTAGAGCGACTTGGTTGAAATGTGGGGATCAAAATATGAAGTTTTTTCACAACTATACCAGTGAAAACAGAAATAAGAAATACATCTGGGAGATTAATGATGAGTTTGGACAATCACACAGGGGGCAGGCGGCTCTAAAAAAATAATCTTCTAGGCACTTCAAAGGTTTGTTTAAAGCTAACGACACTTCCTCTCTGACTAACCAAATAAATCTTGTAAATATGTTCTCCAATTTTGTCACAGAGGAGGACTCTATACTTATTGATCGCCCCTGCACACTTCTGGAGATTTCAGATACCTTAAAGTTGTTTGGAAAAGACAAAAGTCTAGGCCTGGATGGTTAGACAGACGGTTGAATTATTCATCCATTTTTTTGACACCCTGGGTGACGACCTGCTGGAACTAGTTGAGGACTCTAGGATTAGAGGAAAGGTGCAATGCTCGCTAAACTCAACATTTCTGGCGTTGATACCAAAGGTGAATAAACCAATTAATTTTGGTGACTACAGGCCTATTTCGCTCTGCAATTTATGCTACAAGTTGATAGCGAAGGTGATAGCAAACAGAGTCAAGGCTATCTTTTCGAGGGTGCTATCTTGTGAACAAATTGGTTTTTTAAAAGGTAGGCAGATATTGGACGCCATTGGAACGGCACAAGAAAGTATTCATAGTATAAAAAAAAAAAGCTAAAGGCTTTAATTTTGAAACTTGATTTAAGAAAAGCATATGATTGCGTAAACTAGGATTTTCTCCGCTTAATCCTCATCAAAACGAGCTTCAGTCTAACTTCGACCAACTGGATCATGAGTTGTGTTGTCAGCTCCTCTTTCTTTGTTTTGATAAATGGTGAGACTTCTTCATTTTTCTAGAGTGAACGTGGTCTTCGTCAAGGATTCCCGCTTTTGCCTCTGCTATTCATCTTAGTTATGGAAAGTATTAGTCTCCTGCTGAAGAAGATCCATTCTGAGGGTGTTTTGTCAGGGGTAAAAGTATCAAGGGTTATCAAAATCCTTCATCTAATCTTTGTAGATGATATCCTTATCATTTCAAAGGATTCTTTACAGGAATGGATGGTGATTAAATCGTTGTTGGAGCTTTTTTGTTGTGCTTCGAGGCTCAAAGTAAACTTAAAAAAATCAACTTTCCACCATTTGGGCTTACAAGGGGAGGACTTGGAAATGATAAAGGATGCCTTTATGATCAATTTTGTCGAGTTGTTAGAAGGATTTCGGTACCTTGGATACTTCATAAAAGCGGAAAGATCCTCCTTTGAAGACTGGAGATGGCTTCTTAAAAGATTTGAAAATAAGATCAATCATTGGTGCAATCATTGGTTATCTCTTGGCAGTCGTTGCACTCTAGTAAAGGCAGTTTTAGAATCACAATCATAGTATTGGATGTCCTTGGCAGTGATTCCAGCTTCTGTGCTCTCAAATATCCGGCTTTTGATCTTTGATTTTCTCTGGTCGGGTGGTGGTCCTACTCAACATTATCATCTGGTAATTTGGGAGGTGATTTCCAAACCGAAGTCAGTTGGAGGATGGGACCTTAGGAACATTTTCCACTTCAACTGTGCCTTGGCAGCAAATTCCTTATGGCGGGTGTTAATGAAAGATGGTATTTGGCACAAGGTGATCAAGGGAAAGTATCTTCCCTATGTATCTGTTGCTACCTGGCTTAGATCGGCTATTGTAATACAACCTTTGGCTTCTCAAACCTGGAAGAATTTACTGAAATCGCTTCCACTCATCACACACTGGCTAAGTTGGAACTCGGGAAATGGGCACTCGGTTTTGATTGGAGTGGACAAGATCTTGGGTATTGGTGATTCCTTCTTATTATCCTAGGAACTACTAGTGGCCTTAAAGCATAATGATATCCACTACCTTTATCAATCCAGAGCTACGTCTTCATCGGGCTTCATTATGGATCAATGGAAAAGCAATTTAGGTTTGGGACTTTCTTGAAACTTGGATTTAGAATGGTCCACGTTTCGTAAGGCTCCGGTTTCTTCTGGTATACATCTCCAGCCTACATATGACATTCTTCTTTGGACTGGTGGAGACCAGTTGAGTCTGCTCATTGCTAAAAATGTATATAATTCTTTGGCAAATAAATTATGGCCACACCAGATTGCAGGGTGGCGAAAACATTTGTGGTCATGGGACCTACCTTACAAAATTACACTGTTCACGTGGCTGGTAGTTGAAAATAAAATTTTAACTTGGGAAAACCTCCAGAAAAGAGGCTGGATTGGACCTAGCATCTGCCCTTTATGTTCGAGGGATGTTGAGACGGGGTTACACATGTTTGTTCACTGCTCATTTGCTCAAAATCGTTGGCAGTTTATTACTGCAACTTTCAGTCTAAACACTTCCTGGAGTGGTATCTCTATTTCCAGTTGTTTTGACACTTGGTCGAAACAAGAGAAAACTTTATTTTTTCTTCCCTCGTTGGTCTGTTGGTTTATCTGGCTGGAACAAAATTCATGCATTTTTTTATTCTTGCACTCCATCTTTATAGGGGGTTGCTCTTAAAATTTCAGGTTTTTTGGAAAACTCTATTGGAAGGAGGCCACAAAAAAGGAAGATTCCCAAATTTAAAAAGACACCTACTATAACTTTGGATTCTATAGCCTGGTTTGATGGAGCAGTCCAAGCAAATGACCTCTTGAGTGGGGTTGGGGGAATTATAAAGCAATCTGGAAATATTATTTATAGGTGGACTCTAAACTGTGGACCAGACACAAACACTCGAGCAGAGCTCCTGGTAGTTTGGGCATCTTTAATCTTGGCTACCCGATTGGACATCGAGTAATTACAAGTCCCGGGAGATTCAAAAATTGTGATTGATTGGATTAATAATAGGGGGACTCTTCAAGTCTCCTGATTGATGGGTTGGATGGATTGGATTCGAGCATTAAAAATTTCTTTCAACAGTATCAGTTTTTCTCACATCTACAGGGAGGAAAATGGGGAGGCAGACACCTTTTCAAAAAAACTGCTTCAAAAGCGAGAGGGAAATATCCATTTCAACAAATGGATTGATGGTCACGAGGGACCCACTCACTTTTTGCATCTCTTTTTATAAAGGTTTTAAAATCCATATTTTGATAGTTTTGCTATTTTTTAGGCCTTGGGGGCCCCTCACTCTAGCTTTTATATGCAGCTTTTTTATCCTGACGAAACTTTGTAAGAAGTAATGTTTGATATTAAAGCACTTGAAGGTTTTCTATTAAAGACTTTTCTCTTAGAAGTGCCTCTGGAGATGGATGTAAACTGACATTTATATGTATTGTTTGTGAGAACAACATATATTTTAATATATTGAGAAATTTTCTGCTGGAAAAAAAACTTATATTTTATTAAATGCTATAACATATAATTTTATTAAATAGTAAACACTTTCTCAAAATTGTATTAGGATGTTTGATTTTTTTATTGAATTATATTATAGGTTGAATATTCATTTTGTGACGCATTACCATATCAACATTTGAATTGGTCCAAGTAGTTTTATTGAGTTGAATTAAGGTGCTACACAATTGGGTGGGGAAGACGTATGTGTTTAATCATATATATATATATATATATATATATATATATATTCCAAGGAAAAATGTATAGATAAACTCAAGGAATGCATCCCCACATTCATGAATGGGAACTCTAGTAAACCTACCAGCATAAACTAGTGCATCTCACCCATGAGGACTTGAACTAGATGCTTGCTAGCATGGAACTAGCCAAATTCCCAACAACATTGGCAACCACTAATTGAGCTAACCCCTTAAGATGTGTGTGTGTGTGTGTGTGATCTCAATGTAGACATAGAAAAGTGTGAAGATACCACCTAAACACCTCTAGCTATGTGTACCAACCCATGCACCCCAACTTTTGGTCACTCCATGCACAAAAGAGACCATTTGGGTTCCAAGTTGCAGCACCCCTAGCAACTTCCTATCACTACTAATAGATAGGGTTGAAAGGAAATGCCCCAAAATCTTTATTTCATTTAGTGCAAACAACACCAAGTGCACCTATCTCTAGTGCTCATGCACCTAGCTCCGCCAAGTTCCAGCTCTGCACACACAACCTTAAATGTTTTGTGTGTGCACCTACAACTATGAATCTTAACACCTTTGTATAAATACTTATACACACATTTTTTAAACACTCATAGATCTTTCTTTTAATAATGAATTAACTAACAGAATTTTAACTCCTCAAATTTTTCACATCTTTAAATTATTCTGTCCATCCTTATTGGAAATACTATCACGTGGTTTCCTCATTTTAATGATTAGTGAAAGAACTTTAATAATATATCTATATTTTAATTGTCACTGCATTTTTTTCTCAAGGAAAACCTTGATATGAAATTGAATGGATGCCTCCCCACATTTTTGGATGGCATCCATATTAAACTAGTCAACATAGACTAGTGCACCTAAACTAAGGGGATTTGAACTAGGCACCCATTGGCATAGAACTAGCCAAATTCCCAACAACCTTGGTAGCAATCAATTGAGCTAACCCCTTGGAATTAATTATCGTTGTATATGTAGTCAAATATCCAAACTAAATTTCTTCATGTTTGACACAACTCACAGACCTGAAGGAATTCTAACGCCTACAGGACTATGTTCTTCCTTCAGAATGCACAACATAATTCATATTCAAGCACGTAATAGAAAATTCATTTATTGTAGTTAAGATTGAAATAGAAGAAATTTAATTACAACCATAAGAACACAAACAGGCTCTAAAACCTTGCTTTTATTATTGATTTCAAAATGCCTCTTATTACAATGTAATCGAGAAATACATCTTTCTCACATGACTTGAACTGATGCACCGTGTTGTTCTTATGCATATTGTATCATCTCTTCTCGATCTCATTCTTGGTGGTTGTCTTGATCGCTTATAATCAACCTGAAGGGAACATTCCTTTCTTCTGGCTAGAATCAACCTCTACCTCTTCCTTTTCGCTTATTTTTATGTCGTTTATGTCAACTGATTTGTTTCCTCTTTCGTTGGGAAGATGAATAGTCATGCATTTTCGCTACCTAGACGTTTTCCAATTTGGTTTTGTTTCCTCTTCCCTCACCAATGATTCCCACTTGGCATTTAAGCTTCATGAGCTATGTGGACTGAGTTTGGAATCAACACATTGAGTTGCAGCATAAAGTTTCCAACGCAAATTCTGTAGCATGGAGTCACAACATAGGAGTTGCAACACCAATCTTGTAGCGTGGTGTTGCAACGTAGGAGTTGCAGCACCAATATTGTTGGGTGGAGTTGTAGTGAGTTGCAACATTGTCAATTTTTAACAAGGAGTAACAATACGAGTTGTCAAGTAGAGTTTCATCCATCCTTATTCATACTAAATCAACTTGTACATAATTTGAAATGTTTTTGGGTGATGTGGATTGCCCAGAACCAAAGATGCTCCTGCATCAAACACCCTCGATAAGAAAAACATGAGCTCCCAACTCATGTGGTTGTTGCTCCAGAGGATGAAGAGTTTTGCAGGTGCCTTAGTTCTTCTTTGGAAACCCATGATGCATCCTCAGATCCTTTCTTTTTTCATTTGACCAAATATTCTAGATATTCCTTGTTGCGAGTTTTTCTACCAATCCTTGTGGCCAAAATTTCTCCCACTTCCTCAGCTCGCTTAACTGGTATTTGTTCCCATCCATCCAGATTAATTTCATCATCATTGTTTTCTCCTTCATGGAACTCATATAGATCAACAACATTGAATGTTGGAGATATATTGAACTTGTCCGGAAGTTCCAACTGATAAGCATTATCAGAAATTTTCTTCAAGATTCTACACAGTCCTATTTTTTTATACTTAAGTTTGTTATAAGTACCTCTGGGAAAGCGTTCCTTTCTCAAGTGAGCCATGACTAACTCACCTTCTTTAAATATTTTTTTTCTTTGTTGCAGTTATTTTCTCTATTTATACTTGTTATTTCTTTCCTGTAGTTTATGTTTCACCTTCCCATGCAATTCCTGCATAATGTTTGAAAAATCATTGGCATCAACACTCCTTTTATCTCCTAGATCAGGTAAATCAACCAAATATACCACCCCTTTAGGTGACCTACCATAAACAATTTGAAATGGGATCTTCCCTGTAGATATGTTCACTGAATTGTTGTAAGTGAATTTAGCTTGTGCCAAAACTGAATCCCACTGGCTAAGATTTTCACCACTCAAACTTCTCAATAAGTTCCCTAAACTTCGGTTCACCAGCTCGGTCTTCCCATGTGTTTGTGGATGATAGGATGAACTATATAGCAACTTAGAACCCAACCTTTTCCAAATCATCCTCCAAAAGTGACCAAGAAATCTCATGTCTATGTCTGAAGTAATACTCAGTAGGCCATGTAATCGTACCACTTCTCTAAAAAACAAGGCAACCACTTCACTAACATCACTTGTCTTCTTACATGCTATAAAATGTGCCATTTTCTAAAACCGATCTACTACTACCATCATAGAATCATACTTCCTCTGTGCCATAGGTGTTGAAGTTTTAAATTCTAGACTAGTTTACAACTGCAGTAAGCTAACTATGATCTCAAGAAGATTAACCATACACAGATTACACAATGGGCTTGCTCGTTTGACCATAGGTAATTCTCTTTCATTTCCACCCAACCATAGGCATCCTCAAGTTCCACCCCCGATCATAGCAGGAGACCTGCTACATAATGATATCCAAGAGAAAGTCACCCAAATACAAAGATATATGTTGTTACAGATGTGCCCAATCAGTTGTCTTAGAAATGCCTCAGATCAGGCCAAATTTTGTTGCCTCAAACTAGTACTCCTGTGGCTTCCTTAGATGTGTTAGAAGGGCAAGTTGTTGCATATCAAATGAGGAAGGCTTGATCTGTATTTATACTAATTCGTCACTGAACTTTTAGGGCCAACTTTTCCTTCTAGAAATTATAATTTCCCATTATAATTTTCTTTTGTAGGGCTGACTTTACTTTTGTTCGGTACAAGTTATATTCATAATAAAGGCCAACTTATGCCCTTGTCTCTCATTTATAGAGAGGGTTTTTCTCTTCTCAAGATATCAATCTATAGGAGGTCTCTTGGAGGTGAATACCTCCCACAGCTACCCAAAACATCAACATTCCCTCTTAGCTAGGGAGGTATTCTCAGTGATGTTTACTCCTAGTCCTCATAGCCTTGTAGGCTATACCATGGTCCTTTGACCACGGCATGGTCTTGCATACCATGTTATTGGTAGCATCTCCTCGTCACACATCGCTACTCCAATGTGTACTTTTTCCATCTTCTAGGGCCTCATCTCCACTAGAATGACACTAGGGTCTCATCGCCACTTAGTGTGTCATTGTCAAGTGCCTCATCACCACATGATATATCTCATCAAGGAGCAATGGTATCCAAGGGTTGTTGGGAACCAACCCAGATGAATGTTCTCCCAACCTGTTAGGGTTTTTGGGCACCAACCCAGGTGATCATTCTCCCAACCATATGACCATCAAGTCTCCAAGGGTTGTTGGGAACCAACCTAGATGGATATACCCAACCCCTAAGGGTCGCTGGCCAGTGGAATATCCTTCCAACTGCTTGGAAACCTTAACCACTTAATCTTGACCTCAAGGGTACGTCACACATGGCTCATCCCATGTGGGCATGTCAACACATGGCTCATCCCATGTGGACCTCTAGAGGCTCCTCCCTCTAGAAATAGTAGGGTCTATCCCATAGTGTGACGTCATGGGTCCACTCCCCATGACGTGTCCTCTAGTTATCAACCACTAGGAACATCACTCACATATCAACTCGACTAATTCCATAGGAGTATGATCTGGAGAGCCATCTCAAGTCAACTCAACTCAATCCAGAGGAGTATGACAGGTGTTAGCGACAAAAAACGCACCAACGTTTTTGAAAGAACGATGCCTAATATTGTAGGGAAAATTTTGATAGCTTCCCGAGCTCCAAATGCAGATCTGAAAGCACAGTTGAAAATTTCAGGATTTGTAGATGTCGATCGACTATTTAAACATGCAAAACGGACTCTCCATGACTGAGAAATTTGATTTTGAAAAAAATTGCACTTTCACCAGCGCAGAAGGCAGAATTATAACTAGTTAGTTGTTGAAAGCTCCGCCTTTCAACAGCTAAAGAGCAGATTTTCGGGTAAGTTAGCTGTTGAAAGCCTGTCACGGCCAGAATAGCCAAATTTTCGCCCAGATCAGGATTTTTTGGGTTTGAATGGTTTGGATTCTTCTTCAATAAGCTGGTTATGAATTATCAAATCAAAATCTGAAGGCCATTCTTGGAGATGAAAGTCAAAAGGGAATTTTTTGACTAGATTTGGTGATTTTCAAGGGNAAAATGATAGGGATTTTTGGCACACATCATCAAATTCGAATTCCACTTTCAAAGGAACAGATCAAAGAGCCTTGGAAGGCCAGGCTACACTTCATCAACTTTCAACCAATGTTTGGAGACCAAAAGATAGAGGTTGACCTCATCTTGAGGATAACTCCTTATCTTTTGTGAATTAGTTTTGACTTTCTATTTTTAGAATATCAGATCCATTGTTTTAGGATCTGAAACTGATTGTAAAAGGCTATAAAGCCAAAGACATTTGGAGCTCTAAAGGGTTCAATATTGGATACATTTTGGCCTATGTACTTAGACTCTTATTTTGATATGAATCACAGTTTTCTTTTGCTACTAATATCAGATTTTCTCATGTGTTTCATTGCTCTACAATTCGATTCAATTTAGCTCAGCTATTAAGAACTGTCATCTTCTTATTTGTCTCATGAATTCGAATTGAATGAACTCTTACTATCTTGTATGACCCTGCATGTTAATGTACTTGGTTATCTAGAATAGTGTTCTTCATACCCC
>ML777254.1:402547-457503 GCA_009831015.1 Picea engelmannii
GCTCATTCAATTGCATGATAAGTTGTTCTTCTCATTAGCCATCCTCAGTTATCCCATTGATCCACACACATTGATTATTGATTTCTTAAGTTACCAAGCATCCTTAGCCGACAACCCTAAGGAGTTTCTTGGAGAGATAACAACAGGAGACCAAAATACAAGTCAACTCAACTCAGTCCAAAGGAGTACGACTCATCTCATAGATAAACTCAACTAAGTCCATAGGAGTACAATATCACCTATCACATAAGTGTCCTCATAGATCAAATAAACTCAGTCTAGAGGGGTATGATCTGGAGAATGTCTCAGGAAGCTGCAATCATCAACCCTCCCTCTCAACGAGGGAGGAATCATGCCAAGTCTCTCACATAAGTACTCGAACTTCATCTTAGCAAGAATCTTCGTGAGATCATCTGCAATATGGTCTTCTGTAGGAAAGTATTGCACCTGTACTATCTCCCTCTACATCATGTCTTGAACATAATGATATCACTAACCAATCAAGTTTGCAAAAAATGATTTCGAAGCCACACTCCTTCACGAACTGCCATCCACAGTACTATCTGTTTCTGTGTTCTATAGTGCTCCTTGCGAAGGTAAAGAAACACCTGGAGGTCTTCAATAGTGATCCTTGCCTCATTGGAGTCAGCATATCCCTATAATCTTTTGTCAATACCGGAGACATATCTCAGGCCATATCCATCAATCCTCGTATAGCAAGCTCAAGGTGCCTGAATAATTCCATACATGGCCTTATTCGATTTGCATGCATGAGACTCCTTCTCATGTATCACAAAACCAAATGGCTTCTTGATGTACACTTCTTTCTCAATATCTTCATTAAGAAAGGTTGTCTTCTCATCCATCTGATGTAATCTCCATCCTATGGCTACTGCAAGGGCAATGATCGTCTAGATGGAAATATATCGAGCAACAAGAGACAATGTCTCCTCACAATCTATTCTCTCCACCTGAGAGAATCCTCTAGAAACAAATCTCATTTTGTGCTTCTCGATGCTCCCATCAGTTGCACATTTGATCTTTATAGATCCACTTGGAAGTCACCACAAACTTCCCTTAAGGTCTCAGAACAATATCCCACACATCATTCTTCATGATGGAATAATACTCCTCCATCATGGCTTCTCTCCATATTTGCTAATTGGATGCTTCCTCACAATAGGAAGGCTCAAGAATCAATGATGTGGCTCATAGATGCAGGATGACCCGAATGTATTTGTGGTCTCGGGCTCTCTCAGAAAGTACAACAGAATTTGCATGTCCTTCTGCCTCCTGCAGAGTCTGATGAGCTAACAGAAGCCTCTTCCAACCTACTGTAATATCTCTAGGAATATCAATTGGATTATCTGGATCGACGGGCTCAACTAGCTCCCTCTGCACTGTTGAAGGGTGAGGGGGAGAAGTCATCATCTCCTCCTGCCTTCACTGTTAATCTCCATGTGAGATCCTCTAGATCTCCAAAAGGATATCTCCTCTTCAAAGGAAACAATTGTCATGGGTCCACACAAATCTGAATGCATCAAGTCCAAGATCCCCTTGGATCTGTTGTCACTACTCGGAAAGGACCCCAAAATATCTATGAGTGCCATCATGCTCTACACGAAGATCTATAAGACCTCTCACCATATTCCCAAAGAGGGAAGAGCTCTGTAATGTAAATGAGCAAGTCTTGTATGCCATCACTTTCTCAACCTGATGGAATCATGTGACAAGATTTGGACTGGTAGAACTTTCAATCCATATAAACTCTTTGTCTGGTTAGACTGTGTCATGTCTCAAACTAGAGACCATCTAATATGTTGCCTTCTGCAACCGCCACTATGGCTCCTTCTCAAGAGCTATCACTAGTGACCTGTCTTCATTGTAACCTGTCGAGAACAAGAAACAAAAAGAAAAAAAAGGAAACAATATCTCCATGGAAACCTTCATGGAGATTAATAAGTACATCTCTAGTATCATAACTTTCAAAGCAATTTAAGGATTGTTTTCACAACTACAACACCTACTTGTAATGTAGAAAACTATAAATGTAGGTTAGAGGCATGATAATTAAAACAATCAAACCTGGAGTCTTCACTTCCAGTGTGTTGTTCCTCTTAAATTGTAGCGTCATCCAGTTCTGGTGCAACTTCATCTTATATTTGTTTTGGAATGGGCCTTAATATAGGCCGAACTTAGCCTAAAAAATAGGCCTCAAACTGATCTGGAACAGATCTTAACTTGTTGCCTCAGAAGTTACTTGGTGTGTTGCCTCAAAACTCCTCATATATGAGTCTTAGCTCACCTTAGAAGATTGTTGGTACAGACTTAAATGTGCCTTAGAACCATGCTGGAACAGACTTCAAAAATACCCTAATTCTGCCTCAAAAAAGCTTGTTGAAATATGCCTTGGAAGCTTGCACAAAGACACCTCACGAAGCTCGGCCTCAACATTTCGGTCAAAAATTTATCTCACAGATCAGCCTGTGGTTATGGTGAGGTCTGTGGTCAGCCTTATCATAGAACTAGTAAGGGGCTTGGTCCTTCCCTTGTGACTGCAATAGGGCTCCAACATTCCTTAATTTTATTTGTGCAACATCTTTAGGAACTACTCTGATACCATGTTGAAGTTTTAAATTCTAGACTAGTTTACAACTGCAATAAGATAAATAGGATCTCAAGAAGATTAACCATACATAGATTACACAATGGGTCTGCTCGTTTGACCATAGGTAATTCTCTTTCATTGCCACCCAACCATAGGCATCCTCAAGTGCCACCTCCGAGCAGAGCAGGAGACCTGTTACAGAATGATATCGAAGAGAAAGTCACCCAAATATAGAGATATATGTTGTTACAAATGTGCCCAATCTGATGTCTCAAAAATGCCTCAGATCAAACCAAATTTTTCTACCTCAGACTAGTACTCTTGCGGCTGCCTCATATGTGTTAGGAGGGCGAGTTGTTGTGTGTCAAATGAGGAAGGCTTGATCTGTATTTATACTGATTTGTCACTGAACTTTTAGGGACGACTTCTCCTTCTAGAAATTATAATTTCCCATTATAATCTTTCTCTGTATGCCAATTGTAAGTTTTTTCCCCACCAAAATCACCTTTCTTTGTTAATATATTATTTATGTTTGAAGAAAAACTAGTGGTAAATTCAATCTTCTGTATAACCTCTTTTACTACATCACTCTCTTTCTTTGTTAATAACCATGGAATATTGGTTGGTTGTCCATGTTACAAGGAAAATCTCTCTATGGCTAGGGGTAAACCACAACAGATGGAAATGAATGCATAAATCAACTCTAATATCAAGTATGCTATATAAACAAATATGCTAGCAAAACAAGATAAAAGGCCTACCTTGTCCAGACGTTCGATGAAGTCTACTGTTGAGCACTTGACCCAAAGCGATATACCTACAACTAGTCCTCAACAACCAAGAAACATAATCATATGGTGATAATATATAATGTTAGCACATTCAATAGCATAATCCATCAGTATTCATAACGAATACACCCATGGAATAAAAATTCAAATATTCACAAGATATTAATTGGACGAGAAAATAGTATTTCTATTACGATGTAATCAATATAAGTGAATGAGTTACAAACTTCTGTGTCTGTATGGTTCGGAACCGAGAAACCAAGTTCCTTCCAGCTGGGCCTCCACAACTTCAATCCTCCAATCTCATATAAGAGAGACAATGAGGTTCTCAGTCAATAAGGGAAGAGCTTGGGGGTTGAAGAATGTGTTCAGACTTAAAGGACAAAGGGATGCAAACTCAATGTGAAGTGAATAATTTCTCCGTAGTAACTTTGCTCTCAAAGTTAAATTCTTCTCCTCTTTTCCATAGCTTGGATTTGGCCCATTTGTAGCCTTCAAGTGGAACTGAAGGGTGGAGTTAGAACATTTCCAGTATATGGCCAAGGATCATAGATCTTTTGACGTGACATGGAAACATGACACCATTTTTTTAATTTTGGTCACAAATCTCGATGTACGCGGGATGTAATGGTGCAACCTACGTATACACATGTTATAATATAGGAAAGGCGCGTATATGTGGAAAAATCATGTTTTTATCTATGGGATTTTCAAAATGGGGCTTCAAGTCTACATAGGGAAATGGAAAAAGGCCCTCTGTGAAAGTTTTCCTAGGGAGAGGCAAATCTTTCTATAATAGTCCATCACTATAAGAATGAGTCAAATGTTGCAATACCTTGCTTCTTGAGTGCACTAATAAATTTAACAATTTTTGTCTTTGTTATTCCTCCCATCTAAAATTTTCCATAAGCATTATGTGACATTGTTTCCAATATGCATTGTGTCAAACAAATGAGCTACTTGTAGGTGCTCGTAGTAAGACAATAGACTAAATTTGATGAATTATCATTTCATACCTCATGGAATTCCACCCTCATGACCTTTGGGAAACATAAATGGAAACACATTTTTTATTAGAGTAGATAGAAAAGTATATAAAAAATGGAACAAGTAATGAATATGGATGTAACTGAAACCAATTTCTTACCACAATTGTTCTCAAATCCTTTTTTCCATAGTTGAGGCATCATTCTTCGTTGTTTTTTCCTGACCTCTTCCTTCCATTTAAGATATTTATTTCTGTAGTTCAATACCTAGGGTTCTTAGTGAGAAAATGCATGTACTCGTCATACAATTTCTTTCCTAAATTTCTTGAATGTATAAACATTGTTCTAAGACCACGTATTGGACATGCATATTTACCCTTTGTTTGAAGACTTGAAAGATATAGAATAATGTTAATAAAATACCAAAATTTTCAAAAACATACATGAAGTAATGTTGGAATCTTAAGTTCTGATGGTTCATCACACTTCTCCTGGAATCAATCGATCGAGTGGTCAACCAAAATCTAGAAACAGTTAGTCGGATGATCGACCAAATATCTACAACAACCAATCAAGTAATTGAAAATCCTATTGGTAGAACAATCAACCAACAATTGAATATAGTTGATCAGTGGATTGACCAACCAAGAAATTGACTACGATTTGGACACATAAACAATCAGATTGAGTATTATTGTTGAGCTAACTAGACAATGTATATTTGACGGAGTCAACTCTAACCACTGACGATTATATATGGACAAGATCTTCCTAATTCCAAGGAATTTGGTTAGATATTGAAGCTATAAATAGCAGACATGATGGGTCATTATTAAGTGACACAAGTGTACAATATTGTGAAGTGGACATGTGTGAATATGTTCAACATGCATTCTGATGTTATGATCACAATGCATTGTGCTTAAGTGTTGTAACGATGTCTTTAGACACCACATGTTATCTTTGAAATTTATTCCTCTTTGATTATCTACATTTCTATTTATTTGTTTTGTATCGGGTTACACCCAATCCCCAACATGGTATTAGAGTGACTAGTTGTGACCTTGCCTATTGTCCACAAATCGTGTTGACTCGAATCTGTTGTGTGATTGACTAAGGGCTGATGATTTTTTCATTGTAACCTATGGAAATAGATCAGATATGTCAAAATATCAAATATGGATTATAATATCAATCCTATAGTTTTGAATGGATCAAATTATCCTATATGGGAAACAAACATGGAAACCCTATTGAAGAGTAAAGGATTGTGGCAATATACGAAAACTGTGATTCCAAATCCAATAGATGATTAGGAAAAAATTGTTGTTGATGTGATCTAGGTGGATATTGGTGGCCACCCACCTCTTCAAACTGGCTCACATACAAATTTCATCTCAGAAGTTACAATTTTCATCTTGGCAGTCTTTTTCTATCTTTTCGGGTCCTAAACTTCCAGGGTCATTTTGAGGCCCTAAACAACATTTTTTGGGCCCACCACATTCACACTATTGACTAAGTCAAAGTGTGACAACATAATGTGTATTCCTCGGACAGACCTTTCCAATGGGATATCGTTTGCCTAAAACGAAAATCATATGCAAAAGTTACAATCCTGAGAAGTTGATGTACCAACTTACTCCATCGGGGCCCGCATGAATTTTGGCGCTTCATCTCTTAGGGTTAGGTTTTTGGATGTCTAGGGTTTTCTATTTACTTATTGATGCTAAAAGGTCCTGGAGGCCTCATTGTAATGTGCTCATATGAATGTGTGTAGCCACCACATATCTTCTTAGAGATTAGCTACCACCATTCGAACAAGATTGCTTTCATTCTGCATTTTAAAGTTTTAGTAGATTTCTTTATTGAATACAAGTTAAGTTCCATTGTATCTCTATTATTGTTCTCTATATATCTGTGTTAATTTTATAGAACTATGTTTCATTTAGTTCCACTCATAAATCTAGATCAGTGGTATCATAACGGTTTTCTCTTCATTTGTTTCTCTGTGCATGTCCCCAATAAGGTCAGGGTATAAGTAGTTAGAACTCAAACTAGTTGAGCCTTTGCAAGATCAGCCTCATCGAACCTGAAGACCACCCATGGGGGAAGAAAAGAGAGACAATGGGGTAGGAGATCCCTTTAAACTATTTCTCGAGGAAGCCATCTCATGACAATGGAATGAGATGATGGATAATTTTGCATAAATTCTTTGACGACTTCCAACAAGTGATGCATACTCCTCAAGTGGAGGCATCATCCCATTTAAGGTACATATCAAATTTTATATTCCTATATTTGAAGGTCAAATAGATGAAGATGTTGTAGACAAATGGTTAAACCTTCTAGAAGGGTATTTTTTTGTCCATAATGTTTTTGATAGATAAAATATAACAGTTGTGCTCCTTAAGGTTGTCCCCCATGTTAAGGATTGGTGGGAGACTTTCTGTGAGAAAAAGGAAACACATGGATATACATTATTTGTAGTCACACACACTTGGGGTTCTTTCAGGGATGCTATTAAGGAACAATAATACCCCATTGGAAGTTATGACAACTTGTATACCAGATGGACCACACTGCGACAAGAAAGGGACCAAACAGTACCAGATTTCACCAATGAATTCCATACCTTGCACACCAAGCTAGGTATCAAAGACTCTGAGAGACATATGATTCTCAAATACCATGATGATCTTCATAGATACATCCATATAGAAACAGAGTTTATGGACATGTTGTCCTTGGGCACAACCTATCGATATGATGTCAAAATCGAGCAGAAGCTTAAACAAAAGATGGGACAATTTGGGTTTACGAGCCTCTCACAATAGAAGCAGGGCAAAGGCGGCCCCAACCTGTAGAAAAAAGGGTAGAGAAAGGATGGACAACCTCAGGACAACCATTCCAAACCACAAACAAAGAAGGAAAATGGGAAGACAAAGAAATAGACTGGGAAATGGTGCAAGTTCCATAAGATCCCCTGGCATAACATCGTTGAATGCCACTCAAAGCAGTCATTGGTGGTCTAGGTGAAATCCTATGAGTCAGATGCGGGCTCCGAATCCAAGTTAGAAGAAGAAAAAAGGGAGAGAGAACATTGATGTAGAACCCAATACCATCGTTTCTACCACCACAAAGGTCCATCCCAGTGAACCTGATGAACCAGAGGACCTGGTCAACGAGTTATACTTAAAGATATTTTATCCTTGAGTGTGACCACATTACCTTAGGTTTTCTTTATTTCCTAGTTGTTTTTTCCTTTTTCTTTATGGTTTTATCTCTCTTATTATCTGAGCCTAATCATGTGTCCTTATTTTCGACAGATGAATCCTTTGTCCCCTTACCACATCAGGTACATGAATGGAGCCAACCATTGGACCTAGAATATTGCTTCATTATCCTAGGACATTTACACCCATGATCATGTGTTGGTCCATTCCAACGACATATGCCTTGGCTTGGCCACCAACAACCAAGATGAATATGTTGTCGTCATCAGTCTCCTCTCCAAGGATAGTCATTTTCATATTCGTCACATCATCTTTCTCTTAGATTCTCAATTCATCATCCACCAGCTCAACAACATGTATCATGTTCGTGATCCATCTCTTTATCATAGGTACTTGCAAGTCAAACTTATATTATGAAATTTTGAGTGTATCACATTTACTCATAGTTCTAGAAACCTCAATCAAATGAAGATCACATGGCGAATCAAGTACTAGATTGTCATTTATCACATTAAACATGCATGTCACATTCATTCATCATCAAATAAAAACAAATACACACACCATATCATCAAAACATCAGACGCATAAAATATCTAAACAATCTACTCATATATAGATCTTAAGTGTCAAATATGTGTTTGATATAAAAATACAACGTGCCTTAGATCCACGGTTAGGCCCTCTTAATAAAACCCCTAGTCTATGCAAAATAGGAGTCAATATGACTCCTATACATCATACAAAATTAGACTATGAACATCATACAAAATTAGGCTATGCTTGTGACAGGTCACACTATCATCTAGGGTGACCCTAACTGGGGTACATCCCCACCAGCCAAGGGGTCCCCCAAATGGGGAATATCTCTTGTAGGGATCCTCCTAGTCATGATGGCCCCTGCTACTATTGCATGTCGATTCAGGGACCACCAATGCATATCCCCACCAATGCACTGCTCCAAGACTCACTCATCCCTAATCCATGGCCACATGTCCTCCTTCACCCCATCCCTCACAGCCTCAAATCGTCTCCTCAACTCCTCCATCTCTGAGGCTCGAGCCCCCTCTTGATCTCTACCCTTCCCTATTGCAGGGCCTACCATTGTAGCATGCAATGGAACCACCTCAAGATCGTCATATCAAGGACACTTCCTTGCTCGCCCCTATGCATCTCGCTCATTCTCCAAGACCTATGATGTATCCACCTCTCAGCCACTAGGTCCCACATTTGCATATCCAAAACACAAAAGATGCATCATTAATCAGGACATACAAGCATATCAAATCATAACATATGTAAATATGATAAAGTATAATACACTCACCTTTGTCACACCACTCCTCCCCCAATGGCAAGCGCATATCTGGGTGGTACCGAAAATCAATCTCGTGGTATGGGAAGTTGTAAAACACCCGTGGAGTGCCACCAGACCTGATCAAACAAGGGTGTAAATTACTTCCCCACACCACTCCCAACCTATGTGGAAATAGTTTTCCACACCTCACCAACATGGGATCGCACATCCCAGGTGGCTCCAAAATTGCCTTCAGGCGTAGTAGCACCACCCGCTAAAAAATAAAGGCACATGATATGAACCCAAAGGAAAACTCACCACCTATCGCCGCCACACATTTTTCTAACTAGATACCATGCACTCATGCATCACCTAGACCTAGGAAAACATGTGTCCCCCCATAGCCTTCTCAGTGATCGCCATTTAGGCGCTCGAGATACGTTGGGTCCCCAATGACTCGTAAATCCATACCACCATGGAACTAAAAACATGTATCTCCAGGGAATCAATAGCGACTATACTGACTGAACTACTACTCATCACCGATGTCCCAAATAAGTAGTGGTTGGATAGCGCCCACACAATCACCCCCACGAGGATCCTAGGCTGCATTTCCAACTCCGCTCCCCGAAAAAGGAGTCCAGTCAGAAAATAAATGTCAATCTCTGTTGATATGCAGATCACCCACCCTCGCACCACAAAGACCTTTCGATCAGGCTGCCACATCCACACAATGAAATCAAATAGTGCCTCTTGCGACCAGATCAACTCATAGTAAAAAAATGTCAACAACCCGACACTGGATAGATGTCGCTAGATGCAGGCATCCTCCCCCGCCATCCTTCACAGAGACTCACAGTCTCTCTCATGCCATTGAAATGGAATCCTTTCACAATGATCTGCAACCTGCATCTAATCCAATAGGTTTGTATTAGTTTTCATCATCTAGAAAAAACTCCACAAACCAAGCCAAAAAACACATTTTCCTACACAATTGTTCCCTGAATAGTCGCACACTTTTGTGTGATTGTTTCCTAAACAGTTAAGCACTTCAATGCGATAGTTCGGTTAACAGACGCGCACATTAGCGCGACTGATCACTTAAACAATTTTGTTTCAACTGTGCAACTGAAACCTATATAGTCACTCACATATGTGCGATGTTTCATATAAAAGACACACACATGTGCACGATTGTCCTTCCAACAACCCTGTACATAAGTGCGTTTGTTATTCCGATAACTGCACCCAACCCTAACCCAAGATTGCACGATTGAAATTCAGATTCTCGCGCACATGTGCACTCAAGTGGTTGATACAACAACACATTATGCATGACTATATTAATTATGTCTGCAAACATATGCATGGGAACAAAAACATCCCCCGCATGACCCTGCTTCCCTAACCCTAAAAAGATCGTACGACCTCCAACCCCCCCCAAATCACACTTAACCTATGTAGGAGGTTTTGTTGTCTTACCTGGCTCTCTCACCACCTGAGTCTGGGCTCATATTCTCTTGCAAGGATCACCAATGTCCAATCTCACAACTCATAGATCCCCACAACTATGAGTACAAATGAGGTAGCAATGTGGGCCCCATGCCCATATATACACCTTTTTGCAAAACTTCCTCACTTCCATTTCAGAGCATTTGAGCTCCATTTCTTGCACTGTTCACACCTACAGGATCCAAACTTCCTCATCTTCACAATAGTACTCTTGGTTACTCATTTTAGTACAGAGCCTCGAGAGCCCCTTTTGACACCCCGGGTGTAGGTAAAGATCACCTATCCACATTTCATTATCAAGCAACTGTTATATATGTTTTATTTTTAGATATGTTTCACTTCAGGTATTTGGTTTGTATGTATAATTCGTCATCAACAACGTCCTTCACACCATCATCTATGGGATCCCTTTGGCCCCTTCAAGTATATATTCCAAACTGGCATGAATATTGCCCTTTGCTTACAGTTGTATTATCCAATCATACCCCCTGAAATTTATCCCTAGGGTCCCTATGGGTGGCTCTGCAACACCCTCACCTCCATCCATTCTGGTGATATCACCCGCTAGCCTTCCCCCCCACATGAGTTGTCCTACATGAGTTTTCCCTTAAAACACGTTGACCCTCATGCTGATTAATACCCCTTAGAATTGGGAGTCCTCATAGTTTTGCATCTCAAAGAATGAACCTCATACTTCTTCTCATCATTTTTTTATCCTACCCATTATGGATTCCCCCATCATATGGTTTTGGTTTTATTAGATGCACCTCTACATCACCATTTATCCTCCATTTCATCCACCACTACTTGCCCATCTACAATCTTATGCTCCATTCATCTACCTGGTACACAAACTATCCAATGGGGCCCCCACCCTCCACCAGTATTTACTTGTGACTTCACTGGCCAAGACATACTTCACTAGGGCACCTGTTTCTGTACATGTACTTTCAACCCCATTATTGATTGATTTGGTAATTGTATAAATCATCTTTCAATTCTAGCAAGTACAATATATTTTGGTCGTCGTAGTTGACGACGTTTTTTCTTGGCACACAACAAAACATGTCGTCCTTGGTTGGGGAATTTCACTTTCATCTCCACCTTTGCAAGACATTTGTACCTTGACCAAATTCCTTCCCATTGTAGACATCCATACCCCATATTTGGACCTATATTACATCTCATTGCAGTCTCACCCATTCATCACAGTTTTACCCCATATTTGGACCTATATTACATCTCATTGCAGTCTCACCCATTCATCACAGTTTTACCCCATATTTGGTCACCCCCTTGACACCAGATCATGTTTTACGTTTGCTTCCATCCATCCACACCCCCCAAACCAAGGGGCGTTCTTGTATTCCCTATATTCTAGACACCGTTCATGATTATTATCCCATTCACCGTCACCAATACAGTTTCTGACATCATTTTGATCAATCGATGTCAAGAAGATATTTGCTTCTTGCAGTCATGCCTCCTTCCCTATTGACATCAACACAAGGTTATAGGAAGGTGGCAATATCTTGGCTCTCATCCCTCCATTAATGAGTAGTCTCGGATGACACAAAAAGAGTCATGATTTCTTTTTGATGTCGTTGCCCCCCATAAAATTTGACTCCAACAAGTTCCATGTTACGATGGGTCTTACTATGTGATCGTTCCAGTTTTAAGTCATAGTCGAATACCTCTAAATATGATAGGTCATCAATGCCTATGAGTTGTTCATACCTCAATTCAGAGCCAGTTCATTCATAAAAATCATCAGCTGGTATTTTTGACGCCCCCGAGGGCACTGCAAATATCTACTCCATTAACAGTTTTAGTTACTTTTATCCCTTTATGGTTTCATGACATGAGCATGGGGCATGCCCACCTCATTTGTACAAAATTTTATTTTATGGAGAATACCTAATACAGATCTTTTTGTCTCCTCTCCCTCCAACAGATTGATCTCACTGTCCCTCACTACAAAGTTCTCTCACACTTTATACAATGACATCATCACCAAAAGAAATGATGATGTATTTTGGCTATACATATGCTCCTAACCTCACACATAAGGGGCATCTATTATTACCGAAACATTGCTCACCACAAACACAGACAATGGATGAACAATTAGCATAAGCACAACATACTACCAATAATTATGGAAGGATTACACTCAATTTGGAAAGATAAGCATAAAACTATACAAAGTGGTTACGAAGTTCTGCATGTATTCAACACTTTCAACACATGCACATCTGTGCGGTCTAACACGGAGTACAACATGCATAGTGCACAGATCGCGCGGCTAACAGACATAAAACTCGTGCAGATGCGAAAACAACACATTGATGATGTTGGCTAGGCCTCAACCACTTCTGGGATGGAGTGGATCTTCCCCATACCCAAAATTACCCCCAAATTGTGCCTTGGGATCACTGAAAGGGATGGGAGGTACCTCTAATGGCCTCCCATTCACATTTGAAACTAGTTTGGAAAAAATCTTTCCATCCTCCTATAAATAAAGGGCCATTGTATGCAAAAAATAAGAAGAAATTTGAGTATTGTTATGTCGTTCAATTTGTCTTTGAGAAGCCATCTTTCTCCTAGAAATCTTTGAGCATCCATAGCAAGTGTTGCACCTCTCTCCTCTTGAAAAGTTAAACTATCAATTCTTCACCATTGTATTTTCATTTTTTAGCCATTGTTAGAAGAGATAAATATTTGTATTTGGGGACTCAAGAGCCTTCCCAAGGAGTTAGAGGGGACTCATAAGTTCCCATATTTCTCCAAGGTGTTATCATTTCGAAGACCAATCTCATATGGTAGCTATTCCTTGTGTCTATTTCTTGCATCAATTTTAGTCGTTACATGCTTAGTTTAGTTTTATTTCCTTGTTTTTCATTTCTTGTTTTCTACTTAGTTGAGCCACTAATCAACTAACAAATTGTTGTGTTGTCTTGCTAGCCTAACTAGATAGTTAAGGGACCTCTTTTTGCTCACCCAAGTGGAAAAAATAACTCAACAGCTATAATCAGGGTTGACGGTTTACCCCATTTACCATCCATGGATCATGGGGAAGTACTTCGAGGGTTTTCTGTGAGGGTTTCCTTGGAAAAAAAATATAATAACACTAATACATATAATATAGTAACACATTAATAGATACTAAAAACTATAGGTATGACTCAAAGGCCATGACTTCAAATAGGTACATCTTGGATTATATTTATATGTAGACCCATTCAATGTAAAAGGTGTCAAGTATTATTCAAGTACAATTGGTTGTACAAGGAGATAATCCTCTCAAAGTGGTGAAGGAGTTTTCCCCCTCAAAGTGGCATAATTGTCTTATCAATATAATTATTACATTCAATTGTTGCATATTCTTATTATTTTGGATATTATATTAATTTTGGGCTATTAAGATCATAACAACATATCTGGCCTACTATAAAATTCTAAGCAAATTTGTTTTCTTTCATGAAAACAACAAACCAATAGTAGGAGTGTGCTTGCACTATGAGTTTCCCACTAAGCCAATCCATTGTACACATAAAGATGGATTATGGACTTGACATAACACTAGTATCAAAGCAGTGATATTTTTTACAATATGTATAACATTGTAATTAATATATAATTGTTTCTATTTATTTTTACATAAATTGCTAGTAGAGAAAAACATGAAATTGGCATTGAACACTTGTTTCTCTAAGGAAATATTGTTTAATATGATTATGGTATGTTTCATGGAGGCATTTGTTTCTTGGTTTGAATGTCGAAAATCCGTGCATGCTTTGAACCACATACCTACAACATTCCACATAACACATTAGCATAAGAAATAACAGTGTCCAAATCACCAACAATAACCATTTATCATTGTGATGGATTTAGAATAATGCTTTTCAAATTACAAGCAATAACATATCACTATGATAGATTTATATTCACTTAGTTGCAACTCCCACTGATATTTGAAATAGTTGATGAAATCAATTTTCTCAAAGAACTTTCCATAGAACTCTAGCAATGTGTTTGTGGCATCCTAAACTGACATTGAGGAATGCATTATGTTCCTCGGAGACTTTGACATTTCTATCTCTTTTTTACTGTCATGAATGTCATACCTAGTCAATTTTTTCAGCTAACAATGATGCACATGTAATATGCATAGAGATATCGAATAGTCAAACAAATCATTTTGGATGAATGTGAATGCACAATATTTAGGTGAACAGATGGAAACTAAATAAATATACAATGAAATGAAGGAAAGATAAATTAAGAGATCTGCACACCCTATCGCATGGATCTCTGTGAGATCATCATCCATAAGAAAGGATGAAGGTTTCCATGTGGGACAAAAAGTCAAAACATGTTGGAAAAAACACCTTGTTTCCCACTCTGCATTCTTTGATATGATCCAACATACAAGAATGCCATTTTAATGTGTGTCAAAAGCTAGAATGGTGTACTAAGGATACTTCCATGCATAATATTTAATGAAGACAATAATATAGATATATAGCGTCGACATGGTCAATAAGGTCCTTGGAAATAACCATTTCATGAATACATATTTCATAACAATAATTCCCTAGACAAGTATTTCATGAATTCAAATTACAGAACAATAACACCTATCTGGTAAATCAGACCACTAGAAACAAGTAGTTCTTGAATTCATTGTACATAATATAATGTCGCCCTAATAAATAAATCCCCTTGAATAATAATACCGAAGTAGATATTATGACCCCTAGAATTAAGCATTTCATGAATTCATATAACATAGCAATAAAATTGGTCTAGTAAACAAGTCTTCTATAAACAATATTTTCATGAATTCTTACCTCAAAAACTAATGTCGATGTGGTAAATAAGGTGAAAAAAAAACAAAATTCCTTGTATTTGTTTGTGCAAAATTTAGAATCCATCATAAGGATGTTGTTGTGCCCATGCCTAAAAATCTTCTCTACTTACCAACTCATCATTATACCTAACATGAATGGCTCCCATTTTAATAACACACCCACCTCACTAATTTCCACCCAATATTGGATGCTAACAAAGTCGTCATCATGAATCCAATATTGTGATTCATCAAGCTTGGTTTAGGATGTCTCTTTTAGTTGGGAATGCATCTCTCCCCAACAAGAAAATTGCCATGGGTTTTCTCTAATGCAATCATTTGAACATGCTTATTGTGTATCTCAGCTGGAGAAACACCAACAAAAAGGAGATACCCCACCCAATGTTTTACACATTACGATAATTGCATATGATGAATCCACCATTGGTGTGCAATTGTATGATTGATGCGACCATGGCAAGGAAAACCATTTTTGTTCACATGTGAAGACTAGACATAAACGATGAGCACCAAGTGCGGTCTATCTAGGATCATTCTATCTATGTAATGCAATTAGAATTCTCTCTTCCTCCTCTCTCGATTAGGATGGTTTTTTTTTCAAAGAATCATTAACAACATATCTATAATTTGTTAGGTTGTAAGAACACCATTTCCTAAAAACATAAAAGAACTTGTTAAATCTTGTCGTTGAAATGGCACAACATACAACATGGGTTCATACATAATAGATTAGAAGAACTGGGATTTAATATCTACCTTATAATGTTATCATAACATAAAAAGAAAATTATTTGTTGGTTTTCAAATTACAAAAACAAACCTTCCTAATATGTATCTCTCTATAATTTTGACATTGGCCACCATGACAAACAAAGAGAAACAAGTGTGATAATAAATATAATAACACTATATATAACATGGGTTCTCACAAATGTTGAGACTGAGAAAGAATAGATCTGGCATATATCTAGCTTTAACACCAATATGATGTAAATTGCATGCATTACATGAAAGGAGGAAAGTATAATGTTGGTATCTTATATTTATGAACACGTGCACACACGCACGTGAACACACACACGCACATCATTATAATTCCAGTGTAACTACATAAAATTGGTATCTCACATTTCCAAACATATTGACATATATCTCCATAACACTAGTATTTCATATTTCTGAACTTATTGACATATATCTCTATAACATTGGTGTAACGACAATGAATTAAAAAATATATGGAGTATACTTACTTGAAATATTGCAACAAATGCAAGGGTCGTGCATTCCTTGGATTCCTTATATTTATGCTGACACTGTACACAACCCTCAGTTTTGTCTTTGATACGATAAATAGATCCATTTTGTAGTCTAGATGACTTGGTTCTCTTTTTATTTGAATTTCTCAAGGCATTCAAATGGAATAACAATAGTTTGAGCATGAATGTGCCTACAATGAAATAACTCCCATGTTAATTATATGAAATCAATGGAACCTTCAGGGAGTTCCTTTGGCATCTATCCTAGTGATGTTTTTGGGAATTGACTCAGGTGGTTGTTCATCCATGAGTATTGTTGTAAGAAGAGACTAATACACACATATCTTCTATGCAAGTGGAGCTATTATTTCTAATTATGTCACAGTGATAATTGGAATAGTGAACAATGATGTTGAGAAAAAAGTCTTCTTATTTGACTTGATAAAACTATTTCTCAAAGAGTCTTCTTATTTAATCACTATTACTCAAATAGTTTTAATAGCATGCATACATCATTGTTTGGATTGAATAATTCAATTGTTGATATCATAGTTGGGGTTGCAAGGATAAACTGCACAAAGCAATCACAAAGTCTGTTAACCTAACATGTAATTGAAAGAACGAAAAAATCACTTACAAAAAGTCACTGCAAAACAATTACTTGCAATTTTTGTCTCACATGTAAGCCCACTCGTCTTGGTCTCAACATCTTGACTGCAGAAAAATTATCGAATTTCTTGTCATATCAACTATAGAAAGATCATCAACATTGTCGTCGTCTCCATCAAAAAACCTAATATGGCATGGTGCCTCTTGCAAACAAGTTTTATTCAACACCTATTCAATTAATATTTCAGCCCAAGTTTTTCTTTAGCATGAAATAGTTGAATTCTTTCATAAAGTTACATATGTATTCTTTCTCTACCATAGCTTCTCATTCAATGTTGTAATCTAGTATCCAAACATAACACCACACTATCCATTTTCATACTGAGTTTGGATCAATTCACATTGTTTTCCATTTTCAAGAGGCTTACCTACATAAGGTGTAGTTGGAAATGAAAGAGTAGCCACATCAAACCACATCCTAATTAGCACTCATCAAGGACGAGATTTATCATTGTCCTATAAAAGCAAGGTAAGATTCAAGTTTCTTTTTTTAAAATTAGCAAAGTGACCACAAAAGAGTAAGGATGATAATGTACTATTGGATTTTAAGTGTGTTAATGCTATTGACGAAAGTTTAGATTCTTGTGGTCAAAATGCACTTCATTTTTTGAATATGAAATCAGTTATGGTTAGCAATGATGTTTTAGTTTATCTTAATGTAATATTCAATTTAATTTAATGTATATAATGTTCACTTAAAATCAAAATTGGATTATCCCAATGTAAAAAATATACAGTATATAAAAACAAAAAGGAAAAAGTGTAAGAACATCCTAATGGATAATTATAAAAGAGAAAAAGAATCCCCAAAAAAAGAAAAATAAAAATCCATTGGAAATCACTATCCCAACTCAATTAGATGGGGAACAACGAAAAATTTCAAGAAGGAGGTTTCCTGAATGAAACTTGTTACTCTTGATAAGCACTTCTAACATTCAAGATCGTAAAGAAATGTGTGATGGGAATGAGGCCATGACAATGATTGGGTCTACAATGTTCCACAGATCTATCATGTGTGAACTTGGATGCTAGACATGGGACCTATTCCTACTAGTTTCAAAGGGCTAGGAGTAAGAGGTAATCAACCCGATACATGTCAATCTAGGGAACTAGTCTTTGGTAATCCATCGATGTATGATCCAGAATCAGATCCAGGAGGCTTCCATACCTAGAAAAGGCTCAAAAATGAAAGTTCTCATAATCGTCTGAAACCAATTCCATTGCGACCAACTCGTCACGCTGATTCCGACAGTATATTTACTTTCTCAAATGGGCTCCGTATGCGAGAGTTATCGTACTCTGACCGTTTTCTCAAACAGGCAAAAAGTCAACAGTGAAAAGGTGACGTGGCACTCTCTGGAGGTGACACGTGGCAGTGGTAGAAGTGACATGTGGCAGCAGACTGACTAAATAGTGACATGGACCTATAGCATGTCGACGCATGGCATCGAGGACAACAAATGATGGGATGCCACGTGGCCTAGACATGGGCTGCCACGTGGCACCCATTGGTTGGACATTAGGTTCATTTTACAAAAATCATTGAGGAATAGAAAGATTAGAAACCACGACCTCTCCCAATGAGCATAACACTTTTACAAAGGCCCTAATTGCCAACGCGACATAATAGTTCTTATGTAATGTAAGCCACTTTATTATAAATAAAGTGTGTGTATTATATGTGGGCGGAAAAGGGCTGGGGCTAAGCCCCATCCCATGGTTATATTATGGTGTATGACCATGAGGCAAAAAGGGCATGGGCCTGGTATAACCTCCCTTTCATTGTAGCCCATGGTTACATGTTCTGCGCCCCAAGAACCGGGAGCTATCCACAGATTTGCGCGCGGTGGTATAACCATAACCCATAGGTCCCATGGAACACGCCATAAATTCAAGAGCTAGCACCAAGAATGGGCCAGCGCTTGGCCAAATGTAGGTGCATGTGACCAAGAATATGGGGCGCACGCCCATTTTGGGGGATTTAGCCCAAATTATTATGCAAAGTGGGTTTTATTATAATGTTTTTGGATTTTAAATTGATTT
This sequence comes from Picea engelmannii, assembly GCA_009831015.1. Taxonomy (NCBI): domain Eukaryota; kingdom Viridiplantae; phylum Streptophyta; class Pinopsida; order Pinales; family Pinaceae; genus Picea; species Picea engelmannii. The sequence goes on from ML777254.1 coordinate 421,822, forward strand.
TTGGCCTGTAATAAGAGGATTTGGCCATTATTGGGAGATATTGGGCTTTTTTTGAGCCCAGATTTTGGGAGGAAGTTGGCGATGGATAACCAACATCATATCTATAAAAACTAGGCCTGTTTGAGGCCATAAAGGACAGTCAAAGTAGAGTTATGCTAAAGGGAAGCCAAGCCAAAACCATTTTTTATGCAGGGAAGTTGTTCAGGAGCAGACGCTTGCGGGCCATTTCTGGGAGCTCCGGTCATCCGTTTTGCGTGTCATTTCTTCTGCTAGGTTCTAGAGATCTGGAAGAACATGACCATATCATTCTTGTATCCTAATGACATTGTTGTGATGTACTTTTTGATCTTTGAACAGAAATAAAGAAGCCTCCCCCACTGAGACAAAGGCCCAGAGACGTAGGCAATTTTGTGCCGAATTTCGTTATCACTTCTCTTGTTATGGTTTGTTTTTCTTATTGCTTCAGTTTAGATATGTATTTTGTATTATGGTTGTGATATATTCTCTCATCTTCATCCTTTTTCCTTAAGCTTCCTGAATGGTTAATTAAACGCATGCATAATTAACTCAACCACAGTCATTAAAAGATCTTTTCGGATCAATGTAGCCCATTGATGAAGGTCAAACATCCCTTAGAAGAAAAGTTCTAGGCATCTTTGGTCCTCATTGTTGAATTTTTGGATTTTCAAACTTGATAATTATTGCCTTATGATTTAAATGCTATTGTTATCATAGAATAATTACACACTGAAAATATCAACAAGACTTAGCGAACTTGATGAGAGGTTATTGTAAGTAAATATTATATGAGATGATTTATTAAAATTGAGGGCCCGATATATATACTTGGGCGATAGTGCATTTTAATTTAATGGAAATGTCTTTTTTTTTTTATGCTGGCAGAATCGGCAACTGGGCCGGTCTCGTACTCGCGTGACACGGGGTCGATTCCGACCGCTACCACTATAACCTCCAGGTGCCATACGTATGCCCCTTCCGCAGGCACGGGTAAGTCGGGGGGATTTGAACTTGGAACCTCATCGTACATAACACGCTATATCACGACACTTGCCAATTGAGCTGCCCCCCGGGGGCTTAATGGAAATGTCTTTTTCATTATTGTCTTTTCATTAATTAATTTATTATTAATTATTAATTATTTATATATTTGTACATTATATTATAAATATATATTTATATATTATATTTATGTTGATGATTATTTCCTCACATGCACATCTAATTAATATAGATCACTCCATCCTGGAACAGAAAATGTGAGAACATATTGAGTCTCTATCACTCATCGTCAAATCAACATGACTACTAGGAGAAATACTACACTTAGGCCATTCACAACTAGCCAAATCAACATGGCCCTGTGAGTGAATGTATCATTCTCCCTTGGTAAAATTAGCATGACCAATCTAGGAGAAAGTATGCTCAATGCTTCTAACTACAAAAACATCAACCTCTTGAGCCATTCACCACTAGCCAAATCAACATGGTCCCGTGAGTGAATGTATCATCCTCCCTTGGTCAAATCAACATGACCAATCTCGGATAATTTCTGCCCAATGTTTAAACATCAACACTCCCTCTCAGCAAGGGAGACATTCTGCATCACACCAAGCTTGTCTATGAAGCATACAAACTTCACTCTATACATAGGCTTGGTGAGAATGCCTGCAATATGCTCATCTATGGATATGTACTAGAGCTTTATTGCTCCCTTTTGTACCATGTCTTGGATGAAGTGATATTTGATCTCAATTTGCTTCGACCTTTCAAATATGTGATTTTCCAAAAGCTTGACACATCTTTGGTTATCACAATGTATCAAGGTCGTCTCTAGGTCCTGATCAAATAGCCTTGCAAGAAGATTTAAAATCCATACTACTTCATGACTTGCGACACTGATTGAAATATACTCTTCTTCTGTTGTATTGAGTGCTACAAAAGTCTTCTTCCTGCTAAACCAAGATATCATAGCGGATACTAACCTAAAGCAACACCTCAAGGTGTCATTTCTATCCATTGCACTCCCTACCCAGTCAGAATCAGTATATCCTTGTAGCCTCACTTCACCACGTGAGACATATCTCATACCATATCCAATTGTACCAACACATACTTTGTTGCAACCCAATGTAAGTGCCTCGACTCAACCATAAACTGGATTAAGTTATTCACTGGAAAGAAAATATATGGCTTGGTGTTAACTAGGTACATCAAGGATCCAATCAACTTCCTGTACATAGTGGGATCCACCAAATCTGAATTTGAAGCAAAATATCTCAACTTCTTCAGACTTGTCATTATAGGTGTAGCCATATAATTGCAGCCCATCATACCAAATTTGCACAAGATCTCAATTGTGTACTTCCCCTTTCCAAGGAAGATCTCACCTGTTCTCTACCACACCTCCAATCCTAAGAAATAATGCATCAAGCCAAGATCCTTCATCTCGAACTCAGAGGCTAACTCCCTCTTGCACCCGACAATGCATCTCTCTGGCCTTGTAAGGAACATGTCATCAACATATAACACCAAGTTCAAAGGATAACCATCAACAACCTTGTAGTAAAGGTTGGGATCCACATCAGTCTTGGTGAATCCCAAACTCATTACGTATCCATCAATCTTGGAGTACCATGCCCTAGGTGCTTGCTTGAGTCTGTACAAGGACTTTTTCAATCTGTAAACATGAGAATCCTTCCCATGTATCTCAAATCCCTGAGGTTTTTGTATGTACACTTCCTCCTCAATCAAACTTTTGAGGAACACGGTTTACACATCCATTTGATCTAATCTACAACCCATAACTGAAGAAAAATAAATAATAGTCCTGATGGAAGTGCACCTAGTGACTGGAGAAAAAATCTCCTCATAGTATACTCCATCTTTCTGAGAGAATATTCTCTCCACAAACTTTGCTTTGTACTTCTCGATGTTTCCATCTACCACATGCTTGATCTTATAGATCCACTTGGAATTCACCACTAACTTCCCCTTTGGTCTCAGAACTATCTCCTACACATTATTGTTCGTGATGGACTGATACTCTTCCATCATGGCATCCTTCCAAACCTACTGGCCTGCTACCTCCTCATAACTGGAAGGTTTAGAATCAATGATGTGACTCGTCAATGCCATATAACTCGAGAACCTATGAGGTCGTTTGTTCTCCTTGAAAGTACCAATGGGAGATGCATGCCTCTTTGCATCCTACAAAGTGCCATGAAGCCATGCTGGCCTATTCTTGATTACTACAACAACTCTAGGTAGATCCACTGGCTTTGCTAGCTCTACTGACTCCTCCCGATAGTCTGAAGGATGAACAACTGGACTAGAGGGATATGTACCACCATTCATCAGAGCCTCCTGCTCCTTACTATTAATCTCCATATGAGACTCTCTAGACTTCTTGAAGGCAACCTCTTCGTCAAAAGTAATATCATGACTAACCTCAATCTAACATTGTCCTTGAATGTATATCCTGTAGGACTTCGAATTCTCGTTGTATCCCACAAAAGTACTCTTCTTTCTAGAAGGTTCTAACTTTGTCCTCTTCTCCTTGGGCACATGAATGTAGACTAGACAACCAAAGATCCTCAAATGAATGACCTCTGGTTTCACACTTGTGAAAGTATCCTTAAGAGTCTTGTCCTCCAAGATCCAGTGAGGATTGTTGTTCTGGACATACACTGTTGTACTGGATGCCTCTCCCCATAATAACATGGGTAAATACTGATCATGATTCATGACTTAGATAACCTCTACAATGGACCCGTTCTTACTCTCTGCAACCCCGTTCTATTGTGGGTTGTAAGGAAAAATCAACTCCCTCTTGATAACTCCCTCCTTGCAAAAATCATTGAATTCTGTGGAAGTGTACTCTCCTCCATTATATGACCTCATCACCTTGATCTTCTTCCCTTTTAGGTTTTGTACTTGAGCCCTGAACTCTTGAAATCTACTGAAGACCTCATCCTTGGTCTTCATGAAGAATATCCATGTCTTCTGAGAGAAATCATCAATGAATATCACATAGTATAGGAATCCACCCAAGATGCAACTGTCATAGGTCCACATACATTTGAATGTACTAGATCCAAGATCCCCTTGGACCTATTTTCATTGCTCGAAAAAGATCCCTTGGCATTCTTTCCAAGTGCACATCCCCCAAAATCCTTAAGGTGGTTGCGCCTTGTAATTAGGAAAATCGAGACCAAAGGGAATGTGGTCACTCTGTGTGCACAGGCCGCTTGTGACCACTGTTAGAAAGTAATGGATGTGCTTGTTTAACCATAGACAATATAGAAATATTGTCACCCAACCATAGGGTGAAGCCACCCCTTATCACCTTAACCTTGACAGAGAATTATTTCGGAAGCAAACCCTAGGCTTAATAGCCAATCAAGGTAGCACACCTCTCTCTAGGGATAGTGCACCAAGCAAGAATAACCAAAAGGCCAAGCAAAAAGTCCAAACAATAACCAAGAGAAATTCCAAGTCAAAACCGAAATCTACCAGTTGTAGCAGCTGTAGTTGTAGCTCTTCTTCAAACTTGTGCACCACTGCCCTTATGCAATTATGAGAGGTGAGGTGACAAATGAGTTCTGGTTTCATGTATTTATACTGTTTTTCTTGAACTGTCTGGGCCGACTTCTCATTCTGGAGGCTAAAGAACTTAATATTAAATATTTCATTTAGCTGACTTGTCTTCTAGGGTTGTATCCAATGCTTTAGGGTGTCTTCTTGCTTCCTGGAATGTTCTATTCTCGTCAGGGTTACATGTGGAGGTAAATACCTCCGCAACTACCATAATATCAACACTCCCTCCTAGCTAGGGATGTATTGAAGGCAATGGTCTTGAGCACAAACATACCATTCAACCGGTAGCATCATCATAGTCGTACATGCTATCTCATGATTTGATCACGAGCACCATAAAATTGTCATCTGATAGAATCAACTGCATCATCTCTAGAAACCATACTCCATCTGAGTAGTTAGGCATGATGCTGAATAATTCACTCACTCCACAGAGTGACACAAGGACCATTCTTCTAATCTGGACATAAGTCCTAGAAGAATGACTATCCCAACAGATGTTAAAATCCATTGATTACAAAGACCATTCCTATTGGAATGTCAATCTAGGAATATTTTCTAATCAAGTTATATATAGAGATCTGTCTCAACCTATATACATTATAAAATATCGGTCTTGAACCATTTTCCTAATCGGGCCACAAACTGTGCCTTAGGAAAATACTAGTCCATGTAATGTCAACAAACTGTCAACATGGACCATCCTCCACACAGAGAGTACCTGTCCACCAACAATTTTTTCTACCTGGACCATTCTCTGCCTGGAGAATGTTTGTCCACAAGCACATTGACTATCCATCTAGTTGATAATTATTTTCAACACTACTGATAGTCTACATGGAAATCAGAACAATGTCATTCAATAGAACACAACTGTGTCTATCCATAGTAGTACACAACTACAATCCAATGGTACACTACCACACCAAGTAGCACAAAACTACTTAATCAGTGACACATAGTCACAACCAGTGGAACACATCCACCACAGTAGCATACATCTACTGTCCAGAGACATACAGTCTCCATAGAAATCATATCATTCGATATCATCCTGCACCTAAAAACAATATAGAGACATGCAGTCTCCATAGCAATCATATCATCTGATATCAGCCTGCATAGAAAAACAATATCATGATACAAACTGAGTCATCTGGGCCATTCTTCCACTCACATTTGTGAGATCTGGAAGAGAATCTGCCCTCAAAAAATAAAACATCAGCCATGAGCTATCTAGACTATTCTTCTCAAGCATAGAAGAATAATTGTCCTAATTTCTGAGCCTGGACCATTCACCTATCTAGGCCATTCCTCTGGCACTAAACAAAGTGAAACCTGGAGAGAATGAGTTTTCCCTAGGGAATGCTTGTCCCTAATTTCTGAACCTGGACCATTCACCTAATTGGGCCATTCCTTCGACACTAAACAAAGTGCAACCTGGAGAGAATGAGTCTACCCTAGGGAATGCCTATCCTTGATTGCTGAACTTGGACCATTCACCTAACTGGGCCATTCCTCCGACACTAAACAAAGTGCAACCTAGAGAGAATGAGTCTGCCATAGTGAATGACTATCCGAACCATTTCCTAAGGAAATCACTGTCCTACACCAACCTCTAAAACAAACCATTCTTCAAAATTGCTCACACCTGTGAACTTTGAAAGAAAGACTTCCCGATGAGGTAGACCATTCTACTTGACCACTACTGATACCGACTTTCAAGAAGAAAGATTGTCCTAGACCATTCCCTCACACTGGCCACAAGGGGAATCGTTGTCTATGGTACATCAACAATCTATCGAACCATTTTCATTACGAAAATGACCGTCAGATATGGACCATTTTACGAACTGGAAAATGCCTGCCCGTCAAAAATATCAAACCACTTTCTGAAATGGAAAGGAACTACTCATCTTGGACCATTTTTCGAACTGAAAAATGACTTTCCATAAATTAATAATACATCAGTGCTCCCTCCCAACTTGGGAGTCATTTCTTCCCTTTTAATAAGGAAGTTGTCTCCACGAGCTCCAGCTTGTTTCTTGAGACACAAATTTTTTCATCTTGGACAGAGGCTTTACTAAAATATTTTCTATCTGCTCATCTATGGAGATATATTGGAGAACCACTTCTCTTTTCTGGACTTCATCACGAAGAATGTAATGCTTGATATCAATGTACTTCGGTCTTTCTGGAACACTGGTTTTCTCTGAAGGCTTCAAATAGATCTTGATCATTACAGTATATCATGGTTGGATTCATCTCTTTTGTTTCCTGCTAGCTCATGACATCGTGGAAAGGCTCAAACTGGAACATATCCAAGTGTCACTTCTTCTATCATCATGAGAGTTTTTCATGGATTAGCAATCCATCATTCTAGACTTCTGAGTAACCATTTTGATACAATATTTCTGTTATAGAAAGTTTTCACCACGCTTCTGCTGTTCATTTGATGATCTGCACCAAGTTGTTTTCTTCCATCTGCATACAAGAGTCTCTTTCTGGTATACCTCAAAACCTTGAGGTTTCTCTACATACGCTTCTTTGTTCAATTACTCTGTTGAGGAGAACAGTCCTTACATTTATCTGATGTAAACTCCAACCCATGGATATTGTAGGAGATACAATGGCTCAGGTAGAGGTATGTCTGGTTACTGAAACAAGCTATCATCATAGTACTCTCCCTCCATCTGGGAGAGCCTTTAGTTATGGATATCACAATGCTTCCATTCATAAGTCTTTCATACATTGTTCTTCATCACAACTTCCATTTCCTCTACTTGATTGCTTCTAGTGGGTTCAAATCAAGTTGGTAGTCTTGTGATTCTTGATATAATGATTGGTTGCTCTGCCTTTTCTTTCTCTCTTAGAATCTTCATGTTCTTCCTTATGTTTCTCTTTAGCTCTTGGGTCCATGGAGTTTTCTATATATTCCATGCCCTGAAGATTCCAACTTCTTCCTTTCATCATAGGATCATGGATGTGGATGAACAACCATGGATACTTTAAGGCTTCTTTTTAAAGAAGACTTCTTCTATATTCAAACTGAACACGTGCTTCTTTTCATGGTTGTTACCATCAATGGGAACATGAACAGATACTTCATAATCCTTGATGGATCATATTATTTAGGATTAGCTCCCTCCTAATCCTTTCTTCATGCATGAATGCATGCTCTTATTTTGGAATTATACAATTGACTCCCTCCAACTAAGCGAGTCCATGCTTCCATCTGCATCCTTATTACCTTATGCAAAGTGTCACAAATCTTTTTCTACTTTCCTCTTGATTGCTCACTTCTTTCTGTTTTTACTTCTTCCAGGTTTCTTCAAGTTTGATTATGATTTCGGCTTATCTTGTAGTTGTTACTTATGTTAATAGCTTCAACATGAATTGTTACCAAGGGTTGTCAATGTACTTCATCTTTTCATGTGTATTGCTTGACTTGTAGTCATCGTGATAGCAATCCTTATCTTGTTATTCTTCCATAGGTATTGTTTCTCTTTGAACATCTTATCTTCTAAGAAATAGATATGCAATATATGTGCATAAATTATGTAAACATGGTATGTACAAGAATTATGAAGAATATTGTTACCTTGTCTTCGAAGAAGAATTATGTTTTATCCTGCTTGGCCTTCTTTGAGGGTTCCCTTTCTTCGACAACTAATGCTTCGTCTGTTTCCTTCCTTTTCTTTAACTCGGGACAATGATTCTTGTAGTGACCATATTTTCGATAGTTAAAGCATTGTATTTTTGACATATCTTTCTCTTGATTTGATTTCTTCTTTGAGTCAAACTTCTTTTTATTCCTGAAATTCTTGAACCTTGTTGTGAAGGCTTGATCATCGTATTTCTTTTGGGGTTTCTCTTTTGCACTAATCCTTGATTCTTCTTGTGCACAACAAGTCCAAATTTCTCCAAATGTGGGATACTCCTTTCTTGTGTTCATGCTTGCGGCAAATGCATCCCATGTCTTGGGAAGACCAATGAGTACTATATTTACTAGTTCCTTTTCTGAAATGATTTCTTCAATAGCTTGTAGTTGATCTCTTAACTAAGAGATTATCACAAAGTATGATGTTATTCTTTCATCATCATTCATTTTGATGTCACAAAGCTCATTCTTCAGACTCATTACTTGTCCAATGTTTCTGACTGAGAAGGGGTTTGCTAGAGCATCGCACATCTTCTTAGATGAGTCAAGATGGGAGATGTAAGGTATCAAGTGGTCTTTTATAGAGTCCACTATGATACTCATGGAATTGATGTCACTGTCTTTGAACTTCTCCATAACTACAACATTATGAGGTTCATTCTCTTTTGCTTCTTCGAACTCTAGTTCTACGATATCCAACACTTTACTCTTGGCAAGGATGAGGTCAATCCTTGTATTCCATGCTATGAAGTTAGAAGCCCCTTCTAACTTGTTTTCTGACTTCATAGAGTAAGTCATAATTGCTTTGACTTGGTCAACCTTTGACTTTGAACAAAAGTTCAAACTTGACGTCTTAGCTTGCTGAGAGTACCAGGAGGTGCACTAGGCTATCCAGAAATTAGGTCAATCTCTTCACTTAAGGTGCCTCAACAAGAGGGTTAGGGTTTCTATGCTGTAGCAAAAACTGGCTGCAACTACAACTGTAACTGAGAAAATCCTCCCAATCTATCTTCTAGTGGTTAGACTGTCCAAAGATAGCGTGGGACGATAACCTGTTATAAAGTAATGGATGTGCTCGTTTAACCATAGACAATATAGCAATATTGTCACCCAACCATAGGTCGAAGTCACCCCTGAGCACCTTAACCTTGATAGAGAATTATTATGGAAGCAGACCCTAGGCTTAATAGCCAATCAAGGTAGCACACCTCTCTCTAGGGATAGTGCACCAAGCAAGAATAACCAAAAGGCCAAGCAAAAAGTCCAAACCATAACCAAGAGAAAGTCAAAGTCAAAACCAAAATCTATCAGTTGCAACAACTGCAGCTGTAGCTCTTCTTCAAACTTGCGCACCACTGGCCTTATGCAGTTATGAAAGGTGAGGTGACAAATGAGATATGGTTTCCTGTATTTATATTGTTTTTCCTGAACTGTCTGGGCCGATTTCTCATTCTGGAGGCTAAAGCACTTAATATTAAATATTTCATTTAGACAACTTGTCTTCTAGGGTTATATCCAATGCTTTAGGGTGTCTTCTTGCTTCCCAGAATATTCTATTCTCGTCAGGGCTACATGTGGAGGTAAATACCTCCCGCAGCTACCATAATATCAACAACCACGACCGTACAATTACAATCCTTAAGGTGGTTGCGTCCTGCAATTAGGAAAATGAAGACCAAAAGGAATGTGGTTGCTCTGTGTGTATAGGACGCTCACGCTCACGACAATACAATTGCAATACTTAAGGTGGTTGCGCCCTGTAATTACACAAATCACAACCAAAGGGAATGTGGTCACTCTGTGTGCACATGCCACTCGCAACCACAACTGTACAATTGCAAAAAATTCTGAAACATATCTATCAGATCTGGCATTGAAAGCTTTTAACTAGATTTAGAAAAGACTTATACTAGCTCTGGCACTGAAAGCTTTTAACCAGCTCTGATACCATGTTGAATTTTTTAATTTTCAGATCTGATAATTATTGCCTTATGATTTAAATGCTATTGTTATCATAGAATAATTACACACTCAAAATCTCAACAAGGCTTAGTGAACTTGATGAGAGGTTATAGTAAGTAAATATTATATGAGATGATTTATTACAATTGAGGGCCCGATATATATACTTGGGCGTAATCCCTTTTCATTTAATGGACATGTCTTTTCCATTATTGTCTTTTCATTAATTAATTAATTATTGATTATTTATATATTTATACAATATATTATAAATATATATTTATGTTGATGATTATTTCCTCGCATGCACATCTAATTAATATAGATCACTTCATCTTGAAGCACGCAATGTGAGAGCATCTCAAGTCTTTATCACTCCTCGTCAAATCAACATGACTACTAGGATAAAGAGTGCACCTGAGTCATTCACCACTAGCTAAATCAACAAATCAACATGGCCCCATGAGTGAAAGTATCATTCTCCCTTGGTCAAATCAACAGATTGAACATGACCAATATGTGAGAATATCTTACCGATGATGAAACATCAACACTCATAAGTTATGAGTATATGGAGAGAACCAAGTAAATCTCTAAAGAGACAAAAGAATCATCCTCTAATCTCATAGTAATGAGAGCCTCTAAATATAAAATGGTCCTTAGTCACAAGCTCTAAGGAGCAAATCTAACGAGGACAATGATCCCAAGGAATATGGTGATCTATCTCAATGTAGCGTTGGTGGGAGAAAACTTTGAGCTAGGTGCGAGGGACCCTCACACTGCAAGGTAATTGGAGTATTTTGTACCCTGGGGGTTGGATGAGCCCTTCTCTACGTTGGAGATACAACTCTAAGTAACGCTAAAGTTTGGAAGAAAGAAACTCTCTAGGATCAAACTATGTGCAGTGAAGGTGGGTTCTATAAATCTGAGTACAAATACCCTTGTTTGTCTTGCCCTAGGAGAGATCACAAGCATCCATTGAAATGTAATGCATGGATGGTCTATAAATATCAAAGTCAATGAGGTGAAACACTTTGTATGCCTGAATATGATGTGGATATCTAAGAAAACCACTTTGTGATTTATCCATCATGGAGAACCTATATACCATTGTCACCACATGAGTGAAAGATCATTGAAGCTATTAGCAAGGCTATGCCAAATTATAGAAGAATGATAATATAAGGAATTGATCTCTTAGCATACAAATGTTTAAGTATGATCCCCAGCCTCACACCTAAATTTATTCAGTACATTGAGTTAAAAAGAGGGAAAATTTGACCAACTAGTGAAAAAGACTAAGCTTTGCATCTGGCATGCAACATGCAACGATTAATGAACCACCAAGTAATTAGACTGATTAATGAAGCACAGGGTAGTTAGATTTCCATGTTATAGATGATTCCTTGAGTTTGATGATCTGATTTTTCTCACTGTTTAAATGCCGGGCCATATTTTGGGCATGAGGCAGCCTGAATTGCCAGTTTCTGTTGATGACATTGATGATGATATTCAAGCTTCATTCAACCCTTCAACCCTCCACTTTCTGCATTATTGATTCAGTTGGGGTCTGTTTTACATTTGCCAAAGCATTTGCCTGGGTCAAAGCAGGTTTAATATATTTGCGAGGATGGTAGACATATTAGCATTGCAAAAGAGGCCGGGACTGTTGGAGGGCTCGTGTTTTCGGTTGCTAGTCCTGGTAGCTCCATCTACAGCATTGGTGATTATTCCACCTCGAACTACTCACGGAGGATGGACAAGACCTCGTATAAAACTCACAAGGCAATTTTCCTGAACAGTCCTTTATGTTTATTCCAATTAAGCTAGTGTTGTGGAGATATAATACTTCTGGAGGTTCGATGGAAGTCCGTTTGACGGAGAGAACGCATGGTGGAAGTGAGTCTGTCAACGATTGAGTGCTCATAATCTGGAGGGAGAGTATCACCAAGTAAATATTGTGCAATTTCATCTAGCGTCCTTTTGTTTGACGACCTTGAAATCTGCTCTTGGCTTGTAGAATCTGAAGTATCAGCAGCAGAGAGCCACTCCCGATCCTCTAGATGTGACTGGTCATAATTAGGGATCATCACTGATATTGGAGCAGCCATTTCAATTTTCTGTGTTTCTGGCAAACTTGTTAAGGGTGGCAGGTAACCGTTACTATTCAAATACACAGACTGTGGCAACAGATGAGATAAACTGTCTTCCCCTGGCCAGTAAGAGATCTGATGATGGCTGAAATGTGCAAATCTGGAATCGAAGAATGGAGAGTCCGTGCTTTCTAAATCTTTATTACTTAGTATGTTCAGCCGAGCATCAGATTGGATAAGAGACTCGTAATTCTTGTCGAGCACCCCTTCTGGAAATTGCAAGAAATGTCTCCTGTCATCCAAAACATCAAATACATACATTCAGGTCATCAGTACAGGGTGAAAAGTTAAATTTGAGTGAATCGATAAACTCATGATTGCCATAAAAATCCACCATATACCATTGATCTTAGAAATATTCTATTCCATTTAATTCATTTCATTCTAAATATTTTTATGAGAATATTTATATACGTTTATTTTGTGGTGTATTGAAATAACATGTATTACTCTAATGAATATATTCTGCCTTTCATATACCATAGATCTTATGAATATTCTGTTCCATTTTAATTCATTTCATTATAAATATTTTTATAATGAATATTTATATACGTTTATTTTGTGATGCACTGGAATAGCTTTTATTACTATAATTAAGAGTAATTCTGTCTTTCAGATGTGGTAAAAAATGCTTTGTGTTTATGATGTAAAGTATTTTTAATTGACAAGCAGGTAAAGTGTTGGTTAAACATTCTATCTTTTGGGTTTTCTGGAATCCGGTCAAGTAAATTTAGATAAAATAACTATTTTCTGTTGTTTAAATTGTATTTCTGAATGTATAAATGGATTAAATGGATTTAATTTGTTGAAAAAATCCTGGGACACTCAAATTAGTTCCACTTAAATTATACAAACTTAGTCACTCAAATCTCTGCAGATCCAATCATTCATCACCAATTTTCAGGTAAAATCAAAGAAATTTTTTTATCGGAAAACATCCCAAATGATAAAACGTTTAGAGATCCAATCATTCATCACCAATTTTCAGGTAAAATCAAAGAAATTTTTTTATCAGAAAACATCCAAATGATAAAACGTTTAGACTACTACTGCAGCAGGTAATGCCTCTTTTTCTTTCTAATACCTCTGGTAGTTGTACTAACATGATTTGCAAGTTTTATTTTTATCTACTGAACAATCCCTGCCAACTTGGTTTTGAAAGGTCAATTCAATAAGGTGTTGTCAGGTCAACTTCGTAAGGTCCCGATCCACCCCGTCAGTAAGGCCAATTTTTTTGCTTTATTTAAATTTGGATAACCATTAACATGATCTGCAAGTTTTATTTTTTTCTACTGAACAATGCCTGTCAATTTTATTTTTATCTACTGAACAATGCCTGCCAATTTTATTTTGAAAGGTCAATTCAATAACGTGTTGTCAGGTCAATTTAGTAAGGTCCTGATCAACCCAGTTAGTAAGGACAATTTCTTACTTCCTATAAACATGATTTGCAGGTTTTATTTTTATCTACTGAACAATGTCTGCCAATTTTAAGTAAGGCCAATTTCTCTCTTCCTCTCTTTATCTAAATTCTGATAACCATAAACATGATTTGCAAGTTTTATTTTTATCTACTGAATAATGTCTGCCAACTTTTAGTAAGGTCAATTTCACTCTTCCTCTCTTTACCTGAATTTTGATAACCATAAACATGATTTGCAAGTTTTATTTTTATCTACTGAACAATGTCTGCCAACTTGGTGTTGTCAGGTCAACTTAGTAAGGTGTTGTCAGGTCAACTTAGTAAGGTTCTGATCAACCCAGTTAGTAAGGTCAATTTCTTTCTTCTTCTCTTTATCTAAGTTTTGATAACCATACGATTTTGATAGGTGTACTAAATGAGTTATAAGTTTTATTTTTATTTATTTGAACTATGCCTAGCAACTTGGTTTTGAAAAGTCAACTTAATAAGGTCTTGCCAAGTCATCTCATAAGATCCTGATAACCCGGTTAGTAAGGTCAATCTCCTTCTTCCTCTTTTTATCCAAATTTTAAAAACCATATGGTTAAGGAGCTAAGTGTTCTCGTTGATGGAAGAGATATATGTTTAATAAACTAGCACAATCACATTAAACATAATGGAGAGAAAGAAGAACCAAAACAAGAGTCATTGAAGAATTTAATTGTATACTTATAATTGAAAAACCAGACTTTATAGGAAATAAACACATGAACATCAGTTAAAAAGATAAAACTTGAAACAAAAATCTCAGTGTTTAGTGATTCAGATATTAAAATGAAACAAAAATCTTGTTAATTATCACTGTAATTGAATAAGTGAAGAAAATAACAAGAATAATTATGTTCACCAATCTAATTTTTTTTTTTTTAAATACTTCTTATATTATGAGAAAAACAATATATATAAAAAGTATCACCCAAGTCAATGCTAACTGTCATATATACATTAGAGATGCAAAAGAGCTGAAGGTTATCTATTCATTAGAGATGCGAAAGAGAATTCAGTTTCTGCATACATTCTAACCTGAGTGCAACACTGATACTTGACCCTCTAAATTAAACTATGCTAACTAGTTATAGCTAATTATTTCTATAAAATAGCAAAAACAATTATGTTCATACCTATAGATAGTTGCTTGACCTCCTGTGAAATCATAAGTAGCCTGCCATATTGTGTGCTTCCTTGGCTGGGGATTGGACTCCTTGAAGAACATGGGAGGCCTGGATAACTGGACAATATAACATATGGAAAAACACTGTACTTAGAAATAATGATCTTAATTTTTACTGTTCCAACTTACAATTGAATCAACGTTCTTCTTCCATACCTCAATAACCAAGGTGGCAGGCTTATTTTCAGGGCATGTTGCCTTCAGACCTGTGATATCTGACCACTGTATTTCTATTTTACTCTTCAGACCACCTTCCAAGACCTCCCAAACAAGCTTTCGCTTTGCAAAATAGCATTTAACTACCAAGTCACCTTCATATCTGGAAACGCACTGTCAAAAAACAAAAAGCTTTTTAAATGAATGGTAAGTGACCAGATAAAAACTAATAATTGCATCGATAGAAGTTAGATGTTCTTTCAGTGGCCTTGGACGGGAAAGCCAATGAAATAAAAAGCGTTTAAACAGCATCCATATAATCTAACATAGATCGATCATAAACTCAAATCCATTAAGCATAAAAAATTTTGCTTCTTAAAATATTTTTGCTCCCTCTAACATGAATATATTCTTATGACAAGCCCTCTATGGATTTCACAACCATGATGAAAATTACTTAAAAATTTTTGCTCCCACTAACATGGATTTAAAATATTTTTGCTCCCTCTAACATGAATATATTCTTTTGACAAGCCCTCTATGGATTTCACAACCATGATGGAAATTACTGATGGTATTAAAAATCTAAAAGATTTACCTCCCATGAGCCAATTCTTAGAATTGAGGCCGAGAAGCTCGTTGCCTTCTTTTTATAAAGAGCATTGGTCTCAACCACTGTACACCTCTGGTTTTCTATTTCCCCAGCTTCCTGGATGGATCTCACCGTATGCACATATCCCAAACTTTCCTGGTTTTTCAGACACGATAAGCTCAGCTCAACAAGATCTAGCAAGGAGGGACTCTTTCTCAGCTTCAACCCAAGCGGGCTATTCTCATCCGTTGAACTGAGTGGATGATCAGTCGATACAGAACTTGCCTCCTGATAAAATGAAATGGGTATTAATTAAAAACCCATAAATTATTGAACAGAATAAATTCTTAGCCAAGTACTAGAAATCGACCTGGACCATAAACTTGGCACGCTTGGAGCTTGGTATTCCATGTTCCTCGTGAAAGTTCTTCATGCGGGCAAATGATCAAATAGATTTACAACCTGCAATTTTTGCAATTTGCAATTTGAAGGTGTTGCTTCTGGACTTTTCCCCCCCAAATTTTGGCCGGACTAGGATCAGTCTTGGAATATGCTGAGAATCGAACCTGGGTCAATTGTGGTAGAGGACTAGGATCCAACAAGAATGTTTCTGTAATGTTATAAGCAAGGCTATTTCTTTCTGTGATCTGGTCAATATTAAATAGATGTCTGTTAATAAACAAAAAATTCTTACAGCAGCAGCAGGCTTGTCACGCTATATAACTGTCCGAGTATGAAAATGAAAGCCGCCCCATTTGAATTAAGTAATGGGTGAGACGGATTATGGGTAGAAAGTCAAGAAGAATACAAAAAATGGGCGGTCGGGAAGCAATTGTAGCGGACTGATTCAAACTTGCTCCGCAAGTTTCGTGTTGCGATGGCAGAAGGATATTTGTTGGAAATACAGCTGGGAAATTCTCAGAAACAGAACATTTTTTCTCTCCGGCTGCTTAGGCTCGTCGGAGAACAATATTTTTCTGCACATTTGGAGGCGCCAGGCCGCCCAATTACGTGTGCGGATGCATCGGCTTCCATTTTAGACATGTTTTTGTAGACGCCAAACGGTTTCAAATTTGCATTTGCAAGCTTGATAACCCACGCGCGAATAGAATATAACACGCGTTGAGTCCATCAGAAGGCATGTTGAGCACCTGGAATATTACGGACGAAGGTGTCATTTTCGAGGAAGAATATGGAAAGTCCAATAACTTGATTCTTACCAGATTTGTATAATATGGAAAGTCCAATAACTTGGTTCTTACCAGATTTGTTATAGGAAAAGGGTTATGTCTGTTACAGGATTATAGTTAGAGATCTCTTTGATTTGGAATTCTGATCAAATTTTCACAATATTGGGAGGAGGTTATGTCTGTTACAGAATTGTAGTTAGAGGTCTCTTTGATTTGGTTTTTTATTAAATTTAGAAATGGATAAAACTTAAGGGATTACTTATTCTTCCAAAATTTGTCATATTTTTATCACATATCTATATAAAAAGAGAGGTTCTTTTTGTTACAAGATTAACTTATTTCTATTTTATTAGACAAAGTCAACATTTTGGTGAGTTTGCTTTTTTTTTAACAAAATAAAATTTGGTTATGATTCATTCATTTCTTCGAAACAATTTGAGTCATAAACTTCTAAAGATATTGATGGATGGTGTTTAATTTTGCTTAGCCCAATTTGTTGGTAAATCAAAAACTCATTTGTGATTATTGTTCAATTGGAAAAAAAATAAATGATGTTATGTTGTTGATATCCATCCTGTTACTCAATATTGAATGTTATAGTTCGGGGTGAGGTATAAGTATGGAGTTGGCTAATTGTTCTAAGAAATGACTTTTTTGGTCCGGCTATATAAATTTATACTAATCATTATTTTTTGTTGTTCAGAATTCATTTCTGAATGCATAAATGAATGCACAAATGGATTCAACATGCTGAAAAACTCCCAGAACACTCTGATTCTACAGAAATAATCACTTAAATCTACGAATCCAATAATTTCTAACCAGAGTTGAGGTAAATATCCCCAAAAAATCTCAGAATCTTTAACCTACGACTATAAGTATTTGGATTTAAATTCAACCATGTACACATCATCCACTATAACATTCAATGCTTGCACAACACTTCATCCACTGTAACATTCAATACTGCATAACAGAATCATTCAGTAAAACTCACTAGCTCTTGATGAATAAAAACAATATTCATCTATTCTAACTTTGAAAGATGAAATCCGATGGATTCCACCCTGAACCACGTCAAAGCTTCCCACCCAGTAAGCAAAAGTGAATTCAAAGTCGCTGAAAGTTGCCGGAAAATATTCGGCGATTTCGCTGAAAGTTGCAGGAAAACGTTCGGCGATTGTGGAGTGGTAGGGAGGAGAGATGGGTTTTCAAATAAATATTTTATTTGGAATCGTGATAAATATGACATGACAGGGCTTATATATATATATATATATATATATATTTTGGCAGTTGGTTTATATGTATATATACGCCAAACCGCCATTGTTATTTTAAAGTTCATTTAAAATACGTGGTCAAGGGTCGGTGGTGGTCGGTGGTGCCCAATGATTGTAAAACCGTACACTGTTACACGAGTGTGCGTACCAACTTCCAAGTTCAACCTTGTGAACGCACAGTGCTCGAGCCTGCACAGTCACACATTAATAACGTACGCACATATACACAGGTTGATTATCTGCATATATTTCATTGGTATGAATACTGTATATATACAACCATGATATATATACAACCATGATGTATACACAACTATGATCTTGGTGTTGTCATGATCACATGGAATATTTGTATTTTTTTACAGGAATTTGGTAAAACAGATTTTGGTGAAATCACCATTTTGTGTAAACAGATCTCGTTAAAATCATCATTTTTTGTTGTTTAAACTACATTTTTGAATACATAAATGAATTTAGCATCCTTCAAGGCACTCGAATTATTTACTCAAATTTGGAGGTCCAACAATTTTTTATTTATGCCGATAAAAACTCCAAAAAGATCATCATTTATGTTGTGTTTATTGTTACTCGAGTTACTAAATCTTACAATATTTTAACTTTTTATTATTATTTATACTTTTGTTTTAGATTTAGATTTAATATTATTAGTTTAATGCACAAATTTAAATGAAAGAAGTTGAGTAAATCACATACCATCCATTCAATGAGTACAAGATGTACTTTATGAAAATTCAATAAGGAAAAATTCAACTCAACTATAAGGTGAGGCTTATGCTTTGCTTTTTTCTTATTAGTTATGAAATGAACATACAAAGAAAGGGCCACTCACTTTGAAGTTGTCACGAACATTCTGGTCAATATGGTTTTGCGATGATATTTTTCGGGGACCTTTGCCCGTAATCCGACGAGAAATTGTTAGATCCACAGAGTTGAGTGATTTTTTATGTATAATTCGAGTGCCCCAAGGGTTTTTTAGCATGTTGAATCCATTTCTGGATTCAGAAATGGATTTTAAACAACAAAAATAGTTATTTCGTGCAGATTTATGTCGTCGGATTTCGGCGAAAAAAGCCATTTAGTAGAACAATTAGACAACACCATGGTTTACTTAATATATTTTGCTCCAAAATCTCACTTCCATATGCTCTACTTAACTATGGAACAATAACAATACAATAAGAATTGAAACCTCTTCCTTTCCTAGTGGCCCAATGTTTAACATGCCAAGGGTTAGGGTCAGTAATGTGAGCTAATGTGGGCCACCACTCAATGTCATGGTGGTCAATAGGATAGGTCAACTTGTGGGAAGCACAACTTCCACATATGAACTCTGATTGAGGTGATCTTTGTATCGTTGGAAAGATCTTGATGCATAGAAAAACAATGAGAGGATAGAATTTTGTTCAYGATGTATTGACCCCCAAAACAATTGTTTGAGGCTCAAACARGTTTCARAAGGTTCTTGAGCCCAAATCACCAAAGTGGGACCTACCCCTAAAATGGGCTCTACAARGCAATAGATTCAATTTTTGCACCCATAAAGTACCAAAATAGGTRATGAATTATGTAATGATTCATTTCAAATCACATGTACACCAACAACAATATATTGTGCACCAAGAGATGAACAAGAATCGACAATTACAAATATGAATCACCTTCATCAACCAAATGTAGGCTCTAGAAACTCATACTTATTCGTATGTATACAATATAGCATAAAAGCATAACATGCAATTGTTATTCTTTATGTTTTTCTCTAAAACTTTATTTCACGGAACATTGTGCAAAACATTCAAAGTAATACAAACAATGTTACATTATTATTGGCATTGCATATTTATTATTTGCTTCATTTATGTTTGTGCTTGTGCACCAATAATTGAATCACTACAACATCTTTAAATTTCCCTCCAACTTACACCATGGAATAAAAGCATGTCCATTTGAGTGAAAATGCAGAAAGTTGTACATAGACCTCCTCAACCACAAGCAATGTACACCAACCCAACCACAAGCAATGTACACCAACCCAAGAATGGGGTGCACAACACCCCGTTTGTGGGGTTTAAGGAGAAATGCCCCTAGTGACCTCTCATCGCCACTCATAAGTAAGGGGTATGGATGCAGACCCACTATGCAATCTTAAAGCTTCTTTAACAATTAGCACAAGTTTCAAGTATGCACCCCTAGTTCGAAATTGTGTGCACACATCTTATTAGCATGTGTGTGCATCTTTCAGAAACTTGTGCTACATCTATTCTCCCATAAAAAAATTATACATATAGTTTTTATATGTACAAAGAGGAATTCATGATTGACTTATATTAATCACAAAGTAAATAAGAATCACATTGGATTATAAATAATTATAAAAACATTCAAAACTTGTATACAAAATTTATTAGAAATTTTGGTCCATATTAAAGAAAAAATAATTGAATCATTATTGTTATTGCACAATCTATATTTTCCCAAAGCCTAAAGGCAAGTAGGCCTAGATTGATGTAACACAGAGGTAGTCCTATCACTATCACTCCAATAAGATACCTCTTTCTATTTAGGAGGAGAAGAAAATCACTCCAAGGGAGATGTCCCAAGACATAGTTGGTTGATGAAGGGTAAAACGACCAGATAAAACTCACCCCTCTCTCTAGGTCACTCAAGGAAATAAATCACTTGGTAAAGTTAAAAGGGGCAAAGGAAAAATAAATGAAGGGTACATCCCTTTACCAATGAAACAACAAACGTTAGCAGTAAGAAATGATATCAATGTTTCAAATCAATGACTTTCAAGATATAAATATGCTACTGAAACACTAAAAGATGAAATGTATCATAACAACAAATATGTCCAAAAATTGTAAGCTGTGATGACAAAAATGATATAAAGACTTTGCAATTTTGATAGTACTTTGTCATCCACAATTTCAAGATTTAAAGCAAGTCAATAAGTGACTTGAATAGGCTGTCAAAACACTTGTAACAACAGTAAAATGATAATGATGACAACAACAAAACCACTTCAAAAAAGTACTTAGTTTAGGCAATTAGACAAACACTTTAATATATATTGATGGTAACTTGCCTATTATAAAAATTGGGTGGTTTTATGGACAATTTAAGGGATGTTAAGGGGCTGCAATGATGGCTATAACAATAATTACAACAACAACAACATTCTTAAACAACTTCAGAATTTTGCACCTAGAACAATAGCAAAAGGAAGACTAAAGCCTTAGGATGATAACACCTAGGCTATTGCAAATTTATGGGTTAGTTTTAGAGGTTAGTATGCTGATTAGCACTGCTAAATAAAGGTTGTAGCAGCAGTTATAACAACAACAATATGGTTGTTAGTGTTAGTGAGATTTTCAAGAAAATAGTTTGAAAGTTTGTTTGATCTCATTCATCCATAAGAGTGTAGAAATCAATGCCTTTTAGGGGCTTATGGAGTCAATAATAGTAACAATATCACTTGGGAAATAAAATAATGATAATGCTTAGCTAAGGGAAGAAGTAAATGCAAGAGGTGTTGGCACTTCAAGGCCTCAATCATTTGACCCTTTTAAGGGAGGTTTTGCTAGAGAGTAGGCACTTCTAGGCCCTAGCGTAACTTCCTTCCTTAGATTTTTGAAAGACAATTTAATTGCTGACTAGAATGAGATTATTAGATAGCTATCACTTTAGGGCTCTAACAATCACTCCCAAGAAAATGTACAATTGGAAAGATCAAGCTAGTAGAAGAGTTATAGGGAGAAAGAAGTGTCTGTTGTTTCTCCCTTAGGGTTTAAACAAGTAATTTCATAATCTTAGACATAACAAGTAAATTTTATCACAAACATCCATAGCATGAATACAAATGCATATTTTCTACTTACTTCACCAAGAATAATCAAGTCAAAACCTAGTTTAAAACCATTCCACCATGAAAAATGCCAAAATACACCACCATAAAGCTCTCCCCAGAGATGCGCACTAGTTATTTCAGCCAATAACCCTTAAAGAGGGCAAAAATTTCAGACCACCACTTGTGTGTGATGATTTATCCTTGAAATGAATGTCACTTTATGTTTATTTATACCAAAAGTTGACCTTTAATTATTTTAGGTCAAAATATCAAGGTAGACCTGGCTAGTTTACTAAAAAATTACATTTTTACCAAAATAAATTCAATTTGCATCTAAAGAGGCCTCCAAAGGTGACGTCATGCCCTCCCAGGGTGATGTTGGGCCTTAAGTGTAGGATGTTGGGCAAAGAAGATGAAACGTTGGGCCTCCAAAGGGCTAAAAGTTTCCCACACGTGCCAATAGCCTCATGAATGCCTCCATGGTGAGAACCCCAGCTAACAAGAGACGTCTAGGGTTGCAAAGGCGACGTCCGAGGCCTCCCAAGGCCAATGTTCAGGTGGGAGGAGCATGAGACCTTAGGTCTAACTCTTCCATAGTGCCTCTAAAGGAAACACCCTTCCTTCATCTGGTGAAAGTCTTCAATCTCTTCTTATCCCTGGGTGGGGTTTCAACATACATCTGTGGGATTTGAGCCCCCATGAAGGTATGAGCTAATAATTCCCTCATGTGTACCTATCCACCGAGCAAGGTCCTGCAGAAACAACAAGTACACCCTCGAGGGGTTCATAAGTCACAAGGATCACAACATGTAAATCACATCCAATAATTAAATTACCCAAACATGTGCATCAAACCCCCCTTAACCCCAAAAAATTATGAAAGACATTATGCAATTTAACAAGTTAGGTTTGGAGAGGGTCTTAGGGTGTCCTATTGGGCTAACCTCTCTTAAGTTTGGGGTGTTTCCTAGGTGGAGTCTAGTTCAAGTCATGTAAGTGTATGAGGTGGAATGGGGTAAATATTTAGGTATGGGGTGCATGTGATAACATGGAAATATAGAGTCTTACCTGTGGGTGCCTTTGTGGAGGGTGAGTTGCACCTTGTCATGGGTGCAATTATTTCCTAGCCCATTCATTGCCATTTATTCTTAGCTTGATTTTGTTTGATCTTTTTCTCTTGTGCTACAAGGGAATAGTTGAGGGCCATTGTCATGGCTTGATGACCAAAGGTGACAACGTTATCCCCAAAAATTTCATGGAAATGAGAAGGCTGGCTTGTGATGAGACCCCCTTTCTCTTGGCTATGCCACCAAGAGCCACTACCCTAGTTTGGTGACTAGATAGGTGGTAATGTCATACCGCTACATGTACATGGTCATAATAGGTTGGCTCATGATGATACCTCCTATCCATCAACTAATACCTTTAGTGTGTATGTTATATTGTAGGTCCCCTTTTCTTACTGAGAAGCCTTTCACTGATTTCTCGGGGATCCTTGGGTGAAGCATCTCGAAGGTTTCAGATTTGGATTTTAACTCTTGCCAACTAATTTTACCCTATGGGCCTTTAGCCCCTTCTTCCCACGAGATAAGGTATAACCCTTCATAGTGTAGCCAATCCCAATGCCCAAAAAGGAAAGGGGAAATAGAAGGAATACATATGGAAAGTGGTAAGTATGGAGGGAATAGATATTGACTCTTCAAAGACCCACCCAGTAGCAACCCATCCTAAAGGGAAATCAACTTACTAGGGCACTATGTCACCCTTCCAGGTTTGAACGAGGAAAATAAAATAATTTCCAATAAAACGTCATGGAATGAAGAAGGATTCAATACAACATGTTCAAGTGCTTCAAAAATCAGAGTGTTACATACCATGATACCCAGACTCATTACCTCATGGAGAAAGACTCATTGCTACTTCAGAACCAGGCTGGTGTGATGGATATTGTTGCTGGTGATATGTGGACTGCATTGAATAAAATAAGGTCCCTCCGTGGCCATGCTTAAGTCGTCTAGCTCTAGATACTCCATGTCTAGGACCTGTGGGCCTCATGATCCAGGTGGATATTAGTGGCCACCCACCTATTCCAATTGTCTCCTCTTGACAATTTTTAGTTCAACACGTTTTTCTGTACTTCTTTATAATTGTGGGTTCTACACTTCTGGGGCTCTCTAAATCCCTACACATATTTCAGGTGGATACTGGTGGCCTCCCACCTAATCCAATTGACTTATTTTGTATGTTTTCATGTCATCACATCTTTATGTACTTCTAGGGCCGTTTTGGGGCCCTAAACAATGTGTTTTTGTCTTGCCACAGTCAAACTATAGACAGAGTAAAATTTTGATGGTATAATGCGTATTTATCGAAAAGACCTTTCCAACGGGCTATCATGCGCCTAAAACAAAGGTCGTATGAAAAAGTTATGAACCAAGGATGTTGAGGTACCAACTTATCGATAGGGGCCCACATAACGTTTGGTGTTTCATCTCCTAGGATTAGGTTTTTGGATGTTTAGGGTTTTGGAATTCATGAGTAATGTTAAAAAGGACTTTGGAGACTCATTGTAATAATTCTACTCAGATGGATGTGCATAGAAACCACATCTCTTCTCAAAGATAGCTACCACCATTCGAGCAAGTGTTCCAGTTTTGCAGTTTTACAATTTCAACCTATTTCATTTATTTAATAGAAGATATTGTTCACTGGATATCTGTGTTGTTCTTCATATCTCCGTGTTTATTTTATTCAATCTATTAATCAGTTCGTTCCACTCCTAAATCTGGATCAGTGGTATCAAAGTGGTATGCTCTTCATTTATTTTTCTTCATGCATGTCCTCGACAATATCTGGGTACAAGAACTTGGGACTCAAACCAATCGATTTGTTGCAAGATCGGTCGCGCTGAGCCTGACAACAACCCATGGGGGGGGAAAAGAAAGATGGTGGAGCAGGAGATCCTTTTAAAATGTTGTTCGAGGATGCCCTTGTGTGACAAAGGAACGAAATGATGGACAACTTTGGGTAGATCCTTCGGCGGTTGCCCACGGAAGAAGCATCTTCATCAAGAGGCCATGCAACCCCCTTCAAGGTACAGGTAAATTTTTATATTCCATTATTTTAAGGACTGATAGATGCAGATGTTGTAGATAAATGGTTGAATTTGCTCCAAGGGTATTTTTCGATAGGGAAAAGATTACTTTTTCACTCCTCAAGGCAGACCCCATTTTAAGGACTGGTGGGATACTTACTCTGAGCAAAGGGTCATAGAGGAATCTGCAATATTTTTTGTTTCCCCTACATGGGATTCTTTCTGGGATGCCATTAAATAAAAGTAATACCCTATTGGAAGTTACGAGGACCAGTACACCAGATGGACCACCCTGCGTCAGGAAAGGAACCAGACAGTACCAGATTTCACCAATATTTTCCATACTGTGCGCACCAAATTGGGTATCAAAGACTTTGAGCGACATCTGGTGCTCAAATACCGCATAGATACATCCAAACAAAAATGGAGTTTATGGACATTGCCTCATTGGGTACGACTTATAGATATGCTGTCAAGATCGAGCAGAAATTTAAGCAGAAGAGGCGAAAGTTTGGATCTGCAAAATCCTCACAGTCGAAGCAGGGAAAAGGCGGCCCCAACCCACACAACAAGGGACAGAGAAAAGATGACCACTCTTAGGAAAACCAATCGAAGTTATAACACAAGAATGGAAATGAGAATATGAATAAGGACATGAGAAAATCGTGTGAATACCATAAAATCCCTTGACACTACATTGCAGAATGTCGCTCCAAGCAACCACTCATGGCGGAGCTGAAGTCTTCCAAGTCATAGGCCGATTCTGACTATGAATCAAATCCAGAAGGAGGGAAGAAGATTATCGATGTTGAACCCAGTGCCAGTTTTGCTAGCACCAAAGTCCAGTCATGCGAACCAGAAGAACCAAAGGAAGGGGAATGCCTCTTTCACTCACAGATGTGGGTAAAGGGGGCTCTACTTCATTTCATTGTCGATAGCAGCAATTAGAAGAACCTGATATTAACAGAGGTCGTCAAGCGACTGGACCTTCCGAAGACACCGCACCCGCAACCCTACACCATCGGCTAGCTTCGCCAAGGAAGAGATCTTTGTGTCAGCCAACAATCTTGTCTTCCCTACGACATCAAGCCTTTCAAAGATGAGGTATTGTGTGATATTTGTCCCCTTAAAGTTTGTGATTTTATTTTAGGACAACCATATTTGTGGAAGTGTCATGTTATGTATGATTTTAGACCCCGCGGTGTTATTATTACTTTGAGTAGACAATTGTACATGATACTAGAGGTAGCACTGCATACCGCTATTTCTTTAATATCTGCTAAGAGATGTAGTAAGGTCATTTCACAGAATGGGAAGTTCGTATTCTTTGTGATCCATGCTCACAGTAAGCGTAAGGTATCCACTACATCCATGGCCTCTACAAAGAGCCTCTCTTTGTAGCATAAGCAAGTGTATGGGATCATGGAAGAGTACAAAGACATCTTATCCTCACCCACCGGGGTACCGATGCACTGCCAAGTCAAGCATCCAATTGATCTAACCTTGGGTGCACCTCTACCTAATGGACCAATCTATCATCACTCGATGATGGAAATTGACGAAATCAAGCGTTAGATCCAAGCGATTCTTCAAAAGGGGCACATCAAGCCCTACTCCTCCCCTTGCGAAAGCCTAATTGTACTAGTGCAGAAGAAGGATGGGACCTGATGACTCTACATTGATTATAGAGCATTAAACAAAATCACAGTCAGGAATTGGTACCCAATTCCCAGGATTGATGACCTTCTTGACCAACTCAAGGGGGGAAATTTCTTCAGCAAGATTGACCTAAACTTTGGCTACCACCAAGTTCCCATTGAACCAACTGATGTATGGAAGACAACTTTCAAATCTAAAGAAGGTCTCTTCGAATGGATGGTCATGCCCTTTGGCTTAACAAATGCACCAACCACTTTCATGAGGTTGATGGATGATGTATTGAGACCCTTCACCAACTATTTTGTGGTGGTATATTTGGATGACATCCTCATTATGAGCAAAACTTGGGAGGAGCACATGTGGCATATTCAACAGGTTTTGAGCACTCTACGACAACACAAGCTATATGCCAACTTGGAAAAATGATCATTTGGCATGGAGAGGGTCCAATACTTGGGCTACATTGTTGATGAGAATGGGGCACATGTTGATCTAGCTAAGATCCAAGTCATTTGTGACTGGCTAGCCCCAACCACACTAACCGAGCTTTAGAGTTTCTTGGGACTAATCAACTTCTACCAACGGTTCGTGTTGGGATTCTCCCATATTGTATGGGCCCTCAACCAAGTGACCAAGGGCGATGGTAGGGAAAATTTCGTGTGGGGGAAGGAACAACAACGATCATTTGATGATCTGAAGCATCGCTTATGATCAACTCTAGTACTCTCCTTTCCCTATATGCAACAATTGTTCGATATTGAGACTGATGCATCTCACTATACTGTAGGCCCATTTCTCACTCAACATGGTCATTTGATGGCATACCATAGTGAGACAATCTCAGATACTGTCTAAAAATACCCCAGCTATGAAAAGGAAATGTATTCCATTGTACAAGCTTGTTCTCAATGGAAACATTACATTTTGGGAAAGGAGACAATCATCCACACTGATCACAAGCCTCTGTAGTTCATACAGACATAGAGGAAGTTGTAGAACGACCTCCATCAGAAGTGGTCCACCTACATGAAGAAGTTCCATCTCAACATCAAGTATACGAAAAGGAGCACAAATCGTGTCGCTCACTACCTCAGTCGACCTCCCGTGGATGCACTCACCACTGCACTCCATTCCTATGGACATGAGGCATCTGAGTGGCCTTAATTTTATCAGCAATATCCAGACTTTTCCACCACATATCAACTCTTGGGTACAAGCGCAAATGTCACCAATTTTCACATTTAGAACAAACTGTTATTCCATATGGGCTATCTCTGTGTTCCTGCAAGCGAGCGTGCAAATCTGATTTGGGAAGCCCACTACAATCGAATGGAAGGACATTTTGGCATGGAGAAAATTGTGGTCATTCTATAGAAACATTTTTATTGTCCAAAACTTCGACAGGATGTGAGCAACTATATCAGATATTGCACTTCCTGTGCCATTTCCAAGCCAACCACCAAGAAGCAAGGATTATACACCCCTCTTCCTACTCGCGAGAAGCCTTCAAAATCCATTTCGATGGATTACATGTGTGGCCTTTCATCCACCAAGCAAGGAAATGATTGTGTATTTGTGGTCGTTGATCGGTTTTCGAAGATGGCCATCCTCACAGCCTGCAAGAAGAACATCATAACGATAGATATTGCCAAGATCTTCTTCGAATGAGTGTGGGTCCATTTTGGGATACCACATACCATCATCTTCGATTGGGACAACAAGTTCCTCTTCACATTTTGGTCGAGTCTCTGGTCACTGTTGGACACCAAGATCACTAAATCCACTACTTTCCACCCCCAAACAGACGACCAAACAGAGTTTGTCAATTGGATGATTATGTACATCCTGCGCATGTATAACTCTAAGCATCCACATACATGGGATGAGAGTCTCCCCTATGTTCAAAACAATTACAACAGGGCTCTCCATATCTCCACAGGCCTGTTGGCCCTTGGTTATGGAAGGAAGCGAAGAACAAGGAAGGAAAGGTAAAAAGTGAGCTTCGCGGGAGACACAGTAACTGTCATTGAGTCGAAATGAGTAAAAGAGCAGGAAGGATGGAGCAAAGTATGAAAAATCAAGCTGTTGGATGAGAATATCACGGATGAAAGATCAGAAAGGAAGAAGGATCATGGACAACTCAACAAGCAGAGAAAGCCATCATTGGATGCTTTGGAGCACCTCAAGATAAACAAGGAAAGACAAGCTGGCGAAGCTTGAAAAAATCGGGTCAAGTTGACCTACGGTTTTAGACACCTAGGGTTTTGGTAATTAGGATTTTGACACCTAGGTTTCGACCTAAGGCTATCGGGGAGGGACTGTAATTTATAAGTAGAGGTCGAGAGGACCTAGGTCAAGTTGCTACTAGTGTGGGGTATTGATATTGATCATTGTTAGTTAAGAGAGTATTGTACTATGAGAGATAGGAGTGCTAAGAGTGAGAGCCTTTGGGTATTGTAAGATCTTCAGTTGGGTTCAAAGATCAAGTCCTGTAGCTGGGTGCGCAGGAAGGTGGGAGACAGAAAGAAGAAGAGAGAAGATCTACTGACTAAGAGCGCATATTAGAACTGTAAGCTTTATCTTAATATATTATAAGCACAGTTCTGTGGATGTAGTGCTAGAGAGAGGGTGAACCATGTATATTTTGTGTTGTATGTGTGATTGATGCCTGGATCTTTGTCATTGTTACACTGTTATTTGCATTATTATGCTAGATCAGATGTATATCTGTGCGGAGTAGATCTAACTGATAAAGAGATATATGAACGCTGTATTATTGTTGTATTAGTTCCACTTGATATTCCCCTGGTTGTAGACATCTATGTTCTGCAATCCCCCCCTCTTAGCTACTTTGGGTGAGACTGCATCTGCTTCACATGTGTTTCCGAAAGGGAAAGTAGTTAGGGCTTGTTGGTGCACTCTTGGAGTGAACCCTAGGTCTACCCCTGTGCCAACAAATGGTTCCATTGTTGGGACAAGAATCTGTGTAAAGGAATGTCAAGGTGGTTCCCATCGAAGAAAGAGATTCAGAAGTGGATAGAGGATCAAGAGAAGGATTTCGCAGAAGGCCAGAACAAAAACTCTAAACTAAGTGCTGAAGATTGGCTACAAAGATACATTTTCACCGACATTCATGAGATCTTCTTTGGGGGAATCCCCTAGGAGTTGTCTGAATGGTTGGCTAGGTTAGCCAATACCCAGTTCAAGATTAGATCTAGATCTCCTATGGTTTGGATGCTGACACTGATCTAGAAGGTCAAGAGAGTTGACAACGCTGTATCTAGAGCAGCAGATCACTAGTTCGATAGTACCATTGGAGGGTATATCACCGAGTTTGTTGTTGATAGAACATAATCGTATAGCCAAGTCGAGAGATACTTTTTCAAAGGACCTAGAGGAAAGTTTTTTCACTTTTTGAAGCTGAGAATCAAGATGCTCTTGCATGAAAACCACATCTTGAAGATATGGTAGATTGGTCGGACCTGAAAAGGCTAATGTTCAAGATCTCAGATAGCGACAGTGACACAGAAGTAGGACATACGTGCAGTGGGAAAGTATTTTGAGGGGCTCACCTTGAGAACTTGTTCAAGCAAAACTACGGAGAAGAGGGTTTCTACAGTGGAGAAGAGGTAGATCTAACTGATGAAGATCATTCAGAGCCCACCAGGACATAAGAGGGGGAAGCTAAAGAACTTCGCCAAAGCGAGCCAGAAACCTTAGGAATTGTGTAGGTTACTGAAGTAAGTAACATTAAACCTCCTGTTGTTTCAATAGCACCAAGTAGTTAGAATAGTCAGAACCACCAGAGTTTTCAGAGTACTGTTACTAGCAACTTAGCCTATACTCAGACAGGAAACCTAGGGAACTCTATGGCAGATGAGATGAGGATCACTATATTTAGAGGAGATGGATATGATGATCCTGATCAACACTAGTTCCTATGTGAAGCCATATGGAATATTAAAAGTATCATCGATGAAGGCATCAAGAGAACCCAGTTCAACACTACGCTAAGGGACCGTGCACTGAGCTGATACATGAAACTTGTCCAAGGGCTGATGCATCCTAAGACACTAAACGAGATCAAGAATGTGCTGATTGTGGATTTTAAGAAACCTAAGTCGAAGTCACAATGTATTACAGAGCTAAAAGAGATCAAAAAAAGGCAGCATAACTTGTTTGGGGGTTCGACCAGAGATTCAAGACCCTAACAAGATGATTAACTTTTCAGATCCCCGATGAATAGAACAAATAATGGTTCATCGCTGCATTGTTACCTCACATCAGAGTCCCTCTGATGTAACAGAAGATTGCATCGTAGGCAGAATCTTTGGAGATCACCATGAAGCTTGAATCAACACCTATGGGAGAATCTAGATCAGGCATGAGCCAGATCTTGAGCCAGCTGACTAGTCTATCTCTACAGATTGAGGACATGAAGAAGGACAAGGGGAAGGACAAAAGAGAAGATATCTAGTGTGTAAGATGCATATTTGAAGGTCATGATAAAGAACATTGTCCCCTGTTCCATGAGTATTTGGCCTCAGAAGCACCGAGCCCCTCGAATCAAGTTAACCTACCCTGGTGCGATGTATGCAAAAATAGGCATCGCCCAGGTGAGTGCTATTACATACAAAAGTATGTTCAAACACCCACAAACTTGTACTGCACATTCTATAAATCAATGGGGCATGATGATCGATATTGTAGAGCTTACGATCTCATGCATGATAGATCCAGGGACATACACAAGATCCAAGGCGAAGTACACCACAAAGGAAATAATGCACAGTATAATTCTCCAGGAAGAGGAAACTTCACTCCTCCTGGTGGATACAGAGGAGGAGGAGGAGGAGGAGGTATGGGCTGAGGCCAAGGACAAATAATCTGTTATAATTGCATGCAGCCAGGACACTTAGCAAGGGATTGTCAAAATCCTTGCACAACCTGTAATTATTGTAATTCTTTTGAGCATGTCATAGAAGAATGCCCTGCACTACTGGCTAAGCTTCAGGAAAGACGAGGACCCCAGTAGAACCCAAAAGTACAACTGATAAAAGATGAACCTCGCAGAAACAACCCTAGACTCATTGTCATTACTTGAGGAGGTGTTGCTATAGGAGAAGACAGGGCAACATAAGGAAAGAATGCAGACGACCATGGAGTCAAAAAAGTTGAGGACAAGACTCAGGCTTTTGATGCAAAGAAAGAAAGATGAATCTTTGAGGAGGTAAGAAAAGAGGTCAAAGGAGATGAAGGGTCCTCATCTAGAATGCAAACATAAATCAAAGAGTATGGCATGTCTCAGGCATTTGATCAGTCTGCATCACCAACAAAAGAAAAAGAGGTAAGCAAACTCATGGAATTTTTGCGCACTTGTGTTAAGTTGATTCAAGATAAAAGCGTTGTACAAGAATTACAAGATTTAATCAAGCAGTATGAGCTAGGCAAGATAGACTCCTTACTGAATAGGGAAGTGCACCAAATTGGGAAAAGGAGAAGGACAAATAAAGAATAACACCTGAATGCTCAAATAGGAGAATATGATATAGACTATGTTGTCCTCGACTTAGGGTCAGAGGTCAATGTCATGACGAAGGAAACATGGGCACTGATGGGAAAACCCAAGCTGATATACTCCCCTATCAGGCTTCGCATGGCTAATTAGCAAGCTGTCAGCCCATTTGGACGATTGGAGCATGTCCCTCTGGACATCGATGGAGTTAGAACCTTTGCAGATTTTGAGGTAATTGAAATTGTTGATGACAATTGCCCTTACCTTGCATTATTAGGAATTGATTGGGCCTTCAACAATTCTACTGTTGTTGACCTAAAGAAGAGGCATATGAAATTTGAAAGAAATGGCCTTAGGGTCATTGCACCTTTAGATCCAGACGAGGGACCTAGATACACAGAGCCTATCAGAGAAGAAGACTATGCATATGAGCTGGAAAACATATATAAATTAACAGCCATTCTGGTTTTTCCAGATTGGAGAAAAGAATTCCATGTGCATGTCGATGCATCTTCTATTGCATTAGAAGCAGTATTGGCACAACCTGGAGAAGGGGACATCGATCATCCATTAGCATTTTCCAGCAGGAAGCTATCCACAACTGAAGTCAATTACACCACCACAAAGAGAGAAGGCTTAGCCATGGTGTATGCATTACAGAAATTCCGACACTACTTATTGGGAGAACACTTTAAAATGTTTACTGATCACTCCACGTTGAAGTACCTAGTCAACAAGCCAGTGTTGGGGGGGAGAATATGCAAATGGCTTCTGATGTTTCAAGAATATGATTTTGAGATCATAGTTAAGCTAGGAAGAATGAACAAGGGACCTGACCACCTGTCGAGGTTGGAACATGGTGAAGAACCCACCAGTCTAGAGGATACACTACCAGATGCACAACTGCTCGCCATTAGGAAGGTGGATGACCACTTCACAAACATAGTTCAGTTCCTATCAACAGGAATGGCTCCAAGTGAGTATACAATTCCTCAGAAGAAACAACTAGTGGTGCATTTTGCATATTTTTCACTTATAGCTGGACAATTGTACAAAATGGGACCAGATGAGATACTAAGAAGATGTGTGATGGAGGTAGAGCGCCCACTGATCCTCGCAGAAGCTCATGAAGGCATCGCAGGAGGACATTATGTAGGGAAAGCAACTGTGTAGAAGGTTCTGCGAGCCAGGCTTTGGTGGCCTACATTACATAGAGATGATAAAGAGTATGCCAGAGCATGTGATGTATGCCAAAGATTTGGAAGACCATCCCGAAGAGATGAAATTCCCTTAGCACCGCAGATGACCCTACAAGCATTTGAAAAATGGGCCATTGACTTCGTGGGACCTATAAACCCACCAAGGAAGCACACAGGAGTAAGGTATATTATTACTGCGACCGAATACCTGACTAGATGGGCCGAAGCCAAAGTAGTCAAGGACTATAGTGCAACTACAACTGTGTGTTTTGTATTTGATGACATAATAACTAGGTTTGGATGCCCTAAGATCCTTATGAGTGATCAAGGTACACACTTCATCAATAAGACAGTGGAATCCCTGAATGAAGAATTTGCAATCCACCATCAGAAGAGTACACCTTACCATCCACAGGAAAACGGAACGGTTGAAGCATTCAACAAGATCTTTGAGACAACATTGTCAAATATTTGCAGTGTGAACATGCATGACTGGGATTTAAGAGTACCAACAGTACTCTAGGATTATAGAACCACTTGCAAGAAATTAACAATGCAAACCTCTTTCAAGTTGGTTTATGGTCTTGAAGTTGTTGTCCCGATGGAGTACCTGGTACCAAGCTTAAGAATTGTTGCATTTACAGACATGGATGATACTGTCGCTATTCGTGAGAGGCTTGCATAGTCGGTTGAACTGGAAGAAGACAGATTCATTGCAAGATTCCAGCAGCAAGTTCAGAAGGAACGCGGAAAGGCCTATCATGATAGGCGCATCAAGAAGAAGGCACTTAAGCAAGGTGATTCAATACTGATGTATGACAGTAAGTTTATCGAACACTCTGGGAAGTTCATAACGCATTGGCTTGGACCATATGAAATTGCCTATGTTATAGATGGAGGAGCTGTGTAGCTAAAGAAATTGAAGGGAGACTAGAAGGAAGGATTGGTGAATGGGAGTCGGCTGAAGTTGTACTATGACAACCAGCTGCCTCGCAACTCTAAGTAAATGCAGGAGGAAAAGGGTCTAGGTAGCAGGTGCAGTTGAAACTGGGTACCAGACACAAAAAAGACAGTCTTCACAAGGTTGGGAAGGAGGCATAAAGAAGAAAGCAAGGGTTGCACTGCGCAGTCCAAAGTTGAAGTGAAACGAAAGGATTAGAACTTAAGTGCCTTGGGACGAGTCACAGGTGAGTGTTGGGGGCCTGCTGGCCCTTGGTTATGGAAGGAAGAGAAGAACAAGGAAGGAAAGGTAAAAAGAGAGCTTTGCGGTAGACACAGTAACTATCATTGAGTTGAAGTGAGAAAAAGAGTAGGAAGGATGGAGCGAAGTATGGAAAAGCAAGCCGTTGGATGAGAAGATCAGGGATGACAGATCAAAAAAGAAGAAGGATCGTGGAAAACTCAACAAGCAGAGAAAGTCATCATTGGATGCTTTGGAGCACCGCGAGATGAACAATGAAAGACAGGCTGGCGAAGCCCGAAAAAAGAAGGTCAAGTTGACCTAGGGTTTTAGACACCTAGGGTTTTGGTAATTAGGGTTTTGACACCTAGGTTTCGACCTAAGGCTGTCGGGGAGGGACTGTAATGTATAAATAGAGTTCGAGAGGACCTAGGTCGGGTCGCTACTAGTGTGGGGTATTGATATTGATTGTTGTTAGTTAAGAGAGTATTGCACTGTGAGAGAGAGGAGTGCTAAGAGTGAGAGCCTTTGGGTATTGTAAGATCTTCAGTTGGGTGCAATGATCAAGTCCTGCAGCTGGGTGTGCAGGAAGGTGGGAGACAGAAAGAAGAAGAGAGAAGATCTGTTGACTAAGAGAACAAATCAGAACTGTAAGCTTTATCTTAATATATTATAAGCATAGTTCTATGGATGTAGCCTTAGAGAGAGGGTGAACCACGTATATTTTGTGTTGTATGTGTGATTGATGCTTGGATCTTTGTCATTGTTATATTGTTATTTGCATTATTATGCTAGATCAAATGTATAGCTGCACGAAGTAGATCTAGCTGATAAAGAGATATGTGAATGCTGCATTATTGTTGTATTAGTTCCACTTGATATTACCCTGGTTGTAGACATCTTTGTCCTGCAAC
>ML777254.1:457532-471517 GCA_009831015.1 Picea engelmannii
CCCCCCCCCCCCCCCCCCTCTTAGCTACTTCAGGTGAGACTGCATCTGCTTCGCAGGTGTTGCTGAAAGGGCTAGTAGTTAGGGCTTGTTGGTGCGCTCTTGGAGTGAACCCTGGGTTTTCCCCTGTGCCATCATCTCCGACTAGGACAACAAGTTCCTCATCACATTTTGGTCGAGTCTCTGGTCACTTTTGGACACCAAGCTCACTAAATCCACTACTTTCCACCCCCAAACAGACGACCAAACAGAGTTTGTCAATTCGATGATTATGTACATCCTGTGCATGTATAACTCTAGAAGCATCCACATACATGGGATGAGAATCTCCCCTATGTTCAACATAGTTACAACATGGCTCTCCATATCTCCACAGGCCATAGCCCATTTAAGGGGGGATGGGATTCCAACCCTTGCATGCCATTGATGTTTCACTACCTCTTGCAACCACACAGACATACTCTTCCCATGTTTAGTTTGAGACCGACAAAGACACTAGATTCATTAAGAGGATTCAACACATTCGCCAACAGGTCCATAAGATTTTGTAGAAAACCAATGCTAAATACAAGCAGCACCATGATCAACACGGGGTACCACACCACTTTTAGGTTGGAGACAAGGTCTAGTTACATTTGTAGAAAGATCGTCTTACATGGCCCCATAGAAAGCTCTTCCCACTTCGCTATGGGCCTTACATTATCACCAATGTTGTGGGTAGCAATGCTTTTGAGATTAGCACTCCACCTTTCCTTGGCTTGCATCTAGTGTTCAATGTGGATCTCCTTCGACCATATTTTCCACCATTATTGGACACCTCAGAGATTGTAGAAAAATTGACACCAAAAAATCTCAACCCTGACTACATGGAACATGTATCCACTGATCAGATAGTGGGCACACAGGTCAAGGGCATTCACCAATAGAGGATCCAACTTTATTGGGTTGTCAAGGCATGGAAGCTCCTCCACTAAGGAAAGTGGCTCACCCGAGGCCAAATTCAATATAAGTTTCCTCACCTAATGGGGGAACTCAATGCAATGGAGACCATTTATTCCTAAGGGGGAGGACTAATCCAAGTGGATATTAGTGGCCACCCACCTATTCCAAGTGGCTCCTCTTGACAATTTTTAGTTCAACACGTTCTTTTGTACTTCTTTGTAACTGTGGGTTCTACACTTTTGGGGTTGTATGAATCCCTACACATATTCTAGGTGGATATTGGTGGCCTCCCACCTAATCCAACTGGCTTATTTTGAATGTTTTCATGTCAACACATCTTTTTGTACTTCCAGGGCCATTTTGGAGCCCTAAACTGTGTTTTTTTTGCTCGTCACAGTAAAAATGTAGACATAGTTAGATTTTTATGGCGTAATGCATATGTCTCGAAAATACCTTTCCAACAAGCTATCACACGCCTAAAACAGAGGTCGTATGCAAAATTTATGACCTCGAGAAGTTGAGGTACGAAATTACCCATAGGGGCGCACACAACTTTTGGCGTTTCATCTCCTAGGGTTAGGTTTTTGGATGTCTAGGGTTTTGGCATTCATGAGTAATGTTAAAAATGTCGATGGAGCCTCATTGTAATCATTCTTCTTAGATAGATGCGTGTAGCAACCATATCTCTTCTTAGAGATAGCTACCACCATTTGAGCAAGTGTTTCAGTTCAACAGTTTTACAATTTCATCCTATTTCATTGATTCAATAGAAGACATTGTTCATTGGATATCTTTGTTTTTCTTCATATCTTTGTTTTTATTGTATCCGGTCTATTAATCAGTTCGTTCCGCTCCTAAGTCCAGATCGCCTAGAGACATGATCTCCTTAGTTATCCCTAGGCTAGGGGATAACATCTAGCTCCAACTCAGGGACATGTGCTCACCATAGAGCGCATGATAACCTCAACATCTCTGGTATGACCTGTTCCTTCTAAATCTCAACAAAATATATTAGTAATCCCTAGGGTGGTGATATCACCCCTCATTCATATATGATAAAATAAACAAATAAAAACATCTCTAGTCTCACATATGATTTTGAGCATACATGTATACATAATGAAACAAGACAATATGAAACATGCAACTACAACTATGCTAACATGATATTCAATGGTATGTACAATGGATGCAAATGCCTATCTATTCTACCTCACTGGTACTTACCTGCCAAATGGTAGGTATAAGCATACAACCAATACGACCATGCTAGCAATGTATCATAACACCTGCCTTTGTGATTCATCATAAACCAAAACAATGACAATTTAATTACAAAATAAACATGAGTTATAACTTGCATTATATCATAGGAATTTGTAAAGTCTAGCTCATGGAGGCGGGAGGGAGGGATAAAATCATGCCAAGTCACCCTTCCAGAAAAGTGGTCAATCCATCTAAGAAAAGGATCTTGAAAGGTCAAGGACTCAAAGGGATGGCTCAAAGAGTCTGAGGGTTGACTACCTTGGACGTCATCGCTCCCTGGGGTCTGAGAAGGGATTAACAAGAACTTAGAGGGAAACTGACAACTTCTTAGGGGAAAGTTGAAAGATTGAGATAATAAACTTCTTAAGGCATTCAAACTCCCCTTGAATTCTAACGGAACGTTTTTCCCTAAAGAAAATATGAAACAATAAACATGTTCCCCAACTGCATCTGTAGTGACATAATGAGGTAAATCAATTAGAGGGAGTTGGAAAACCTTGTCACAAGTATCTTGCTTCAGGAAAGCAACGTCCTCACCTTTATCAAAATTTGAGCACAACGACGGTTGATAATATTCTTCATAGAATAAATCCAAGTTCTCAAAGGAATACTTATCAAAATCCTCAAGGTATGACCAAAAATCATCAAGAGAACATTGCATTGGGTCATCCTTGGGTGTTTGGAAAACTTCTATAATTATATCATCATCTTGTTGCCAAATGCCAAAATTATTAGGAACACCATATGATTGTTGTAAAGGAAACATTTAAAGATATCATTCCATATCATAAATGAGATCCTCATTGGAACCAATCACATCCCACTTACATCTTCCAACATGTATGAAATAATCAATATTATAAACCATGTCACTACCTTTATCATAACATGAAGGATTTAATGCATCCAAGGGATCCTCTAATACTTCTTCACTTTCCAAATCATAACATAAAGCATCATCAAAATATTGGAAAGGGAAATAACTTACCATGTTCACTTCTTGTTGTGAAGGAGTGTCAAAGTCTTAGATGACTTCATCAAATGGAATAGGATCTAGTACATCATCCTCAACACTCATCTCTTTAATCATCTTTTTTCCTTCATCAGAAAATGAAGGACCTAGCTCTTCCAAGGGTTCCTTTACTTCTTCACCTTTTGAATCATAGAACAAAGTGTCATCAAAAACCTGGAAAGGAAAATTATTCACCTCATTCTCTTTGTCTTATGCAGGAGAGATAGGATCTTGGAGAGCTTCATCAGACGTAGGAGCAGATACTAGTGCTTCATCCTCATAACTCACTTCTTTAGTCTAGTCTTTACTGCATTCTATTAAATCATGGGAAAAATATTCCTCCTCTTCAAGGGGTTGACAACCTTCTTCAAAAATATCTCCTTCTATATCAAAGGGTTCTTGGTATTGAGTATGGTACACATCCTTGAGATCTTCCACAATATCAGTGGTGAATCTTTTGTCCTCTATGGATATTGCGAGTATTTGAAGGGCATTTTTATATGTCTGGCATTGTGGTTTCACAAAATCAATAAACCTACTGATGAGGTCTACGAAATATGATATACCCTTATCCTCGCAACAACCCTTAATCCAATCTTGCAAAAAATATGATAGGGAAAGTATGAACAATTTTATCAGAACGTCCTCCCCTTCACATTCGATCTCACTTATATACTTCAAGAATTCCACAATGTGAGTAATTGGGAGGCCTCCTAATCTTGGAGAGTTTTTAAACCATTTTATATCAAAATAATGTGGGTATCCTTGAAAAATTTCAAAATCAATAGTCGTATACACTTGTTCCAAGGGCACCATGATCTCATATCTTGGAAATATCACAAATTTGAGAGTAAGGTGGCACCTTGGAAAAGGTCAGTGGAGTCGCCAGATATCCTCCTAAGGATTATCAAAGGGAGTGAGGGAATCACCCTTAGTGGAGTTGCCACATAAGCTTCATAAGATGAAGGATTTGAGGGAAAGGCTTACCAAAAAAGTGTCGTTGAGGAATACTGACTCAGAGTTCCCCGACAATGGTGCCAAAAATGTTATTGCACAATCTATACTTTCCCAAATCCTAAATGCAAGTAGTCCTAGATTGAAGTAACGCAGAGGTAGTCCTATCACTCTCACCCCATTAGGATACCTCTTTCTATTTAGGAGGATAAGAAACTCACTCTAAGAGAGATCTCCCAAGACCTAGTTGGTTGATGAAGGGTAAAAAGACCAGATAAAACCCACCCCTCTCTCTAGGTCACTCAAGGAAATAAATCACTTGGTAAAGTTTAAAGGGGAAAAGGAAAAATAAATGAATGGTACCTTCCCTTTACCAATGAAACAACAAACATTAGTAGTAAGAAATGACATAAATGTTTCAAATCAGTGACTTCAAGATATAAATATGCTACTGAAACACTAAAAAATGAAATGCATAGCAACAACAAATATGTTCAGAAATTGCAAGCTATGATGACAAAAATGATATAAATACTTTGCAATTTTTATAGTACTTTGTCACCCACAATTTCAATATTTAAACAAGTCAATAAGTGACTTGAATAGGCTGTCAAAACACTTGTAACAAAAGTAAAATGACAATGATGACAACAACAAAACCACTTCAAAAAAGTACTTAGTTTAGGCAATTAGACAAACACTTTAATATATATTGATAGTAACTTGCCTATTATAAAAATTGGGTGGTTTTATGGATAGTTTAAGGAATGTTAAGGGGCTGCAATGATGGCTATAACAATAATTACAACAACAAAAACATTCTTAAACAACTTCTGAATTTTGCACCTAGAACAATAGCAAAAGGAAGACTAAATCCTTGGGATGATAACACCTAGGCTGGTGCAAATTTCTGAGTTAGTTTTAGAGGTTAGTATGCTAATTAGAGCTGCTAAATAAAGGTTGTAGCAACAATTATAGCAACAAAAATATGGATCTTAGTGTTAGTGAGAGTTTCAAGAAAATAGTTTGAAAGTTTGTTTGATCTCATTCACCCACAAGAGTGTAGAAATCAGTGCCTTTTAGGGGCTTATGGAGTCAATAATAGTAACAATATCACTTGGGAAATAAAATAATGATAATGCTTAGCAAAGGGAAGAAGTAAATGCAAGAGGTGTTGGCACTTCAAGGCCTCAAGCATTTGACCCTTTAAGGGAGGTTTTGTTAGAGAGTAGGCACTTCTAGGCCTTAGCATACCTGCCTTCCTTAGCTTTTGGAAAGACAATTTAATTGGTGACTAGAATGAGATTACTAGTGAGATAGCACTTTAGGGCTCTTATAATCACTCCCAAGAAAATGTATAATTGGAAATATCAATCTAGTAGAAGAGTTATAGGGAGAAATAAGTGTTTGTTGTTTCTCCCCTAGGGTTTAAACAAGAAATTTCATAATCTTAGACATGAAAGAAGTAAATTTTACCACAAACTTCCATAACATGAATACAAATGCATATTTCCTACTTACTTCACCAAGAATAATCAAGTCAAACCCTAGTTGAAGACCATTCCACCATGAAAAATGCCAAAATACACCACCATAAATCTCTCCCAAGAGATGCTCACTAGTTATGTCATCCAATAACCCTTAAAGAGGGTGAAAATTTCAGACCACCACTTGTGTGCGATGAGTTATCCTCAAAATGAATGTCATTTTATGTTTATTTATACCAAAATTTGATCTTTAATTACTTTAGGCCAAAATATCAGGGCCGACCTGGCCAGCTTACTACAAAATTACTTTTTTACCAAAATAAATTCATTTCGCATCTAAATAGGCCTCCAAAGGTGACATCATTCCCTCCTAGGGTGACGTTGGGCCTCAAGTGTGGGATGATGGGTAAAGGATATGAAACGTTGGGCCTCCA
This sequence comes from Picea engelmannii, assembly GCA_009831015.1. Classification (NCBI taxonomy): domain Eukaryota; kingdom Viridiplantae; phylum Streptophyta; class Pinopsida; order Pinales; family Pinaceae; genus Picea; species Picea engelmannii. The sequence continues at coordinate 463,625 of ML777254.1, forward strand.
AAGGCTTAAAATTTTCACACACGTACCAATAGCCTCATGAATGCCTCCAAGGTGACAACCCCAGCTGACAAGTGACGTCTAGGGCTGCAGAGGTGACATCCAAGGCCTCCCAAGGCCAACGTTCAAGTGGGAGGAACATGAGACCTTAGGTCTAGGTATTCAGCAGTGTCTCTGAAGGCAGCGTCCTTCCTTCGTCTGGTGCAAGTCTTCAGTCTTTTCTTACCCATGGGTGGGGTTTCAACATCCATCTATGGGATTTGATCCCCCATGAAGGTTTGAGGTAATCATGCCCTCATGTGTACCTGTCCACTAGGAAAGGTCCCGCAGAAACACCAAGTACGTCCTCTAGGGGTTCATAAGTCACATGGATCACAACATGCAAATCACATCCAATAATTAAATTACTCAAACATGCGCATCAAACCCCCCTTAACCCCAAAAAAATGCTCAAAGACATTATGCAATTTGACAAGTTAGGTTTGGAGAGGGTCTTAGGGTGTCCTATTGGGCTAGCCTCTCTTAAGTTTGGGGTGTTTCCCAGGTGGAGTCTAGTCCAAGTCATGTAAGTGTATGAGGTGGCATGGGGTAAATATTTGGGCATGGGATGCATGTGATAACATGGAAATGTAGAGTCTTACTTGTGGGTGCCTCTGTGGAGGGTGAGTTGCACCTTGTCATGGATGCAATTGTTTCCTAGCCCATTTATTTCCATTTATTCTTAGCTTTATTTCTTTTTATCTTTTTCTCTTGTGCCACAAGGGAATAGTTGAGGGCCATTGTCCTGGCTTGATGACCAGAGGTGACAATGTTATCCACAAACATTTCAAGGAAATGAGAAGGCTGACTCATGATGAGACCCCCTTTCTCTTGGCTATGCCACCAAGAGCCACTACCCTGGTTTGGTGACTAGTTAGGTGGCAATTTCATACCGTTACATTCCCATGGTCATAATAGGCTGGCTCATGATGAGACATCCTATCCATAAAATAATACCTTGAGTGTTTATGTTATCTTGTAGGTCCCCTTTTCTTACTGAGAATCCTTTCACTGATTTCTTGGGGATCCTTGGGAAAATAATCTTGAAGGTTTCATATTTTCCTTTTAACTCTTGCCAACTACTTTTACCCTCTGGTCTGTTAGCCCCTTTTTTCCCATGAGGTAAGGTACAACTCTTCATAGTGTATCCAATCCCAATTCCCAAAAAGGAAAGGGAAGATGGAAGGAATAAAGATGGAAAGTGGTAAGTATGGAGGGAACATACGATGACTCTTCAAATATCCACCCAGTAAAAACCCATCCTAAAGGGAAATCAACTTACTAGGGCATTGTGTCCCCCTTCCAGGTTTGAATGAGGCAAAGAACATAATTTCCAATCAAATGTCATGAAATAAAGAAGGATTAAATACAACATGTTCAAGTGCTTCAAAAATCAGAGTGATACATACCATGATACCTAGACTCATTACCTCATGGAGCAAGACTCACTTCTACTTCAGGACCAGGCTGGTGTGATGGATACTATTGTTGTTGATATGTGGACTACACTGAAGAAAATAAGGGCCCTCTAGGGCCATGCTTAATTCATCTGGCTCTCGGTACTCCATGTCTAGGACCTGTGGGCCTCGAGACGCGATCTCCTTAGTTACTCCTTGGCTAGGGGATAAAAATTATGAACTAGATTAAGGAGCATCGATAAAACTCTTTGGTTTTATGGATGAGATCCATGTTCTAATCCATGAATTTTCATTGGAATTAGGGAAAAAAATATAACTAAAATGTACAAAGAAACACATCACAAAACATGGGACATGATCATAACATACATAGATAATTAAAAAAACATAGAAATAATCGACATAAAAATAGATAACTTATTATAAAGGAACACCACTAACTTTATTAACATGGAGCAATATTTATGCATATGTTTACATATGAAAACTAATCAATAAGTAAAGGAAACTTAATTGATTGAGTAGCATTGACACTCCACATTCCATGAAATCTATTGGAATAATTCTTTCAATGTTGATAATGCATATGTTTACATATGAAAACCAATCAATAAGTAAAGGAAACTTAATGGATTGAGTAGCATTGACACTCCACATTCCATGAAGTATATTGGAATAATTCTTTCAATACTCCCACTCAACATGCAATGTTTAATGCATCAAGTCAACTTACAACAGAAAAGTGTCCATGCAAACTTCTAGCACACTAGAGGAAATATCAAAACCATTTCTACAAAAAATAAATGTGTCTTTTACCAATGGGTTGGTTAATGCATCAACCATCATTTTCCATGTTTTAGAAAATCATAGTTGCAACATCCCTTTTTATGTTTGTAACAAAACAATACTGCAAAGTTGTGTGCATGGTATTGTAATTTCTATGCAAACATCACACTCACAATTCATTATCGAGTAAGTACCTTGATGTATACCGATGCTATCCATTAGTCTTCTTATCCAACTTATATCCTTGGTTGCATAGTAGGGAGGGTCATAGTCTATTTCAACACTCAATAATGAGATGGTTGGATTACACTTACTTGTACATGATATTATTCCTCAATCTAGTTTGAAACATTTGGTAGATGTAAATATTCGATCATCCACATCCTCTACCCGATTCTGCATCCCAAAATCCTTTTTAGCTTCAATGAATCATTTGAACTCCTACTAAGTGTAATTCCCATGTCTAAGGTATCCTTTAGGTATCTTAAAACTCTTTTCATTGTATTCCAATGTTGCAGTTTCAAATTTGAAGAGAATTGGCTCAATCAACTTACAATGAAAGTGATACTCATCAATTATAGACCATATCATACATGAGATTTCCAATTACATTCAAGTATGGTACTTTGTTCATTTCATGCAACTCATCCTATGTCTTCAAATTAATGTCCTTAGGAAATTTGACTCTAATTTCCATTGGAGTTGCGCCCGACTTGCATTCACCCATCCTATACCTTCAAAGAAGTTCATCAATGTACTATCATTTGATCAAGTAAATACATCGATTCACTCTTGTTATAGCTATATATGGTCACCCTTAAACATTAAATAAATCTAGGCCACCTTCAAGCCTTCATTCACTAGTTTGTAGATCATTTGGATAAGTTTTCACGTTTTTTTCCTTTCCCCCACTACTTTCCTTCGTGCAACTCGTAACTAGCACTTGCTACTTTCCTTCATGTAACTCACTATCACATTTAAAATGGCCTAAAAAATAGAAAAAACATCGAAACTATGGGTTTTTAGCTAAAGATGTGGAGACCATACACATGTATAGCTCATATATCAATTTATAACTACTTGAACAAACTTTTCTCCATACAAATAAGAGGCTCAAGGGAGGAGAAAGACACATGGAGGCAAGAGTTCATTGAAGGCAAGGATATGTTGGACCAAGTCGTAGAGGATTGATCTTGGATTTTTACTATATTTTCCTCTTCAAATCCCCCTGGTTCTTAATTTATTTCTAGATTTGAGTTGGGTAAAAAATCTCAAAGGGTTTCCCCTCCATAGTAGAGTTGGAGAACATAGGTAGAGTACAAGTAGATAAGTGGTCCAGGAAAGAGGAACCCAAACTCAAGTGATGAAGGTGTCAATAGAAACTATGAGGTATTATATGTATTTGTTGTTCATGATTAATAAACTTACAGATATCTCTCTTCTTTCCCTCCCCCAAATCATATTACAAATATGTTTAATAATGTTTTTAATTATGGATTCCAGGTTGAACTAGTTTCCTGATAATTAGTTAGAATCAATTTATTGTGGATTCATGTTATCATTTCATATTATCATGAATCACAATTATATGCCTATTCATAATTGAGGAAGGTTGTTTTTTTGTGTTGTGTGAAGATTTGAATATAGGATTGCAATTGCATATGGAGAACACAAAGGAGTCAACTACTGGATGATAGGTTTTTATTCCTTCCTCATATCCTTGGTAGTTATATTTTGTAAATGACTAGTTTTGGATTGAAGTTGGTTATGTTCCCTTCACTCTATCAATGATCCATCCTAATTCATTGAGGGTTTTTCCCCAAAACAACTTTGTATTTTTGCACTTGAAAACCAAGACAATAGTGGATTTCACCACAATGGGTCATATCAAACTTTGTTGCATGCTCATTTTAAATTCATTTAGTAATGAAAAATGTTTGTAAAAACCAATGGAATTATCTACATACAATGATAATATTAAGAAAATCTCACCCAAAAATTTGATGTAAACACTTGGATCAACAAGTAAATTGTGAAAACTTCACCTTTTCAAATACCCATTGAATCTTTGGCACTAAGCTTTAGAGGATTTCTCTAAACAATACAAAGCCTTTTGCAACATAAAAATTAAATGCCCACTACTTGGTTTCACATATGTTTTAGGTTTTTGTGTGTATATCTACTCCTCCAACTCTCTATTGAGGAACATTGTCTTTACATCAAATTGATGCATGTGTAGATATTATACAACAACAAGTGAAAACAACATCCTAATTGTTGAAATTTGCAGTAAGGGTGAAACAATTGTATGATAGTCAACTCTTTCAACTTGAGTATACATTTATGTAACTGAGTGTGATTTTCATTGATCAATTGAAGCATCCCACTTATGATTCACATAGAAAACCCACTTGTAGCAATTTTTTTTTTTTTTTTTTTTTNTCTACAAGTTGTCGAGAACATTTTTTTAACAATGATTCAAATTCTTTGTCCATGAAATTCTTAGAATGCTATGCATTATCACTCTCAAGTGCTTCTTGGACAACAATTTCATGGTCTAAAAAATGTCTTGACACCATAGAAATATCATAAAACCTTTATGGTTGTCTTTGGAATCTAGTTGAATCCCTAAGTACCAATGGATCAAGATTAACACTATCCACATCCTCAAGGTCCACATGTTCATCATGTAACTTCTCAAAAATCCAAGTATCCTCCTAATCAATAAGTTCTTCAACCCACATATCATATGGAGGTTGAATACCCATACCAATGTTAAGTTCTTCAACCCACATATCATATGGAGGTTGAATCCCCATACTAATGTTGATGCTTCTAGAAGAACCAACACCAACACAATCGTCATTAAAATCAAACATTGAAATTGTCTTCTCAACAACACTCTCCATATTCAAATTTCCCACTCCTTTCACCAAGAATGCATTTTCATTAAATATACATCCCTACTTTTGGAAAGATTATTGTTTGCTAAATCATAGAGTCTATATATACTTCAATCACCATCATAGATTTTGACCATAATGGAGTTCATTGTTTTTCATCTTACTTCTAATTTTCTATTGACATTAACATAAGGAAGGCATACAAACACCTTTAAATGTACAATGCTTTCCTTTCTCCCATTCCATGCCTCATTGAAGTCATTGAATGCATTGTTGCAATGGAAAATCTATCTTAAGCATATGTTGTTGGTGTGGTGAAAACAACTTAGAATGTGTTTGGCAAACCAACATTATTCAACATGCATTAAGCACTCTCCACCAATGTCATATTCTTCCTCCCACTATGTTATGGGCTATAATGCACAATATATTTAATCATAATGTCATTATGTTTATAAAATAATTTCTTGAATTATTTAGAGGCATATTCACCAATGTTTCCACTCCTCATCCTCTTCAACGGATTTCTTTTGTTTTTCCAAAAAAAAAAGGTTCAAAACAATTCAAAACTTCTATTGCTTTTTATTTTGTCTCAAAACATAAATAAAACACTTTCTTGAAAAATAGTTAATAAAAATTAAAAATACTTAGCTATGTTTTGTGACAAGGTTTCAATGGTACACAAACATCAATGTGGATAAGATCCGCACATTCTTTGGTTCTCTATACACCTCCCTTTGTGAAAAGAAAGGAATGTGACTTCTTGAAAATGCATGCTATGTAAATACCAAATGACATAAGCACTTACAGGTTTAAGTCTTTAATTGACATCTGTTGACAAATATTTAACAGGCAGCGTATACTTGTCATTGATGGCAAGTACAGTAGTGATGATGGTTTGAGTACAGTAGCGATGATCAGCGGTGCAGTGATAATCGGGGAAGAGCAAAGATTGCTGGCAAATATTTAACAGACAACGAATGGAAAATATTTAACAGACATCGAATGCTTGTCATTGATGGCAAGTAGCATGAGTACAGGAAGTTTGTAACAGACAGGAAAACAGAAGATAAGTTCAGGAAGATCGAATGATCGAAGGCAACACAACATTGATCGAATGATCGAAGGCTCACAAAGTTTGAGAAGCATTTCTAATCATTGGATCCCATTCAAAATTCCCGAAAGAACGAGGGTCGTAAGATCTGAATGTAGACAAGAAGAGCGCTGAAGAGGAGGACAAATCTAAGACGTTAGATCCAAGCACAGGACCCGACCATCGTTGGATCAAGGAGAACCTTCACATTCTTTAAAGTATAAGGAGAAGTGGGCGTACAAAATTCTGAAATCGCGATATGCGAAATCACGATTCAATCGCAGCCGTTAAATCACGATCAGATCTGGACTGTTGATCTAACTCCATATCAGAGTTTCATGAATCGCAACATGGAGAACAATGCAACAAGAATGTTGAAATCACGATATGCGAAATCACGTTTAAATCACAGCCGTTGAATCAAGATCAAATCTGGACTGCTGATTCCAGTCCATGTCGGAGTTTCAGGGATTGAGTGTTGGAGATGTCAAAGATTATTAACATCAGGAATCCTGATATCGCGATATGTAATCTGAGTTGTCAGATCAAGATGGAATCTGGACCATTGATCCGACTCCTTTACGAAGTCTCGTGGATCGGGACTTTGAAGTGACAAAAACATTGAACTTCAAGAATGACAAAATCGCGATGTTCGAAATCGCGATTCAATCTCAGTCATTGAATCAAGATCAGATCTGGACCATGGAATCATAGGACATGTTGCAAGCGATCAAAATTTCACTGACTTGGGGTCAACGGAGCATAGTGTTGAAATTCACGAAATGAGAAATCGTGAAAGCACTTTTTGCATAGGTGCTTGGTTATGACTATAGTCATATTGGGGAAGGAGCTAGTGTAGAAAAGTTCTATATCGGAACTTCGGAGATCGCGAAATGAAGTGTCGAGACACTTAGCATAGGATTGCCGAAATGTCGAAACCCGATTTAAAGGCAATGTCAATAAATTTCATCCAACGGAGCAGATAAATTGGAATATGATCGGAAGGTTACTGTTCTCTCTAACAGTTAACTCCCCAGTTACAAATCTGTTAGCGAAACGAACTCATGATGGAGAATTAGTTGGCGTTTCAGTTGCTTGGACAAGTGTCTTTCTTGTGCCTAAGGAGATGTGAAGTGGAACCGTCGTGAGGGTGTGTATAAAAGAAAATGAGACGGACTGGGTGAGGCTGGCTGTTCGGTATGGAAAATGAATGAAACTGTAAAAAAGGAAAAATAAGAGGATGTGCAGTGTGAGATGGAGAAGATGCACAGTGTGAGAAGAAACTCAGTGAAGAGTAAAAGATGATGAAGTGAAGTTGAAGCAGAGCAGAATGAGAGAATGAGTTGATGCAGAGCATACCCGCTGAACAGACAGAGGAAGAGAAGAACAACATAACAGTTTGTAGAAGACTAGATTTACAGAACAAAGAAAGATTGGTATGAATTGATTTATCTGTGTAGTTGACTGTTTATTTATTTATTAATATTCTAGGGAGGTTGGGAGGTGCTTGGGATGACTGTTGTCCTCAGAGGTTCAAGTGAGAGCTTGAACACAGGAAGTTGTAGCTTCCATCTGGTTGCAGCCAGAGAAACTAGGGTGGCAGGGTGGTGCAAGGGAGAACAAGTGTTCTCTGTTATACAGGTTGGAGCCTGTGTAA
>ML777254.1:483630-501855 GCA_009831015.1 Picea engelmannii
TTGGTAAAGTTAAAAGGGGGCAAAGGAAAAATAAATGAAGGGTACATCCCTTTACCAATGAAACAACAAACATTAGCAGTAAGAAATGATATCAATGTTTCAAATCAGTGACTTCAAGATATAAATATGCTACTGAAACACTAAAAGATGAAATGTATAGCAGCAACAAATATGTCCAGAAATTGTAAGCTATGATGACAAAAATGATATAAAGACTTTACAATTTTGATAGTACTTTGTCACCCACAATTTCAAGATTTAAAGCAAGTCAATAAGTGACTTGAATAGGCTGTCAAAACACTTGTAACAACGGTAAACTGATAATGATGACAACAATAAAACCACTTCAAAAAAGTACTTATTTTAGGCAATTAGATAAACACTTTAATATATATTGATAGTAACTTGCCTATTACAAAAATTGGGTGGTTTTATGGACAATTTAAGGGATGTTAAGGGGCTGCAATGATGGCCATAACAATAATTACAACAACAACATTCTTAAACAACTTTAGAATTTTGCACCTAGAACAATAACAAAAGGAAGACTAAAGCCTTGGGATGATAGCACCTAGGCTATTGCAAATTTATGGGTTAGTTTTAGAGGTTAGTATGCTGATTAGCGCTGCTAAATAAAGGTTGTAGCAACAATTATAGAAACAACAATATGGTTGTTAATGTTAGTGAGATTTTCAAGAAAATAGTTTGAAAGTTTGTTTGATCTCATTCATCCACAAGAGTGTAGAAATCAGTGCCTTTTAGGGGCTTATGGAGTCAATAATAGTAACAATATCACTTGGGAAATAAAATAATGATAATGCTTAGCTAAGGGAAGAAGTAAATGCAAGAGGTGTTGGCACTTCAAGGCCTCAATCATTTGACCCTTTAAGGGAGGTTTTGCTAGAGAGTAGGCACTTCTAGGCCCTAGCGTAACTTCCTTCCTTAGCTTTTTGAAAGAAAATTTAATTGGTGACTAGAATGCAATTATTAGAGAGCTATCACTTTAGGGCTCTAACAATCACTCCCAAGAAAATGTATAATTGGAAAGATCAAGCTAGTAGAAGAGTTATAGGGAGAAAGATGTGTTTATTGTTTCTCCCCTAGGGTTTAAACAAGCAATTTCATAATCTTAGACATAACAAGTAAATTTTATCACAAACATCCATAGCATGAATAAAAATGCATATTTTCTACTTACTTCACCAAGAATAATCAAGTCAAAACCTACTTGAAAACCATTCCACCATGAAAAATGCCAAAATACACCACCATAAAGTTCTCCCTAGAGATGCACACTAGTTATTTCAGCCAATAACCCTTAAAGAGGGCAAAAATTTCAGACCACCACTTGTGTGTGATGATTTATCCTTGAAATGAATGTCACTTTATGTTTATTTATACCAAAATTTGATCTTTAATTATTTTAAATCAAAATATCAAGGTCGACCTGGCCAATTTACTAAAAAATTACATTTTTACCAAAATAAATTCAATTTGCATCTAAAGAGGCCTCCAAAGGTGACATCATGCCCTCCCAGGGTGATGTTGGGCCTTAAGTGTAGGATGTTGGGCAAAGGAGATGAAACGTTGGGCCTCCAAAGGCCTAAAAGTTTCCCACACGTGCCAATAGCCTCATGAATGCCTCCATGGTGACAACCCCAACTAACAAGTGATGTCTAGGGCTGCAGAGGTGACGTCCAAGGCCTCCCAAGGCCAACGTTTAGGTGGGAGGAGCATGAGACCTTAGGTCTAGGTATTCCACAGTGCCTCTAAAGGCATCCTTCATCTGGTGCAAGTCTTCAGTCTCTTCTTATCCTTGGGTGGGGTTTCAACATCCATCTGTGGGCTTTGAGCCCCCATGAAGGTACGAGCTAATAATTCCCTCATGTGTACCTATCCACCGAGCAAGGTCCCGCATAAACAACAAGTACACCCTCGAGGGGTTCATAAGTCACAAGGATCACAACATGTAAATCACATCCAATAATTAAATTACCCAAACATGTGCATCACACCCCCCTTAACCCCCAAAAAATTCTCAAAGACATTATGCAATTTGACAAGTTAGGTTTGGAGAGGGTCTTAGGGTGTCCTATTGGGCTAACCTCTCTTAAGTTTGGGGTGTTTCCCAGGTGGAGTCTAGTCCAAGTCATGTAAGTGTATGAGGTGGAATGGGGTAAATATTTAGGTATGGGGTGCATGTGATAACAGGGAAATATAGAGTCTTACCTGTGGGTTCCTTTGTGGAGGGTGAGTTGCACCTTGTCATGGATGCAATTATTTCCTAGCCCATTCATTGCCATTTATTCTTAGCTTGATTTTGTTTGATCTTTTCCTCTTGTGCTATAGGGGAATAGTTGAGGGCCATTGTCCTGGCTTGATGACCAAAGGTGACAACGTTATCCCCAAACATTTCATGGAAATGAGAAGGTTGGCTTGTGATGAGACCCCCTTTCTCTTGGCTATGCCACCAAGAGCCACTACCCTGGTTTGGTGACTAGATAGGTGGTGATGTCATACCGCTACATGTCCATGGTCATAATAGGTCGGCTCATGATGAGACCTCCTATCCATCAACTAATACCTTTAGTGTTTATGTTATTTTGTACGTCCCCTTTTCTTACTGAGAAGCCTTCACTGATTTCTCAGGGATCCTTGGGTGAAGCATCTCGAAGGTTTCAGATTTAAATTTTAACTCTTGCCAACTACTTTTACCCTATGAGCCTTTAGCCCCTTCTTCCGACAAGGTAAGGTACAACCCTTCATAGTGTAGCCAATCCCAATGCCCAAAAAGGAAAGGGGAGATGGAATGAATACATATTGAAAGTGGCAAGTATGGAGGGAATAGATGATGAATCTTCAAAGATCCACCCGGTAGCAACCCATCCTAAAGAGAAATCAACTTACTAGGGAACTGTGTCACCCTTCCAGGTTTGAATGAGGCAAAGAACATAATTTCCAATAAAATGTCATGAAACAAAGAAGGATTCAATACAACATGTTCAAGTGCTTCAAAAATCATAGTTTTACATACCATGATACCTAGACTCATTAACTCATGGAGAAAGACTCATTGCTACTTCAGAACCAGGCTAGTGTGATGGATATTGTTGTTGGTGATATGTGGACTGCACTGAATAAAATAAATTCCCTCTGTGGCCATGCTTAAGTCATCTAGCTCTCGATACTCCATGTCTAGGACCTGTCGGCCTCATGATCCAGGTGGATATTAGTGGCCACCCACCTATTCCAACTGGCTCCTCTTGACAATTTTTAGTTCAACACGTTCTTCTGTACTTCTTTATAATTGTGGGTTATACACTTCTGGGGATCTCTAAATCCCTACACATCTTCCATGTGGATAATGGTGGCCTCCCACCTAATCCAACTGACTTATTTTATATGTTTTCATGTCATCACATATTTTTGTACTTCTAGGGCCATTTTGGGGCCCTAAACAATGTTTTTTTGGCTCGCCACAGTCAAAATATAGACAGATTCAGATTTTGATGGTATAATGTGTATTTATCGAAAAGACCTTTCCAACGGGCTATCACGTGCCTAAAACAGAGGTCGTATGCAAAATTTATGACCCGAGGAAGTTGAGGTACCAACTTACCCATAGGGGTCCACATAACGTTTGGTGTTTCATCTCCTAGAGTTAGGTTTTTGGATGTCTAGGGTTTTGGAATTCATGAGTAATGTTAAAAAGGCCTCTTGAGCCTCATTGTAATCATTATACTCAGATGGATGCACGTAGCAACCACATCTCTTCTCAGAGATAGCTACCACCATTCGAGCAAGTGTTCTAGTTTTCCAGTTTTATAGTTTCAGCCTATTTCATTTATTCAATAGAAAATATTGTTCACTAGATATTTGTGTTGTTCTTCATATCTATGTGTTTATTTTATTCAATCTATTAATCAGTTCGTTCCACTCCTAAATCCGGATCAGTGGTATCAAAGTGGTATGCTCTTCATTTATTTTTCTTCATGCATGTCCTCGACAATATTTGGGTACAAGAACTTGGGACTCAAACCAATCGATTTGTTGCAAGATCGGTCGAGCTGAGCCCGACAACAACCCATGGGGGGAAATAGAAATATGATGGAACAGGAGATCCTTTTAAAATGTTGTTCGTGGAAGCCCTTGCGTGACAAATGAATGAAATGATGGAAAACTTTGCGTAGATCCTTCGACGGTTGCCCACAGGAGAAGCATCTTCATCAAGAGGCCATGCAACCCCCTTTAAGGTACAGGTAAATTTTGATATTCCATTATTTTAAGGACTGATAGATGCAGATGTTGTAGATAAATGGTTAAATCTGCTCGAAGGGTATTTTTCGGTCCACAATTTTTTCGATAGAGGAAATATTACTTTTGCACTCCTCAAGGCAGACCCCATGTTAAGGACTGGTGGGATACTTACTCTGAGAAAAGGGCCATAGAGGAATCTGAAATATTTTTGGTTTCCCCTACATGGGATTCTTTCCGGGATGCCATTAAATAAAAGTAATACCCTATTGGAGGCTACAAGGACCAGTACACCAGATGGACCACTCTGCGTCAGGAAAGGGACCAGACAGTACCAGATTTCACCAATATTTTCCATACTGTGCGCACCAAATTGGGTATCAAAGACTTTGAGCGACATCTAGTGCTCAAATACCACGGATGTTTTCATAGATACATCCAAATAGAAATGGAGTTTATGGACATCGCCTCATTGGGTATGACTTATAGATATGCTGTCAAGATCGAGCATAAATTTAAGAAGAAGAGGTGAAAGTTTGGATCTGCAAACTCCTCATAGTCGAAGCAGGGAAAAGGCGGCCCCAACCCACATAGCAAGGGATAGAGAAAATATGACCACTCTTAGGAAAACCAGTCCAAGCCGCAACAGAAGAATGGAAATGAGAATATGAATAAGGACACAGGAAAATCGTGTGAATACCATAAAATCCCTTGGCACAACATTGAAGAATGTCGCTCCAAGCAACCACTCATGGCAGAGTGGAAGTCTTCCGAGTCATAGGCCGATTCTGACTACGAATCAAATCCAGAAGGAGGGAAGTGAATTATCGATGTTGAACCCAATGCCACTGTTGCTACCACCAAAGTCCAGTCAAGGGAACCAAAAGAACCAGAGGAAGGGGAATGCCTCTTTCACTCACAGATGTGGGTAAAGGGGGCTCTATTTCATTTCATTGTCGATAGCGGCAGTCAGAAGAACCTGGTATTAGCAGAGGTCGTCAAGCGACTGGACCTTTCAAAGACACTGCACCCGCAACCCTACACCATCGGTTGTCTTCGCCAAGGAAGAGATCTTTGTGTCAGCCAATAGTGTCGTCTGCCCTATGACATCAAGCCTTTCAAAGATGAGGTATTTTGTGATATTTATCCCCTTAAAGTTTGTGATGTTATTTTAGGACAACAATATTTGTGGAAGTGTCATGTTGTGTATGATTTTAGACCTCGCGGTGTTATTATTACTTTGGGTAGACAATTGTACAAGATACTAGAGGTAGCACCACATACCTCTATTTCTTTAATCTCTGCTAAGAGATGTAGTAAGGTCATTTCACAGAACGGGAAGCTCATATTCTTTGTGATCCATGCTCACAGTAAGCATAAGGTCGCCGCTACATCGATGGCCTCTACAGAGAGCCTATCTTTGCAGCATAAGCAAGTGTATGGGATTGTGGAAGAGTACAAAGGCATCTTATCCTCACCCACTGGGGTACTGATGCACTGCCAAATCAAGCATCCAATTGATCTAACCTTGGGTGCACCTCTGCCTAACGGACCAGTCTATCGTCGCTTGATGATGGAAATTGACGAAATCAAGCATCAGATCCAAGAGCTTATTCAAAAGGGGCACATTAGACCCTACTCCTCCCCTTGCGGAAGCCCGATTGTACTATTGCGGAAGAAGGACGGGACCTGGCGACTCTACATTGATTACAGAGCATTAAACAAAATCACAGTCAGGAACCGGTACCCAATTCCCAGGATTGATGACCTTCTTGACCAACTCAAGGGGGAAAATTTCTTCAACAAGATTGACCTAAACTCTGGCTACCACCAAGTTCCCATCGAACCAACTGATGTATGGAAGACAACTTTCAAATCTAAATAAGGTCTCTTTGAATGGATGGTCATTCCCTTTGGCTTAACAAATGCACCAACCACTTTCATGAGGTTGATGGATGATGTATTGAGACCCTTCACCAACTATTTTGTGGTGGTATATTTGGATGACATCCTCATTATGAGCAGAACATGGGAGGAGCCCATGTGGCATATTCAATAGGTTTTGAGCACTCTACGACAACACAAGCTATATGCCAACTTGGAAAAATGATCCTTTGGCATGAAGAGGGTCCAATACTTAGGCTACATTGTTGATGAGAATAGGGCACATGTTGATCTAGCTAAGATCCAAGTCATTTGTGACTATCCAGCCCCAACCACACTAATCAAGCTTCAAAGTTTCTTGGGACTGACCAACTTCTACCAACGGTTCGTGTTGGGATTCTCCCATATTGTATGGGCCCTCAACCAAGTGACCAAGGGTGATGGTAGGGAAAATTTCATGTTGGGGAAGGAACAACAATGAGCATTTGATAATCTGAAGCATCACTTATGATCAACTCTAGTACTCTCCTTGCCCTTTGTTCGATATTGAGACTGATGCATCTCACTATGTTGTAGGCCCATTTCTCACTCAACACGGTCATTCGATGGCATATCATAGTGAGACACTCTCAGATACTGTCTGAAAATACGCCACCTATGAAAAGGAAATGTATTCCATTGTACAAGATTGTTCTCAATGGAAAAATTACATTCTGGGAAAGGAGACGATCATCCACACTGATCACAAGCCTCTACAGTTCATACAGACATAGGGGAAGTTACAGAACGACTGCCATCAGAAGTGGTCCACCTACCTGAAGAAGTTCCATCTTAACATCAAGTATACGAAAAGGAGCACAAATCATGTCGCTCACTGCCTTAGTCGACCTTCCATGGATGCACTCACCACTGCACTCCATTCCTGTGGACATGAGGCATCTGAGTGGCCCCAATTTTATCAGCAATATCCAGACTTTGCCACCACCTATCAACTCTTGGGTACAGGCACAAATGCCACCGATTTTCACATTCAGAACAAACTGTTATTCCATATAGGCTATCTCTGTGTTCCTGCAAGTGAGCATGAAAATTTGATTTGGGAACCCCACTACAATCGAATGGAAGGACATTTTTGCATGGAGAAAATTGTGGTCGTTCTACAAAAACATTTTTATTGGCCAAAACTTCGACAAGACATGAGCAAGTATATTAGATATTGCACTTCCTGTGCCATTTCCAAGCCAACCATCAAGAAGCAAGGATTATACACCCCTCTTGCTACCCCCGAGAAGCCTTCATAATCCATCTCGATGGATTACATGTGTGGCCTTTCATCCACAAAGCAAGGAAATGATTGTGTATTTGTGGTCGTTGATCAGTTTTCTAAGATGGCCATCCTCACAACCTGCAAAAAGAACATCATAGCGGTAGATATTGCCAAGATCTTCTTCGAATGAGTGTGGGTCCATTTTGGGATACCGCATACCATCATCTCCGACTGGGACAACAAGTTCCTCATCACATTTTGGTCGAGTCTCTGGTCACTATTGGACACCAAGCTCACTAAATCCACTACTTTCCACCGCCAAACAGACGACCAAACAAAGTTTGTCAATTGAATGATTATGTACATCCTGCGCATGTATAACTCTAAGCATCCACATACATGGGATGAGAGTCTCCACTATGTTCAAAATAGTTACAACATAGCTCTCCATATATCCACAGGCCATAGCCCATTTAAGGTGGGGATGGGATTCCAACCCTTGGGTCCCATTGATGTTTCACTACCTCTTGCAACCACATAGACATATTCTTCCCATATTCATTTTGAGACTGACAAAGCCACCAGATTCATTGAGAGAATTCAACACATTCGCCAACAGGTCCATAAGATTTTGTAGAAAACCAATGCTAAATACAAGCAACACCATGATCAACATGGGGTACCACACTAGTTTTAGGTTGGAGACAAGCTCTGGTTACATTTGTAGAAAGAGCATCTTACAGGGACCCATCGAAATCTCTTTCCACTTCTCTATGGGCCTTACACTATCACCAATTTTGTGGGTAGCAATGCTTTTGAGATCAACACTCCACCTTTCCTTGGCTTGCATCCAATGTTCAATGTGGATCTCCTTCGGCCATATTTTCCACCATTATTGGACACCTCAGAGATCGTAGAAAAAATGACACCAACAGATCTCAACCTTGACTACATGGAACATGCATCCACTGATCAGATAGTGGGTACACAGGTCAAGGGAATTCACCAATAGAGGATCCAACTTTAATTGGTTTTCAAGGCATGGAAGTTCCTCCACTAAGGAAAGTGGCTCACCCGGGGCCAAATTCAACAGAAGTTTCCTCGCCTAATGGGGGAAATCAATGCAATGGATACCATTTATTCCTAGGGGGGGTGGGACTAATCCAATTGGATATTAGTGGCCACCCACCTATTCCAAGTGGCTCCTCTTGACAATTTTTAGTTCAACACGTTCTTTTGTACTTCTTTGTAATTGTGGGTTCTACACTTTTGGGGTTGTATGAATCCCTACACATATTCTAGGTGGATATTGGTGGCCTCCCACCTAATCCAACTGGCTTATTTTGAATGTTTTCATGTCAACACATCTTTTTGTACTTCAAGGGCCATTTTGAAGCCCTAAACTGTGTTTTTTTTTCTCGTCACAGTAAAACTATAGACATAGTCAAAGTTTGATGGTGTAATGCGTATGTCTCAAAAATAACTTTCCAACAAGCTATCACGTGCTTAAAATGGAGGCCGTATGCAAAAGTTATGACCCCGAGAAGTTGAGGTACCAAATTACCCATAGGGGCCCACACAAATTTTGGCATTTCATCTCCTAGGGTTAGGTTTTTGGATGTCTAGGGTTTTGTCATTCATGAGTAATGTTAAAAATATCGATGGAGCCTCATTGTAATCATTCTTCTTAGACAAATGCGCGTAACATCCATATCTCTTCTTAGAGATAACTACGACCATTTGAGCAAGTGTTTCAGTTCTGCACTTTTACAATTTCATCCTATTTCATTGATTCAATAGAAGATATTGTTCACTGGATATCTTTGTTGTTCTTCATATCTTTGTTTTTATTGTATCCGGTCTATTAATCAGTTCGTTCCGCTCCTAAATCTGGATCACCTAGAGACATGATCTCCTTAGTTATCCCTAGGCTAGGGGATAACATCTAGCTCCAACTCAGGGACATGTGCTCACCGTAGAGCGCATGATAACCTCAACATCTCTGGTATGACCTGTTCCTTCTAAATCTCAACAAAATATATTAGTAATCCCTAGGGTGGTGATATCACCCCTCATTCATATATGATAAAATAAACAAATAAAAACATCTCTAGTCTAACATATGATTTTGAGCATACATATATACATAATGAAACAAGACAATATGAAACATGCAACTACAACTATGCTAACATGATATTCATTGGTATGTACAATGGATGCAAATGCCTACCTATTCTACCTCACTGGTACTTACCTTCCAAATGGTAGGTATAAGCATACAACCAATACGACCACGCTAGTAATGTAGCATAACACCTGCCTCTGTGTTTCATCATAAACCAAAACAATGACAATTTAATTACAAAATAAACATGAGTTATAACTTGCATTATATCATAGGAATTTGTAAAGTCTAGCTCATGTAGGCGGGAGGGAGGGATACAATCATGCCAAGTCACCCTTCCAGAAAAGTGATCAATCCATATCAGAAAAGGATCTTGAAAGTTCAAGGACTCAAAGGGCTGGCTCAAAGAGTTTGAGGGTTGACTACCTTGGATGTCATCACTCCCTGGGGTCTGAGAAGGGATTAACAAGAACTTAGAGGGAAACTGTCAACTTCTTAGGGGAAAGTTGAAAGATTGAGATAATAAAATTCTTAATTTATTCAAACTCCCCTTGAATTCTAACGGAAAGTTTTTCCCTAAATAAAATATGAAACAATAAACATGTTCCCCAACTGCATCCGTAGTGACATAATGAGGTAAATCAATTAGAGGGAGTTGGAAAACCTTGTCACAAGTATCCTGCTTCAGGAAAGCAACATCCTCACCTTTATCAAAATTTGAGCACAACGACGGTTGATAATATTCTTCATATAATAAATCCAAGTTCTCAAAGGAATACTTATCAAAATCCTCAAGGTATGACCGAAAATCATCAGGAGAACATTGCACTGGGTCATCCTTGGGTGTTTGGAAAACTTCTATAATTATATCATCATCTTGTTTCCAAACGTCAAAATTATTAGGAACATCATATGATTGTTGTAAAGGAAACATTTGAGGATATCATTCCATATCATAAATGGGATCCTCATTGGAACCAATCACATCCCACTTACATCTTCCAACATGTATGAAATCATCAATATTATAAACCATGTCACTACCTTTATCATAACATGAAGGATTTAGTGCATCCAAGGGATCCTCTAATACTTCTTCACTTTCCAAATCATAAAATAAAGCATCATCAAAATCTTGGAAAGGGAAATAACTTACCGTGTTCACTTCTTGTTGTGAAGGAGCGTCAAAGGCTTAGATGAATTCATCAAATGGAAGAGGATCCAATACATCATCCTCAACACTCATCTCTTTAATCATCTTTTTTCCTTCATCAGAAAATGAAGGACGTAACTCTTCCAAGGGTTCCTTTACTTCTTCACCTTTTGAATCATAGAACAAAGTGTCATCAAAAACCTAGAAAGGAAAATTATTCACCTCATTCTCTTCGTCTTATGCAGGAGAGATAGGATCTTGGAGAGCTTCATCAGAGGTAGGAGCATATACTAGTGCTTCATCCTCATAACTCACTTCTTTAGTCAAGTCTTTACTGCATTCTATTGAATCATGGAAAAAATATTCCTCCTCTTCAAGGGGTTGAAAACCTTCTTCACAAATATCTCCTTCTATATCAAAGGTTTCTTGGTATTGAGTATGGTACACATCCTTGAGATCTTCCACAATATCAGTGGTGAATCTTTCGTCCTCTAGGGATATTGCGAGTATTTGAAGGGCATCTTTATATGTCTGGCATTGTGGTTTCACAAACTCAATAAACCTACTGATGAGGTCTATGAAAGATGATATACCCTTATCTTCGCAACAACCCTTAATCCAATCTTGCAAAAAATACGGTAGGGAAAGTATGAACAATTTTACCAGAAGATCCTCCCCTTCACATTCTATCTCACTTATATACTTCAAGAATTCCACAATGTGAGTCATTGGGAGGCCTCCTAATCTTGGAGAGTTTTTAAACCATTTTATATCAAAATAATGTGGGTATCCTTGAAAAATTTCAAAATCAATAATCAGACACACTTGTTCCAAGGGCACCATGATCTCATATCTTGGAAATATCACAAGATGAGAGTAAGGTGGCACCTTGGAAAAGGTCAGTGGAGTCCCAGATATCCTCTTAAGGATTATCAAAGGGAGTGAGGGAATCACCCTTAGTGGAGTCGCCACATAAGCTTCGTAAGATGAAGGCTTTGAGGGAAAGGCTTACCAAAAAAGTTTCGTTGAGGAATACTGACTCAGTGTTCCCCGACAATGGCGCCAAAAATGTTATTGCACAATCTATACTTTCCCAAATCCTAAATGCAAGTAGTCCTAGATTGAAGTAACACATAGGTAGTCCTATCACTCTCACCCCATTAGGATACCTCTTTTTATTTAGGAGGAGAAGAAACTCACTCCAAGAGAGATCTCCCAAGACCTAGTTGGTTGATAAAGGGTAAAAAGACCAGATAAAACCCACCCCTCTCTCTAGGTCACTCAAGGAAATAAATCACTTGGTAAAGTTTAAAGGGGAAAAGGAAAAATAAATGAATGGTACCTTCCTTTTACGAATGAAACAACAAGCGTTAGTAGTAAGCAATCATATAAATGTTTCAAATCAGTGACTTCAAGATATAAATATGCTATTGAAACACTAAAAGATGAAATGTATAACAACAATAAATATGTCCAGAAATTGCAAGCTATGATGGAAAAAATGATATAAATACTTTGCAATTTTGATAGTACTTTGTCACTGACAATTTCAAGATTTAAAACAAGTTAATAAGTGACTTGAATAGGCTGTCAAAACACTTGTAACAACAACAAAATAACAATGATGACAACAACAAAACCACTTCAAAAAAGTACTTATTTTAGGATATTAGACAAACACTTTAATATATAATGATAATAACTTGCCTAATACAAATGTTGGGTTGTTTTATGGACAGTTTGAATGCTGTTAAGGGGCTGCAATGATGGTTTCAACAGTAATTACAATAGAAGCAACAACCATAAACAACTTCATAATTTTGCACCTATAACAATAGCAAAAGGAAGACTAAATCCTTGGGATGATAACACCTAGGCTGGTACAAATTTCTGGGTTAGTTTTAGAGGTTAGTATGCTAATTAGAGCTGCTAAGCAAACGTTGTAGCAACAATTATAGCAACAAAAATATGTATCTTAGTGTTAGTGAGAGTTTCAAGAAAATAGTTTGAAAGTTTGTTTGATCTCATTCATCCACAAGAGTGTAGAAATCAGTGCCTTTTAGGGGCTTATGGAGTCAATAATAGTAACAATATCACTTGGGAAATAAAATAATGATAATGCTTAGCTAAGGGAAGAAGTAAATGCAAGAGGTGTTGGCACTTCAAGGCCTCAAGCATTTGACCCTTTAAGAGAGGTTTTGTTAGAGAGTAGGCACTTCTAGGCCTTAGCGTACCTTCCTTCCTTAGCTTTTTGAAAGACAATTTAATTGGTGACTAGAATGAGATTACTAGAGAGATAGCAATTTAGTTCTCTAATAATCACTCCCAAGAAAATGTATAATTGGCAATATCAAGCTAGTAGAAGATTTATAGGGAGAAATAAGTGTTTGTTGTTTCTCCCCTAGGGTTTAAACAATCAATTTCATAATCTTAGACATGAAAGCAGTAAATTTTACCACAAACATCCATAACATGAATACAAATGCATATTTCCTACTTACTTCACCAACAATAATCAAGTCAAACCCTAGTTGAAGACCATTCCACCATGAAAAATGCCAAAATACACCATCATAAATCTCTCCCAAGAGATGCACACTAGTTATTTCATCCAATAACCCTTAAAGAGGGAAAAAATTTCAGACCACCACTTGTGTGCGATGAGTTATCCTCAAAATTAATGTCATTTTATGTTTATTTATACCAAAATTTGACCTTTAACTACTTTAGGTCAAAATATCAGGGCCGACCTGTCCAGTTTACTACAAAATTACTTTTTTACCAAAATAAATTCATTTTGCATCTAAATAGACCTCCAAAGGTGACATCATTCCCTCCTAGGGTGACGTTGGGCCTCAAGTGTGGGATGATGGGTAAAGGAGATGAAACGTTGGGCCTCCAAAGGCTTAAAATTTGCCCACACTTACCAATAGCCTCATGAATGCCTCCAAGGTGACAACCCCAGCTGACAAGTGACGTATAGGGCTGCAGAGGTGATGTCCAAGGCCTCCCAGGGCCAACGTTCAAGTGGGAGGATCATGAGACCTTAGGTTTAGGTATTCAACAGTGTCTCTGAAGGCAACGTCCTTCCTTCGTCTGGTGCAAGTCTTCAGTCTCTTCTTACCCATGAGTGGGGTTTCAACATCCATCTATGGGATTTGAGCCCCCATGAAGGTCTGAGGTAATCCTGCCCTCATGTGTACCTGTCCACTGGGAAAGGTCCCGCAGAAACACCAAGTAGGTCCTCTAGGGGTTCATAAGTCACATGAATCACAACATGCGAATCACATCCAATTATTAAATTACCCATACATGTGCATCAAACCCCCCTTAACCCAAAAAAATGCTCAAAGACATTATGCAATTTGACAAGTTAGGTTTGGAGAGGGTCTTAGGGTGTCCTATTGGGCTAACCTCCCTTAAGTTTGGGGTGTTTCCCAGGTGGAGTCTAGTCCAAGTCATGTAAGTGTATGAGGTGGCATGGGGTAAATATTTGGGCATGGGATGCATGTGATAACATGGAAATGTAGAGTCTTACTTGTGGGTGCCTTTGTGGAGGGTGAGTTTCACCTTGTCATGGATGCAATTGTTTCCTAGCCCATTTATTGCCATTTATTCTTCGATTTATTTCTTTTTATCTTTTTCTCTTGTGCCACAAGGGAATAGTTGAGGGCCATTGTCCTGGCTTGATGACTGGAGGTGACAATGTTATCCACAAACATTTCACGAAAATGAGAAGGATGGCTCATGATGAGACCCCCTTTCTCTTGGCTATGCCACCAAGAGCCACTACCCTGGTTTGGTGACTAGTTAGGTGGCAATGTCATACCACTACATTCCAATGGTCATAATAGGCCAGCTCATGATGAGACATCCTATCCATAAACAAATACCTTGAGTGTTTATGTTATCTTGTAGGTCCCCTTTTCTTACTGAGAATCCTTTCACTAATTTCTTGGGAATCCTTGGGAAAATAATCTTGAAGGTTTCAGATTTGTCTTTTAACTCTTGCCAACTACTTTTATCCTTTGGTCCTTTAGCTCCTTTTTTTCCACGAGGTAAGGTACAACTCTTCATAGTGTATCAAATCCAAATTCCCAAAAAGGAAAGGGGAGATGGAAGGAATAAAGATGGAAAGTGGTAAGTATGGAGGGAACGTACGATGACTCTTCAAATATCCACCCAGTAGCAACCCATCCTAAAGGGAAATCAACTTACTAGGGCATTGTGTCGCCCTTCCAGGTTTGAACGAGGCAAAGAACATAATTTCCAATCAAATGCCATGAAATAAAGAAGGATTCAATACAACATGTTCAAGTGCTTCAAAAATCAGAGTGATACATACCATGATACCCAGACTCATTACCTCATGGAGCAAGATTCACTTCTACTTCAGGACCAGGCTGGTGTGATGGATACTATTGTTGTTGATATGTGGACTACACTGAAGAAAATAAGGGCCCTCCGGGGCCATGCTTAATTCATCTGGCTCTCAATACTCCATGTCTAGGACCCATGGGCCTCAAGACACGATCTCCTGAGTTACTCCTAGGCTAGGGGATAACAATTATGAATCAGATTAAGGAGCATCGGTAAAAGTCTTTGGTTTTATGGATGAGATCCATGTTCTAATCCATGTATTTTCATTGGAATTAGGGAAAAAAAAGATAACTAAAATGTAAAAAGAAACACATCACAAAACATGGGACATAATCATAACATACAGAGATAATTAAAAAAACATAGAAATAATCGACATAAAAATAGATAACTTATTATAAAGGAACACCACTAACTTTATTAACATGGAGCAATATTTATGCATATGTTTACATATGAAAATCAATCAATAAGTAAAGGAAACTTAATTGATTGAGTAGCATTGACACTCCACATTCCATGAAATCTATTGGAATAATTCTTTCAATGTTTATAATGCATATGTTTACATATGAAAACCAATCAATAAGTAAATGAAACTTAATGGATTGAGTAGCATTGACACTCCACATTCCATGAAATATATTGGAATAATTCTTTCAATACTCCCACTCAACATGCAATGTTTAATGCATCAAGTCAACTTACAACATAAAAGTGTCCATGCAAACTTCTAGCACACTAGAAGAAATATCAAAACCATTTCTACAAAATTTAAATGTGTCTTTTACCAATGGGTTGGTTAATGCATCAACCATCATTTTCCATGTTTTAGAAAATCATAGTTGTAACATCCCTTTTTATGTTTCTAACAAAACAATACTGTAAAGTTGTGTGTATGGTATTGTAATTTCTATGCAAACATCACACTCACAATTCATTATTGAGTAAGTACCTTGATGTATACCGATGCTATCCATTAGTCTTCTTATCCAACTTAAATCCTTGGTTGCATAGTAGGGAGGGTGGTAGTCTATTTCAACACTCAATAATGAGATGGTTGGATTACACTTACTTGTACATGATATTATTCCTCAATCTAGTTTGAAACATTTGGCAGATGTAAATATTCGATCATCCACATCCTCTACCCAATTCTGCATCCCAAAATCCTTTTTAGCTTCAATGAATCATTTGAACTCCCACTAAGTTTAATGCCCATGTCTAAGGTACCCTTTAGGTATCTTAAAACTCTTTTCATTGTATTCCAATGTTGCAATTTCAAATTTGAAGAGAATTGGCTCAATCAACTTACAATGAAAGTGATACTCATCAAGTATAAACCATATCATACATGAGATTTCCAATTACATTCAAGTATGTTACTTTTTTCATTTCATGCAACTCATCCTACGTCTTCAAACTAATGTCCTTAGGAAAATTGACTCTAATTTCCATTGGAGTTGCGCCCGACTTGCATTCACCCATCCTATACCTTCAAAGAAGTTCATCAATGTACTATCATTTGATCAAGTAAATACATCGATTTACTCTTGTTATAGCTATATATGGTCACCCTTAAACATTAAATAAAGCTAGGCCACCTTCAAGCCTTCATTCACTAGTTTGTAGATCATTTGGATAAGTTTTCACGTTTTTTTCCTTTCCCCCACTACTTTCCTTCGTGCAACTCGTAACTAGCACTTGCTACTTTCCTTCATGTAACTCGCTAGCACATTTAAAATGGCCTAAAAAATAGAAAAAAACATCGAAAATATGGGTGTTTAGCTAAATATGTGGAGACCATACACATGTATAGCTCATATATCAATTTATAACTACTTGAACAAACGTTTCTCCATATAAATAAGAGGCTCAAGGGAGGAGAAAGATACATGGAGGCAAGAGTTCATTGAAGGCAAGGATATGTTGGACCAAGTAGTAGAGGATTGATCTTGGATTTTTACTATATTTTCCTCTTTAAATCCCCTTGGTTCTTAATTTATTTCTAGATTTGAGTTGGGTAAAAAATCTCAAAGGGTTTCCCCTCCATAGTAGAGTTGGAGAACATAGGTGGAGCACAAGTAGATAAGTGGTCTAGGAAAGAGGAACCCAAACTCAAGTGATGAAGGTGTCAATGGAAACTATGAGGTATTATATGTATTTGTTGTTCATGATTAATAAACTTACGGATTTTTCTTCTTTCCCTCCCCCAAATCATATTACAAATATGTTTAATAATGTTTTTAATTATGGATTTCAGGTTGAACTAGTTTCCTGATAATTAGTTAGAATCAATTTATTGTGGATTAATATTATCATGAATCACAATTATATGACTATTCATAATTGAGGAAGGTTGCTTTTTTGTGTTGTGTGAAGATCTGAATATAGGATTGCAATTGCATATGGAGAACACAAAGGAGTCAATTACTGGATGATAGGTTTTTATTCCTTCCTCATATCCTTGGTAGTTATATTTTGTAAATGAGTAGTTTTGGATTGAAGTTGGTTATGTTCCCTTCACTCTATCAATGATCCACCCTAATTCATTGAGGGTTTATCCCCAAAACAACTTTGTATTTTTGCACTTGAAAACCAAGACAATAGTGGATTTCACCACAATGGGTCATATCAAACTTTGTTGCATGCTCATTTTAAATTCATTTAGTAATGAAAAATGTTTGTAAAAACCAATGGCATTATCTACATACAATGATAATATTAAGAAAATTTCACCCAAAAATTTGATGTAAACACTTGGATCAACAAGTAAATTGTGAAAACTTCACCTTTTCAAATATCCATTGAATCTTTGGCACTAAGCTTTAGAGGATTTCTCTAAACAATACAAAGCCTTTTGCAACCTAAAAATTAAATGCCCACTACTTGGTTTCACATATGTTTTAGGTTTTTGTGTGTATATCTACTCCAACTCTCTATTGAGGAACATTGTCTTTACATCAAATTGATGCATGTGTAGATATTATACAACAACAAGTGCAAACAACATCCGAATTGTTGAAATTTGCAGTAAGGGTGAAACAATTGTATGATAGTCAACTCTTTCAACTTGAGTATACATTTATGTAACTGAGTGTGATTTGCATTGATCAATTGAAGCATCCCACTTATGCTTCATATAGAAAACCCACTTGT
>ML777254.1:501896-547354 GCA_009831015.1 Picea engelmannii
AACATTTTTTTAACAATGATTCAAATTATTTGTCCATGGAATTCTTAGAATACTATGCATTATCACTCTCAAGTGCTTCTTGGACAACAATTTCATGGTCTAAAAAATAGCTTGACACCATAGAAATATCATAGAACCTTTATGGTTGTCTTTGTAATCTAGTTGAATCCCTAAGTACCAATGGATCAAGATTAAAATTATCCACATCCTCAAGGTCCACATGTTCATCATGTAACTTCTCAAAAGTCCAAGTATCCTCCTAATCAATAAGTTCTTCAACCCACATATCATATGGAGGTTGAATACCCATACCAATGTTAAGTTCTTCAACCCACATATCATATGGAGGTTGAATCCCCATACTAATGTTGATGCTTCTAGAAGAACCAACACCAACACAATCGTCATTAAAATCAAACATTGAAATTGTCTTCTCAACAACACTCTCCATATTCAAATTTCCCACTCCTTTCACCAAGAATGCATTTTCATTAAATATACATCCCTACTTTTGGAAAGATTATTGTTTGCTAAATCATAGAGTCTATATATACTTCAATCACCATCATAGATTTTGACCATAATGGAGTTCATTGTTTTTCATCTTACTTCTAATTTTCTATTGACATTAACATAAGGAAGGCATACAAACACCTTTAAATGTACAATGCTTTCCTTTCTCCCATTCCATGCCTCATTGAAGTCATTGAATGCATTGTTGCAATGGAAAATCTATCTTAAGCATATGTTGTTGGTGTGGTGAAAACAACTTAGAATGTGTTTGGCAAACCAACATTATTCAACATGCATTAAGCACTCTCCACCAATGTCATATTCTTCCTCCCACTATGTTATGGGCTATAATGCACAATATATTTAATCATAATGTCATTATGTTTATAAAATAATTTCTTGAATTATTTAGAGGCATATTCACCAATGTTTCCACTCCTCATCCTTTTCAATGGATTTCTTTTGTTTTTCAAAAAAAATAAAATTTCAAAACAATTCAAAAACTTCTATTGCTTTTTATTTTGTCTCAAAACATAAATAAAACACTTTCTTGAAAAATAGTTAATAAAAGTTAAAAATACTTAGCTATGTGGTGCAACAAGGTTTCAATGGTACACAAACATCAATGTGAATAAGATCCACACATTCTTTGGTTCTCTATACACCTCCCTTTGTGAAAAGAAAGGGATGTGACTTCTTGAAAATGCATGCTATGTAAATACCAAATGACACAAGAACTTACCGGTTTAAGTCTTTAATTGACATCTTGTTCGTCAATACCTCTCATGTTTATGCATCAACATGCCCAAGTTGGTGACACCTAATCACCACATTAGTGACTTTTATAGCTCCTTCTAAGGACAGTTCTTACACATCTTCACATATTGTATACAAATTACCTTCTCTCACCACTTTTGCAATCACTTTTTCATCATAGAATTCAATCTTGCAACTACTTTCATCGAATTTCACATACAAACACATGTTTGTCATTTGACTCACAACCAACAAATTTTTAATGACTATTGGAATATGAAAAATATTATGAATGTCTTTGCAGGATTCATATGACATTCCCACCAAGATAATTATCCTCTTGTTTACAACTTTATGCTCTTCTTCACCTCCAAAAATAACCATTGTCTCTACACCATTGAAGATTCATCTTAACTTTGAATTTGCCATGTGCCAAGAGGCATCAAATCTCTTGAGGTGAAAATCTTTCCTCAAGTTTTTTGTTTTACAAAAGGGTTTTCATCTCAAGGGATTTGATGCCCCTCGATGCATGATAAATTCATAGTTAAGATGGATCTACACTGGTTATTAATACACACACACACACACACACACACACACACATTATATATACATATACATGTGTGTGTGTGTGTGTGTGTGTGTGTGTGTGTGTGTGTGTGCCACATCTCAACTCCGTTACACATTTCCATTATATTGAACAATGCACCAATGAATGTTTTAATCTTAAGACTTTTTTACTTTCAATTGTTATATGTGTGTGTGTAAAGCTCATATTGAAATATTTTATTTATGACACACATATTCCACATTGAAATATTTCATTTGTGGCTAACATTGTAATAATGTTTTGTTATTATTAGTTTTTTAAATATCACTTGTCAACTCCATGTTAAGCATTGAATGAATTACACATGTTCCTCATATTGGATGTAAAAAGAACCTATAAACGGAATACAATTATTTTTACTGTAATTACTTTCTTTACTTTTTTTTGTTGGCTATACTATCCCTGACCTACAGGACTGTCCTGTGGTTGAGATGCCATGACCCAAGGGCATCTAAGCCATCAAAATCACACGGGGATTTCTCCCGTCCTGGACCACACCAACCCTTAACATGGAACGTGGTTAGATTTGAGGTGTCCCCAAGGGTTTCGAACTGATGAATTTCACTTACGGAGTGCCTTAACAATGCACTCTCTCACTGACTCCTCTAGACCTCAGGGACTTAATTACTTTCTTTACACAGACACATATAGTTGATATAAAAATATTTCACTTAAGGTGGATATTGAAATATTTTATTTATGGTAGACATTGAAACCTTTTTTACTTTAATTGCTTTCTTTACACACATATATATATAGTTGATGTAAAAATATTTTATGTAAGGTGGAATTGAAATATTTTATGTATGGACGACATTTTTTTTTTTTTGTTATTAATGATTTTTAAATGCCATATGTCAACTCCATGTTGAGCAAGGAAGGAATTACACATCTCCTTCATACCGAGATCTAGAAAGCACGTTTTGGTGCAAAGAACCAAATCATATTACACAAAATAATTCTTATCTCATACATTGAATAAAACTCAAGTCCAAATACCACTATCCAAAATAAACCGTGTTGCCATTAACATTGGAAAAAATAATTGGTTCAAAGAGAGATTCTCCAAACCACAATTTTCCTTCTTTTCAACAATAAGGTTAGGGCAATTCTTTTTAATGCGATCTTCTTCATGAACGTGTAAACACTCTACCTTCTTCTTCTTGCCTTTTGAATCTTCATTTCAAAAACTCCGATCTTTTTGGTTTCCCTTTTTCCTTACTTTTCCCTTTCAAATCATAGAGGACAATGACGAAGATGAATTATTTTTTAGAATCAACTCATCATTTTTTTTTTCTTGTTTCTTCCTTAGGAAGAGCATACTATGCTTCCTTGAAGGTTAATTTATCCTTGAGCCCAAAACAAAAAACAATTCCATCATACATAATAGGAAAGCTTGATAGAAGGGTAATCATGACATCCTCATCCAACACTAGTGCACCACAAATAGATAAATCATCTACAACAGACCTGGATTTGGACATGTAATCTCCCAAATTTTATGATTCGTCCATCTTCATCCTAAGGATATTTTTACTCATGTAAATTCTTGTGCTCATGTACATTGTCTCATAAAGTTCGATAAACTAATCCCACATAATAGTGATGCCTTTTTTTTATACTAGAAACAATATTGTCAAACTATTGTTGATAATGCATACTTGATATTTTGTATCTCTGATTCCCACTTCCTAGTTTCATACACACCTTATTATACTTTCCACAAGGCATGTATATAGCATTCAATTTATCATTGATTTGGTATTAGTTTGAGCGTTGACCAAACATTTTTCAAAATTTCCAAAGTTTTACATTAGCTAATGAATCACTTTATTTTCCTGCAATTTTAAAAGGGAATTATTTATCATACCATTGGTAAAATGATTTGAACTCTTATTGTGAAACCAACAATGACGGGATTCACGACTCATTTTAATGTGTTGGAAAATCTTTCAAATCTACACGTATTTGTTGTCAGATTGATAGACTCTGCACTTACCTCTTTATCCTCCATGTTCTTATTTGAGCAACTATCTTTATTCATAACCTGACATTTTGCAGTTTTGACGGTCATACCGATGATAATATTCAATGCATTGAAGAAAACAATAGCATTAAATGAATTGAACTCTCAAATAACATATGACCATCCTTCAATTGTGGAAGATATGCTGATGGAAAAATCTTTTCTTGATTTTGCATTTTACCCATCCACCAATCAACACAAGATCCTCTCCACCAACAACATTTTCATCCTCAATTTTTAAAGATTAAACTTCTGAACATCGAATTGCCTCACATAGATCAATGAATATACAATAATAACAAATGCCATTTATATTCAATATTCAATTTGAACTATGAACTCTCAAATAACATAGGACCATCCTTCAATTGTGGCAGATATGCTGATGGAAAAATATTTTCTTGATTTTGCATTTTACCTATCCACCAATCAACACAATATCCTCTCCACCAACAACATTTCCATCCTCAATTTTTAAAGATTAAACTTCTGAACATCGAATTGCCTCACATAGATCAATAAATCTACAATAATGACAAATGCCATTTATATTCAATATTCAATTTGAACTATGAAGGCTTCGATAATAAGAGATGGGTCGACCAAAATTAATATTGGAAAAATGAAAGGGAACTAATTTAATTTATGGGGTGGCTTAATTATCCACTTTCCATGGGATATGTTTAGATGGTTATTTCAACATAGAGGACATGTTTACTTAAATATGATAATAAAATATTTTACTTTATACTATTATGTTTTATAGGTTTATAATTTTTAATGAAAAAAAAAAAAATCCTTCATAAAACCAAATCTCCAAATAAATTTTAAAATAAGTTGAAAGGATCCTCCTAATTAAGTACAAGACACAATAGGTAAATATTATTCCTTAATTACTTATAGGGAATAATAGGTAAAGATAATTGAAAACCCTTTCTTATGTAGAGAGAGGATGACAATACCGATACCATTAATTTTGAAACTTGACTCAACATGAATTAAGATAGAAGAATGATATCATCTAACACATAATATGATCTGCAAATTTAATAGATTATAACTTCAATTAAAAATTCCCAAATAGGTATTAGAATATTGAGGTTCCATCCAAATATATATTTGGATAATCCATCTTAGTGTAATAAGATTTTTTATTCTTAAACTCATTTATAAATTAGGAAGACAAACTACCTTGCACATGATTTTCCATGTCAAAATAGCAAAGTAAGGCTCGTGATTCTAATTAACATGGTAAATTAATTATTGGCCATAAAAACTCCAACAATCCATAATCAAAGTATTACTTATCTACCAAAATTAAAAGAAAGAAAGTGAAAAGGGACAACAAAAGAAGGTGTACAACATTGAGGGTGACACATAGGCTTAATGGATTATAATTGTGATAAGGCATTCACACTTAATAAAATGGGTTAAAAACAACTATCAAAGTTTATAAGAGATTAAGTTGATTACCAAAGTTTCAAATAAACTATATTTTTTTTTATAAATATAATCTTTATATTTATATTTAAAAAAAAATAATAATCAATTTTTTTATATATAGAAAAAAAATAATTTCAATACTATTCTATTAGAATTAAAAGAAACTTTCTAGTATATCATATTTGTATTTTAATCATTTGACATTTTAATCATAAATCATGACTTTGTTAAAATAAAGTTTTTTCAAAATTCCAAGCTCTATACTATGTTCGAAAGCTCACATTACTACATATAAAAAGTGAAAGATTTATTCTCATGATCTAAACTACATAACACAAACTAAAAACCAGAAGTCCAACAAAAAAGTTATGATACCAAAATAATTAGTTTATGCTAAATAATTGATTATTGTTGTTTTTGTTTGTATAAAAAAACAATAATCAATTATTTAGCATAAACTAATTACTATTAATCAACTCGTTTAAAATAATACAATATCATTAAAAAGCCAATATCCTCACTTTTACTATTACTAAGATAAAAGGTAGCAACATCTTGAAAGATTCTACTTAAATAAAATGGGTTATGGTGATTTTCTAAATGAATTTCAACTACTACCCTAATGACAACCTTATGGTCATTTCAATCACTATCTCTGAGTGCTTTAATGACAATCTTATGGCTTGGAATCCCTCATGAGAATTGAATCTAAATGAATTTCAACCATTATCTTTAGGTGCCCTAATGATAACCTTATGGGTTGGAATCCCTCATGAGAATTGATACTTCATGCCTCTCTCTCTCTAGTGAGTTCAACTCCTTAGGAACATAATGGTTGAGTGGTTTTAGTGGAAACCAACTAAAAACCGAATGAAGGTCGACTGATACTTGAATGGTAATATGACTTGTAGTTGATTGTAACAAAATCTCGAGATTTGCAAGATTTGTAGCCAATGTAAAGTCTACAGATGTGTACATACCCTACCCCCCTATGGATTTACCTATTAAGAGGAAACACATATTCTTAACCATTAGGCCCACTCAAGATGTAGTTGATTATAACAAAATCTCGAGATTTGTAGGATTTATAACCAATGATATAAATTTTAAGTAAAATTACATTTTTTTATTATTTAAATTGAATTTTTAAATCTAAAAATAAATTTAACCTTCTAAAAAAAACCCCTTAAAACACTCTAATGATATAGAATCCATATTTAAACTACGTTTTTATATTAAAAATGATGTAAACAAGTTTCATTGTTTAAAATTAAAAATAAACATTATTCCCTTAAAACACTCTAATGATATAGAATCCACATTTAAACTACGTTTTTATATTAAAAATGATGTAAACAAGTTTCATTGTTTAAAATTAAAAATAAACATTATTTATGTGAAAATTTGATTATTTCATTTATAAAACCCAAAATTATTTTTCTAATAATAAATACTATTTCTCGTGCTTAGCCATTAAGCATCCCCAAGTTTCTAGGCTTCAAATTAAGTGCAACCGCATATTCTAAAACTACTAGTAATATTATATGAATTTTGATTAAAAATCCTTCTCATGTTATCTTATAAATATTTTATGAATTGTAATGTTTTATTGCAAGGTCAAGTCACACTCCTACTATATCCTTATTATTATATTTTTTATATCCTTATTAATATTTAATGTTTATTGTGATAAAAAAAACTAAAAGTCGCCATTAGTAAGTAAATGTAGAAAGCTCTGATTTCAAAGTCATCAAATTCATGCATATGATCAAATTTTGTTCTTTAATTTTGATAAATTTATGTGGATAACTTCTTAGTCACTGTCAAAAAAAATAAATTATTTATAATTTTTTAAACATAAATTGTTTTTAAAATAACAATTAGGTAAAAATTAACAATTAAGTAGAAATTATTTTAATAACAATTAAGTAAGTTAAATTATGTATATTTTATAAATTTTGATTGGTTTTATTTATTATTTATATTTTATCTATCTATATTAATTCAAGGTTTAAAATCAAAATTTCAGTTATATAAATGTGTTTTTCAATTTTTTTTTTTAATTATTTTATTTTTAAAAAGTATGTAAATTTATATATATTTTATATATTTAATTTTTTTTATATAAATTAACATTTCAATATATTTCAATTCTATATAATAATATATTATATTATTGTATTAGTCTGCAAATATAAAAAATAATTTATTAGTTTTCTATTATTTTGTACATAAATCCAAATATATATCCATTATTTATTTAAAAAAATTATTATTTTTTTTTAATAATGATTTTAACCTTCTATTTTAATCCATTCCAAAAACCATAATAATTAACACATTTACATTGAGTTGGAGGTTCTCCTTTCCCTAATTTCAATAATAATTAACACATTTACGATGAGTTGGAGGCTCTCCTTTCCCTAATTTCATTTTTGTTTTCCCTATAAATTCCAAAAAATTATTAATAAGCTTTTAAAAAATGAGAGTAGAGAATTGAAAAAGTCAACAAGATATTGCATATTGAGGAAAAAATTCCAAAATCCATAATAATTAACACAATTACAATGAGTTGGAGGCTCTCCTTTCCCTAATTTCATTTTTGTTTTCAAAATGGATTCCAAAAAATTATTAATGATTAAAAAAAAAAATGAAAGTAGAAAATTGAAAAAGTTAATAAGATATTGAAGATATTGCATATTGAGGAAAAAATTGTACTTCTCATTATTTAATGGTTTTCTTAAAAAAAAATTTGAATAATGACTCTTATGAATATTCATATATTTTGTATAGCACATGCATATAAATTTATACAACTTGTTGTTGGCACACCCTTGTAGAATATATAGTTTAATATTCATGTTTTTGTCCCAAAAAACGATTTCCCAATTTTCATTTTTTCTAAAAATGATTGACACAAATTTTACAGAATAATTTTTTTTACCTCATAAATAATCCATTTTTTTTTTATAAAAACTATATAAAATTCTTAGAAATTTGAATATTTTTACAAAAATATCGCCAAACATTTTATAGTTGGCATATTAAGGACTAGTAAGATTCACCAAGGTTTATACAATTTGAGATAAATTTCCATCCTTAAAATCATCTGTGTTCTATATTAAAGGATTAAGAACACAATTTCATGTATTAGGGGTCATATAGATTATCTACTTACTTAGAAGTTATCTACAAAGTCAAGAAACATGGTACAATCCTTAAAGATGGTGTTTTGACCTATCAAATGATTGGGGAAATTTTCCAGGATTAGAGACATATTTGGCACAGTTTAAGGCTCTGAAATGTATCTTGTTATTCATAGTTTTAAAAGAGTTAATGTAGATGAGATGTACTAAAAAATCTCCAATGATTGAGATTAAAAATTATTCCATGGGGAGGCCTTGAAAACACTCTAAGTCTACACAATCAAGGCCCAGATAATGCTAAATTGAAAGTGTGATCCAATGGTCTTCCCCAACACATCCAATGATTTAGATCAAGATCATAAATGGTTCTCCTATCATATTGTAATTTACCTATATTCTATGGTTCCAGGGGCAAAGATCTCATGTAATGGAAACTTGTTTTAAGTTTGATGTAGTTTATTGCACTGTTAATCCGTGACAAATGAGATCATTTCCCATCACATATCAATGTGATAGTTAAATGGTTCGAATCACTTGTTTTGAATATAATTGTTCACAACAAGGGATGGAGGATACATTTGTTCATAGATATGAATACTACTATGAAAAAGGATTCATGATGATAAAATATTGAAAATTGAGCTAGAAGAAAGGATGCCATTTTGCAAAGAGATTAATACATATTTGTTAAAGAGGTGCACTGATGTTTCTTTGAATGATAGAGTAATTGACAACATGTTTCTTCTCAACTTAGGTGTTGAGCATATACTACTTTTTTCAGAGGAAGGTCACCATGCCATTTCTTTGAATCATGGCATTGTTAAACTTGTGTTTTTGTAGAGATTGAGAAAATAATTGAATGCATTTTTTGATTTGCTAATAATTCGAGGGGATTTCAAATGACAAAAAATTAACCATTGCAAGGACATGGACCTCAAGTTTCCAGAACTTCCTTGAGCTAGGGTTATTCTAGTTCAAAGAGGAAACACTACAATGTAGTACCTAATTTCCAAGATCATACAACAAGAGGACTATAAAGATAGACAATCACATCCACATTCAATGCAAGAAAATGGACCTCAAGTTTGCATGAACTTCCCTAAGTTAGGGTTATTCTCTCTCGAGGAGGAAACACTACTATGTGGTATAGATTTTCCAAAACCCTACGAAAAAAGTAGTAGAACAATAAATAAGGTCCACATTGGCATTATAGATCTAGAAATTGAATGAGGGGCACTTACCCTCATGTAGAATAGTGGAAATATATCATTTAGAGGGAGGGAAATTTGTGGCCTTAATAAGGATGCTAGAAAAATAAAGAAGGGTGGCTAAAATCACCTAAACAAGGATAGATGCATCAAGATAGGTACCCATCTAGTCATAGAATAAATCAATCATGCAATTTAAAGAAACTATCTAAACCAAAGTTGATTGGAAATGGACCGTTACATAATTTATCATCTATTTTGGTACATTCGAGATGGAAAAATCGAAGATAATGACTTATAGGGCCCATTTTAGGGCAAGTTTCATTTTGGTGATTTAGGGATAGAAAATTCTAGAGCCTATTTGAGGCATCAAACAATGTGTTTTAGGGGTCAAAACTTTGTGAATGGAGTTCAAAACCTCCCAAAACTATTATACACATCTGATATCCTTTCAACAATGTGAATATCACCTCAATTGGAGTTTATATGAGGAAATTGTGCCTGCCACAAGTTAACCTATCATGTTGACCACCATGATATCGATCAGTGGATGCAATGTCAACTTCCATTACTCCCACATGTGGATCTAGTCATGTGTGGACTTTCAAGAATATTCTAGAAGCTTCAAAACCATAACCCTAATCAAGAGTCAAGGCATGCAAAAACCCTAACCCCATACAACTATCAATGCATGTTAAATACTAGGCCACTAGGAAAGGAAGGGGTTCCATTTTTATTGTATTGTTGTTGTTTCAAAGTAAAGCATATCATTGAGGGTGATAAATCGAAGTGGAATAGAGGAATTAGAGGATCATATAGCAAACATATAGGCTACAATGTCCATGTCATCTCCATAATCACGACACTTTCTTTGTATTTTCATTTCATTGTAACTGAGAAGAAAAGAGTAAGGCATAGGCCTCACCTTTGAGATTGATTTTTTTCCATATTGGGTTTTCCCATGGTACACAATATGTTCATTACATGGATGGTTTGTTATTTACTTAGCTTCTCTCATTCCAGTTTTAGTTTATTTTAGTATTTTGTATGCTAAGCTAGTAATATTAAATCTAACATCTATAGTAAAAAAATGCATAATAAGATATTCCAAAATACTGTAAGATTTGTTGTGACAAAATGTTCCATTGGAATATCCACAATAGTTTATAAATAAAAAAAAGGAAGAGTTCCCACTTTGACTTTTCAACTTCTTCTCTTCCAAGGTATATGAAAATTTAAATGGTGTGATAGTTTTGAATTCGTAAGGATTCCTAATGATTATGTAAGGAAAATGTTTTATAACTACCTAGAAACACCATTTCCTTAGAAAAGTTTATGGAGTACATGACATCCATTGTTGATTCAATTTTAGGGAAAGGGGGATGTTTTCTCTCCCTTACTTATGTGTAGGATTGATATGAGTCATTTTCTTGCATTTTATTATGACAATGGTGCTCATGGTATCCATTTTATCTTGACCCTTTGACCAATGCTTATCTTAGGTGGGAAATTGAATTGACTTTATTCTAAATTGAATGTTCTTTCCATACACTCAAGCAGCCAATAAGTTGGAAAATATTAGTGTAGATATTTATAACAAAGACAAAGTTATAATCGGTTTTGGAATTTTGATGAAATTGGATCAACAATCCCTATATTCAATATTATGATCCCATTTCTCTAATCATGGATTTATTCTTCGATTGAATCCCTAATCATAGTAGATACCCATCATGGACTTAAGAATATTTCCCAAATTTTTTGTTTTTGTCATCTTTGGTGGTATAACATTATCTTTCCTCAGCCATAGTGGCTTAACCTACCTGTGCTTACTACAACCAAACAACACCTTTTCACTTAAACTCTTCCCATAACTTTGCCTTAAGTTATAGTATGTTAGATGCACCATTAATTCCAACAAAACCAAGTTCACCCAATAATAAGTAAATGTCCAACCATATCCTTTAAACATACCAACAATACTTGGCCAAAATTTCAATACTTATCCAACACAAAGCAAAACAAGGAACATAATATTAATATAAGTAAAGAAACCACAATATACAAGTATATGCATCACCCAAGACAAATGGATTAACTTTATTTATATGCATAATGTTACAATGTACAATAGAGGAGCATAGCCAAGTGCTTGCGGCTCATTTACATACTACAATTACACAAGGCACAACTACCTACATGAATCGTCAATCCAACCCATAAAGCAACGACAAGCCTGCATCCTATAGGTCCTTTATTCTTCTTCTTATCACTCATCCAATGCAATTCACCCTAATATGTCAAACCTGAACTTAACACAAACCACATAGTTCTTTTACACTAGATTGGATGACCCATGATTCTTCTTCTTCTATGCCTTAGCACTTTTGAGGCATCCTCCTTTTGTATGATATTTTCCTTGCACTTGAAATCCCCTTCACTCCAAGGTATATGCAAGTGTCATCCATAAACTTTTCTTCCTTTGATGCCTTCTTCGCTAACCATATACATCTAACAAGTGTGCCTAACTATGCCAAGTGCGCCCAAATGTTCCCCTATTCATAAAATGCACCCAATTTAACTCCAATGACTAAGGGATGTTTATCCCCTTGGGTCCACACATTCATTTCATGCACCCAAGGCATCCAAACTCATATAAATGCAACATGGAATGGTTCACCACTCCATCCATTGTTTGGGTATGCAACATCTATCATTGCAACCTTCTGTGGCAACCCTCCATGCCCACTAGGAAATGTGCCTACTACCATTAGTATGTGGAGGCCTTACATCCTCCCCAAATGGACTTGTTGTCATCTCAACAACATCTAACCAACACTTGTCTAAGTTCCACGAGATTCTCTTTCTCAAATTATTGGATCTTGTCTTCATATTGCTATAGAACCTCTTTCCTTTCCCAACTATTCTCATCTTTAGGTTTGTATTTCCAACTAACAAAGAATTCATGCCTTTTATTCCTACCAAAGTGCGAAATTCTATGTGCAAGCAACCTTTCCACTTCCATCTCTATCTTGTCTGCAATCAACATGGGGGCTCTAGATGGTGCAACTCTAATAGGATTTCCTTCATCAATCCTACAAGGCTTCAAATAAATAACGTGGAAAACCAAATGGTGAGCTCTCATGTGGTTTGGTAAATCTAACCTTTAATTGGAATTGCCAATCTTCTCAAGTACCTTGAATGGTCCTTCAAAGTGCTACAACAAAGCACCAGACAAGGCACTTGGTGGGTTGAATTTCTCTCTACCTAACTTAGGTAATACCAAGTCACGAAATTGAAACTCTACCTCCCTCCTATCATGATTTTACCAATGCTTCATCCTTTCCACTGCATTCGTCAAGAGAACATGATCCATATCCAATATGTCTTTCCATCCCTTCATGAACCCCAATTCTAATGGGTTGTGCCCATAGTATCCTTGCAAAAATATGTGGGGTGTCAACAATTGTTTTCCATTCGCCAACTCAAAAAAACTATAGCTCATTACATAATTATTTTGCATCTTGTAACTAAATTGGGCTACATCCAACAACTCTATCCAATTCGATTGGTTTGCATGAACATAATTCCTTAGGTAATCCTCCAAAATTCCATTTATATGTTTTGTTTTCCCATTAGTATGTAGATGAAAACTTGAACTCATCAACAACTCTTTCCAAAACCACCATGTGAGCCTTGTGTCTCTATATGACATGAAGCTCAATGGGAGAACCTAATACTTCACAATATTCTTAAAGAACAACTTTGCAACTTATTTTTCTACACAAGTCACCTTTATTGGCATGAATATTACATTCTTGGAAAATTGGTCAACAACTACCACAATCCCTTTATACCCTTGTGAAGCTAGAAGCTGAGTGATGAATTCTATAGAGACACTTTCCTAAGGTATCTCTAGCATTGGAAAAGGCTATAGTGGACCATCCTAATTTATGGTGTCTACCTTGTCGTGTTGGCATAGAACACAAGTTTGGACATATTCTTCCACATCTCGCCTCATATGTTCCCAATAGTAACCTCATTCCAACAACACCATTGTCCCTTGTTATCTCGTGTGGCCTACACAAAGTGAATCATGTCACTCCATCAAGAGTTCCTTCTGAATGTTAGATGACTTAGGCACATAGATGCAACAACCAAAGTATAAAAATCCATTCTCCATCCAAAACATATTTTTTTTCCTCCTTCACCTATTTCATGATGTTCAAAGTTTTGGGATCCATGTGAAATTCCTCTTTGATATTTTTTTTACAAGCCTATGAAAACCTATGCCTAATTTCCCATGGGCAATGGAAACTCATACTCCTCCGAGACTTTAAGTTATGCCTTCCTACTCAAGGTGTCTTCTACTTCGTTCAACTTGCCTTATTGGTACTTGATGGTCATGTCAAAGTTTTCCAATAAGTTTTTCCATCGTGCTTTCTTAGGTGATAATGTTGGTTGGGTGGTAAAGTAACTTGCCACATTTTCC
Source organism: Picea engelmannii (assembly GCA_009831015.1). Taxonomy (NCBI): domain Eukaryota; kingdom Viridiplantae; phylum Streptophyta; class Pinopsida; order Pinales; family Pinaceae; genus Picea; species Picea engelmannii. Next base: position 516,091 of record ML777254.1, read on the forward strand.
ATCTTCACAATGACTAGTTTTCCTAACAAGTAGTCCTTCCATACTTGTAGGTAATGTACAACCACGTTCATTTATTTCTCATGGATAGGGTACCAACTCCATTCATGATCTTGTAGCTTTTTTTTCTCATAGGGCACTAAATGCCCTTCCTATGATGAAAATCCTCTAGTGGAAAAATATAAAGCATCTATATACACTTCAAATGACTTCTCAAAGTCTATCAAATTCAACATAGGTGAACAGACAATTTTATGCTTCATGTTGCAGAATGACTCTTAGCACTTCTCTATCAAATTCCATGGTCTTTTCTTCAAAAAATCATTAAGTGGTGTCAAATTATATGGGATGAGTGATCCCAGGAATCCTTCGATGCTCTTAAGAAATCCTTGGTATCGATGCCTTTGCTGAAGCCTTAAGAATACAACAGAGATTACTTGCTTTATATCACCGCGTCGGAAGGGACGGTTGGTATGGTTTTGGTTCAAGAGGATGATGAGCTCCATGAGCACATTGTCTACTATCATAGTCGAAATTTAGTCGTTTATGAACTTAAGTACTCTCACGTCGAGAAGCTAGCCCTGGTCGTTATACATACAGTTAAGAGATTACGACATTATTTATTGCTTTGAAAAAATACCATAGTTGCAGATATCAATCCATTTCAATATGTCCTTACCAGGCATATCATAGGGGGAAAATAAAATAAGTGGATTGTTATTCTGCAAGAGTTTGACCTCGATTTTAGTTCAACGAAGTCTAAGAAATTGCTAGTTTTTTCCAAGTTAATATCAAACTTTCCTCAACTGGATGAGGACGTTATTCATAATGATTCGTTCACGAATGAACATATCTTTCTTATCTTGTCTTTGAACCCCTGGTATAGAGACATTCTATTTTATCTTCAAACCTTGAAGTTATCCTAGCATCTGTCAAGAGACGATCGACGACGTGTATGCCATCAAGCTAAAAACTACCATAACGTTGGTGGCACTTTGTATCGTCGAGGAGAGGATAATATCTTGTGTCATTGCTTGAATCATGAGTAGGATGAGTTAGTTCTCAATGATTATCACAGTGGGGCTTGTGGTGGTCATCTATCTAGGATTGCGACAAACCAAAAAATACTGTGAACTAGTTATTTTTGGCTGTCAATTTTTAAATATTTTTTTACAACGGTCAATAAGTGTCACCCTTTCCAGGTGTTCGTTTGGAAAATGCGCTCACATCCAGCCCCTCTTCACCTAGTCATCATCGTTGATCCCTTCACCAAGTGGGGGATTGATTTTATGGAATGTAACCTAGCTTTGGCTGGGGGGCATCAACATATTATTGTGGTTGTGGATTACTTCACTAAATGGGAAAATGCCATGCCTACCATTAAATTCAATGGTAAGACGACAACGTTCTTCATATTCAACCAAATTATAGCCCATTTCGGAATCCCAAAGGAGATTGTCACTGATCATGGTGGTCACTTTTGGAATGAAATGATGAAGGAGTTAGCATCAGAACTGGGGTTTAAGCATGGTCATTCTTCCCCTTACTATCCCCAGGAAAATGGACATGTAGAGGTTGTGAAAAAATATCTCAAGACCATCTTGCAAAAACATGTCAGTCAGAGTAAGTCTGACTGGCATCTAATGCTTTACCCCGTTCTTTGGGCATATCGAACCTTGGTTAATACTTCCACTGATTTTTCTCCTTTTTAGTTAGTACACAGTGTGGAGTCAATCCTTCCGATTGAATGCAAAATCCCTTCCCTTAAATTGGCAATTGAGCTCCTACCTGACACACCCAATATTGAAGAACACCTCATACACCTAGAGCACCTAGATGAGTAGCATCGAGATGCCTCTACGGTTATTGAAGTGAATAAACGATGTGTTAAGGTCCAATATGCTAGTTTTGTTTGTCCTTGATAGTACGATGAGGGTGACTTGGTTCTCCTATATGACCAAGCCAAAGCACCGTTGGGAGAAGGCAAGTTCAACCCCATGTGGCACGGTCTTTATATCGTGTGACGTGTTTTAGAAAAAGGATCCTATGAATTGGAGGATTATGAAGGGAATATGTTGGATGAGCCCAGAAATGGGCTCTACTTGAAAATATATTATGCTTGAGCCCTCAATCCTGGGCATGACTCTTTGTATACTAGTGTATCTTAGTGTGTATATATCTTTTCCTTTTTGTCATCGACTTTCTTATTAGGTTTTCCCTTGGTTGGAAAATGTCAACGAAGTCTTCGGTTTACTTAGGATTCAAAAATGGTTCTAGTTGTCATACATGGAACATGGTTTCTACTGCGTGGGTCATTTACTCACCCGAGGGCCAACCGGTGTCTTCAGGTAGAATTTTTCTAGAGCCATTAACGAATAATGTGGTTGAGTATAGCGCCATTATAGAGCTTTTGAGCGACGTCATTTCTCATGGTGTTCGGTCTTTAGAGGTTCGCCTGGACTCCCAGTTAGTCATATGCCAGTTAAACGACAATTACTGTGTGTGAAACTCTACTCTACTCCAACGATTTCTATGAGTACGAATTTTGGAACAAAACTTTGATTTTATTACTTATAATCACATACTTAGAAGTTCTAATTATGTATCCAACACATATGCTAATTATGTTTTAGATTGGCATTTTTCACATAACTAAAGTAAATAAAACACATTAATCAATGTACATATTGTAACATATATAAGTAAAGTTGAGGACCAATGTTTTTATATTTCATTTTTTTAAAACTATGGTATCATAGTACAAAATGGGGCCCACACCCTCAAAATACATATATGGTTGGTATATATATGAACATGAAATCTATGCCTATGGCACCATATGCGTATCATGATAGCACAATATGGTGTTTGCGAGATGCCGGAAGAGTCACACCCACGCACGCGGCGCACCCACCACTTTCCATTACATAGCCTCTAGAAGATCCTCCACCTGAACCATAAGAATCCTGTGCCTCAAACGAGAAAGGCCCCCCTGCACATTTTTTAACCCTCTATCCACATCTCCTCCCATGTTCTCATCTCTTTGGTTCCTCCGTCGATGTCGTGGGAATCCGTCTGGTCGTCACGGACCTACATATTCACGACAATCCAATTGTTAATACTTGATACCATACAAGAATATTTGTATTTGTTTATTCTTTTTGAAAAACAAAAAAAAATAAAATATACAAAAAAAATTCATACCTATATCACCGTAGGAGGAGCCTGGTGGCAGAGGAATATCTGGATCCCCTCTTTAGTCAATCCCAACATAGGGGTAGTCGTCAATTTCTATCACATGTTGATGCCACCAGAAAAATAACTCATCGTTGTAGAGGGTTGGCACCCTACCACCTCCTAACCGCATCATCACATCGGTCCACCGTGACATGGAAAGATTGCGCGGTCTGCATGGCATGATCTCTACTCTAGGGCTCAAGCATGGATACTGCTCAAAGAAAAAACTACACAAGATGGATGCAAATCCAAAGTTTCTATTTCCCCCTTGTTTGCAGTCCGTCATTTGGATCTTCATGTTAGCCAACAGTGAGGTACATCAATCATAAACCGTGGGTCATAAACACTCCACTGCGTAAAACGTGAGTACAATGATCATTAAACTCATGTTCGTGATCACCCTGATGGGGAGTTGGATCCCTACTTTATTTGTGCCTGCAACACAGTGGGTAGAAATGTAGTCCTCTATGTTCATACCACCCCCATCCCCCCGGGATTTGAGATTCACCACCTCTCCCTGACGAGACAATCCTGTGATAAAATAGATATCATCTACTTCAATCCTCAATGGTTTTCCATAAATATTGATGGACTTTGTCTCTAGATCCCAATAGTTTACAATCATTTGGAGTAACCTCACTTGATCCCTCATTCCTTTGAGAGCCCAAAATTTATAAAGACCACATCTCTTTAGATCTTGTTGGCCCCCTACATCTCTTTCCACTGTTGCATCTACTTCCTCATGCTCCCTCTCTCTCCATTCAAGCACCATCCTTCCAAAGGAAAATCATTTTTTGAGTCAAATTCATTAAAAACTTATTTGCAAACTTGTACACGTGCTATAGTGTTAACAGACACATGTAGGGCCACATATACGTGGGAATGATTTTCTTTTCCAGCCTACATGTCTCCACATACATGAACCAATAGGCTCACGTACACCCTAGTTTACACTTTGCACCCTCTTAAACTAAAAAAATGAGGACTAATTTTAAAATTTAAACCATTAAAAATGAAGAGGAGGGGAACGATACTTACTTGGTCCAAATGGTTGTCAATTTTGTTGATCGTAGCTCCCAGAATCAACACTTGAATACTGTGGGAAAATTGGTCCAAAATGCACTATGTGGGTTAAAAACTCAAATGGTATGGTAAAATTGGTTATTTTTACTATTAGTAGAAAATGTTTGTCCACTTTATATAGTTTATGCTAATTTTTTGACCTAGTATACTGATAGTGTAGTGGAAGGAGTTGGTTTTGGTGGTTTTGTCCAGGGTTTTCTACGATTTCTAGCGTGATATCGCCTGTTCATGACTTCGGCGGGTGTTTTATTTTAGCAACATATAGGATAGGTTGTCACTCCATCTTTCATATTTTCATTATCATATGAATGTGATTTGTATGCCTTAGGTACGAACCCATTTATTAGTGACATATAGCCTTCTTATTACCACTAGAAGTGTCGTTATTGAGTGGTAGAGGCTTACCAAACATGGGTGCCCTAGTTAGAACCTTTGTGCCATTTGGTGCCCATGCATAAGTTATTCCATAGGATCGGGAGTCTCTTATAGTTCCAATATGACTTTGTGTTCAAACCCCATATTATTAGTCACAAACATCCAAACTTATACCTATGGGACTCCCCTCGAGTCTTAGTTAAGATTTTTTCTGACTCTCTCAAAAAGCGAAAAGATTGTTGAGGGAACATGTCTCTTTCACACTCGTTAAATGGATTTGAAAGGACATCTATTTGGTGTAAGTTTAACCATTTTTCGTAACAAGTAGACTAATTTCGAAAAAGGAATACTCTAGTCAACATTGGCCAGAAGAGTTCCCGTAGGTATTGTTTTATACTTTTTCGAGCCTAGGGGACTAAATCTACGAAAAAGGACATTCTTTGGATTTAACTTGTAATTGCATTCCATTATCTTGCTTGCAATATTGTGCCTATTTTCAATTCCCTCTTTCTCGTTACAAGCCTATTACCTCAGCAATCTGAGTCACTAGCCAAGTAGAGCCTTGTGTATATCCTTTGCAGCTTGACACCATGTACCCTAAGAGGAAACATTCCCACGAGTGTCCACACCCTACATGCACTTCCTTGCATTGAGCATAGGTATGTTCCACTATTGGAGTGATTTTCTTACTCGTGACACTCGTTTCCTCCATTGTATCATAGCATTCTTTTTCCTAGGAAAAAACAAAAAAATATGGGTGGGAAAAGAATGTTATCATATATTGGCATCAGTCGTGTTGCCTTTGAACAAAGAACAAAATTTTGAGTCCACTTGTCATCCAAAGTTTGGGTTTAGCATGACCTTATGAAGCTGAGCTCATTACTTAAAGTTTACTCCTCTGATTGGTTATTCTTCCAGTCCCTATGAAGAGTTTGATTGATTCCTCCTGCATCACAAAGTTTCATCATCAAGTCTATGTTGTCAGAGTCCTCCATATGTCTCATGATATTGTTGAAAGGATGTCTATTAGCCTATGTCAACCATTTCTCAAAAATATTGAATTTTCATGTCGTCCATACCCTCACTCTGTCTTAGAGTCACTTGAAGTTGTAGTCCTACCATGCACCCTGGTCCTACTTTCATTATGCGTAGGTAACCTTGAACCCAACAATTGACATCTCCTCATTGGTTGTTGAATGGGGGGTTTCCCTTGTGTTCAATGGCAAGAGATCTATTCACACATTGGGATTTTTGCAGTGTCTTGGATTCCATTAGCCTTATTGGTGGTTTCCTTTCCTTTGTCGGAAATATTCCTTATTGGATGTTATTCAGAGGGTATTTTTCATGCACTACTTGCATATGGTGCATGAAAAATATGCACAGGGTCATTGGTTAGTTAACATCCTCTTCTTCCAAGTTCCTCCAAATCATCAAGAAATTTCTTTGTACCTCATGCTGACTGATGATATATTCCTTAATTCTCTCCTTTCAGTGGGTCTTCTTCCATCAACCTCAGCTCATCTATTCTGGAAATGAGGCGTAGAGTCCTATGAGTACCTAGAGGCTTGAAATCACCAGTGGCAGGTTCTCCCACCATCGATAGTTGGGAATACATCAATGTCTCATGATTGATGGATTGTTCAAGTGTTCGACCTCAACACCTTTATTCACACTTGTAAGAATGTACTCGGTGCCTTGATACCTACTTTCATTATCGGTAGGTTGTCTCGCATTTGTTAACGATATACCTTAATGACCAGTAATAAAATGAAGTCTCGTTGTATTCGATCTAAACTCCTCTATTCACATGATGTAGACTTGCACCTTTGGCAGATCGTGTAGAAGACACAGAGAATCAATTTACAATAGAAGCTTTCTTGAGATGCTGCTATCATTCATTGGGCGAGTACCTATATGACTTCAGTGATCATGGAAGATCATATTGTACTCCATTGTATACAAATATCTTCATATTTATTTTGAGATTGGTTTCCACTAGGCCTTGTTCATGACTATGACAACCTGTGGAATGTGTCTACTTTGTATTTCCTATTCATGGCCATGAATATCTATTTGGTATATTTCGACATGGATCTGCAGTGTAATTCAGATTGCCAGCCATGTGTACAAAGTCATTATGGATTGTAATATTCTCATGAGCAACTAACTCTTCCAGCTGAGTCTCCATTACTCAAATTCTGGGAATTATAATGTATTTTGACCATCGAAGATTCTCCTTTGACCTCATGCATTAGGGGGCATCTGTAATAGAAATTTTATCCTCGCCACATGCAACTTGCTTGGATGGAATTTCCATTTCCTTATACAGACTTGAATTCCCCTTTTGTACTTACCAGAGCCAAAAAATCACATTTTTCCACATATACGCACCCTACAAGTTAGAAAACATGCATATACACAGGTTGCACCACTACAGAAAGCGTACATCGATTTGAGTGCTCAAAATTAAAAATTGTGTCAAGTTTTCATGTCATGTCATGAGATCCATGATCCTTGACCTTCCATATATTGGAAACATTCTGAATTTTCCCTTCTTTTCCATTTGAAGGCTATAAAGTGAGCCATATCCAAGCCATCGAGGAGGAGAGAATTCAACTTTTGAGAGAATAGATACTATAGAGAAATTTTCACTTCACATTGAGTCTGCATCCCTTTATCCTTGAAAGTCTGAACACATTGTGTTAGCACTGAGAGTCACCCTCAGATTACAGGAGCATAAGCCCAATACCCATCAGAGTTTTTGGTGGATGTTGGTTTGATATGAGTGGAGGTCAATGGACAAAACTCAATATATGAATTATGTTCAACACATAATTGTACAATAAATTCACAGGGAAGTGAGGGCCACATTAAATTCAGTCAGTGAATTGAGTTTAATTGTGAGAAGAGGGAAGACTTAGTGAGAAAGGTGAACAAGACTGCTATGGGCATCAGGCTTTCAAGTAGCTTGGAGAAGAAAAACTCAGATTCAAGATCACTCTTGAGCTCAAGCTTCAGACACTGAAATATGTCCAAACAACACAATGATCAAACCTACATCACAATGCAGCTACAACAACTCGACTGGATCCTCCATGCCCGACCCATTCAGTGTAAGAGGGAAAAAGATAACCAGGGAGCTGACTAAAACTGGTCACGATACCACTGTAATCAAACCTATATTACAACAACATAACAACCCTTGACTGGATCCTCCATGCCCGAGTGTTTTAGCACAAGTTTTACAGAGAGATGAAAAGAAGATGACTTCTATTAACATGAAAGTCTCAAATTTGATACATAACCAGAGAACAGTTCCAGCATCAAACATTACAATATAGGGAGCTTTGCTCAACCAGTTGACCACCTTAATAGAATATCAAAACTAACTATTTATACTCAGAACAATTTACCACTACCAAGAGTGTGACCTGGCCACTACAATCAAATCTTTGTGTCGGCGAGTTCTTTTGTCATACTGAACATGCATCTCTTTGTCGGACGCAAGCTCAGAATTGCATGGGTTGGCAGGAAAATATGCTTGTAGGGGTACCACGGGCTGACAACTCTAGATTCCCCCACTTCTTCCATTAATGGGGTGAGTCGAGGTTTCAACCACCAAACCTACCTTCCATTAACTGCTTTTCATCGGAGATTAAATGAGACTTAATGCTCAGGGGGAAACCACATGATTCTATCAGATAGGTTTCCATATAAACATGTGATTGTAGGGACGCTCAAAGGTGGTTTGGGTTCAGACCGCTTTTGGGCTCGTAATCCACCATCTTTCGCCATGTATCACTTTTTCCATACCATGGTCTCCATTGCAGGACTGCTTAAGAAACTTATCGCTCAATCATGTTGCGTTGCCGCAATGGATTGTGGCCATAGATCTAATCCTGATCTGCAATCTGGGCACACCTGCTAGATTTAGTGCCATTGCCCAGCATAACCGCTCGCCAACTTTAGAATCCGCCAAAATGTGCCCTGGGGGGACACCACTTTTGACATTGAACAATAACACCTCCCAGAGGATGATATGACGTGGTGGCCTGATGTGACCATGCTAATGTGTCATGAAAGAGAAGTGACACATTTCACTAAGAAAGAAATGAATGATATGACCACGACTACCTAGACTAAATGCCATGTGACATTGTTGGATAGGTGCTAGGTGTCACGACTGATGAGTGTGGCACATGTACACATTGATGACTGCCACATATCCCTTGAAATCAATGGCTGAGATCTCCTTCGGGTATCCAGGCTCTAGGAAAATCAACACTCAAACTTATTTTTCCCTCAAAGCAAAACATCCAGAGTTAAGGATATGACGATGCATGGCCTCCAGAGATCGATGACTGAGATCCCTTCGTGGCTCCGGACTTCGGGAAAATCAAATATCAAACCTCATTTTCCTTCAGTGATTTTTCCTGGAGCTGGCGATATGTTGACGTGTGTCCCTCATAGATCAACAACTGAGATCCCTTCTTGGCTTCAGACTTTGGGAAAATCAAAATCTCAAACCTCGATTGTCTTCATCTTTTTACCCAGAGATGGGGATCTATTGACGTGTGTCCTATTGAATCAGATGAATGAGAATTACTTCGGTCCTTTGGCCTTCGGGTTCTTGAATGTGAAACATGAAAATTATCTTGGAGGAAAAATTCCAAAGTGAGAGATTGGTTGTCGCGTGTCCCCGTTGATGGATGGTCCAGATTCATTTTGGACCTTCAACACTTCAACGACTTTAGAACTTTTTGAAGCTTATATTCCATGATTATATGGAGTGCTGAACCCCAAAGCGAGGGATCTACCTCCACGTGTCTTTGGATTTTGATGGCTTAGATTTTATTTTGGGACTGTGGCTCTTCGGGGCTTCCTAAGGCACTGCCCCAAAGATCAACGACTCCGATTTATTTTGAGATCAATGGTCCACAATTGATTCGGGAGTCCAAGCTTCATCTCTTTGGTAGTTTTACACACTTCTCACTTTGAATCTCCCGAAGATCATTTCCCTGAACACTTTGGATTGGATGCCACCTATCCCCCTCAATATCGACGGCTCATGCTCGCTCCAGGCCTTGGGACTTTGGACCTTTTGCCTTGGCGCTATACTTCACACAATTTTGGAGTTCTGAATTCCTACGAGCCGTTGATTTGAATTGCTCCTGGAATCTTCGCCACTAAAATACTAAAACTGCATGCTACTTGCGTTTCGAGCCCAAAATGGTCTGTTATGAAAGTTATTATTTGTGCCCATCGTTGCGGCCTATGTAAACAAAGACTTGGACGACTAGCTGGGGGATGGGGAAAACAGGGATACCAGTGACTGGAACAAAAGGAGACGAGTGTTTACCCTTGGGGAAAAACAGAGGGGCTTGGGGCTAAGACTCCTTCCGGATACGAGATTAAGGGAGACCAGGGAACTTAAACATAAAAGGGGTGAAAAAAAATGATGTTACCGGTCGAAGGGAAAAAAAAAAAAACTTTGAGACTTGGCATAGGATAGGGAAAGAGAGACAAGGGTTAAAAATTATAGACTTAGGTACTAACAACGAACACATACGACTCCAGACAATATCATGTGATAACACATTGTTCAGCCCCCAAGATCTTACTTCTTTGATGGAGAACCTCATTGTCTTCTTTATATGAGCTTGCCTTTGGTGGAGGATTGAAGTGGTGGAGGCCCAGCTGGAAGGGACTTAGTTTCTCGGTTCTGAGATGTTTTGACACATAAGTTTGTCACTTATACACTTTTGTTGATCATTTTTAATAGAAATACTCTTTACTCATCCAATTGATATCTCAGAAATATTTGAATTGTTATTCCATGGGTGTATTTGTTATGAATGTTAATGGATTATGCTATTGTATGTGATAACATTATATATTATCACCATATGCTTGTGTATCTTGGTTGTTGAGGACAAGTTGCAGGTATAAATATTTGAGTTACGTGATCAACGGTGGTCTTCATCAAACGTTTGAACGAGGTAGGCTCTTGATCTTGTCTTGTTAGCATGTTCATTTATATATAATACATGGGATTAGAGTTGATTTTTGTAGTCATTCTGTCTGTTTTGGTTTACCCCATGCCATAGAGTGATTTTCCTCATAACATGAGGTACTGGAGAATGTATGGGGTCAAGAAACTTATTCTTTCATAGATGGATTCTCGAGGTACCATCAGATAAAAATTGCGTAGGAAGCCCATCACAAGACCACTTTCGTGACATAGTGGGGGATTTATCAGTATATAGTAATGCCTTTTGGATTGAAGAATGCCCTTGTGGTGCTTTCCAGAGTAGTGGTTGCAACATTCAAGGAATTTATCCATAAGTTCCTTAAAGTGTACTTAGATGATTGGACTGTGTGTAGTCTACTGAAGGATCATATAGAAGTCCTCAGGCTAATGTTGGATAGATGTAAATAGTGTCATATTTCACCAAACTTGAAGCGGTGTATTTTTTCTTGTCGTCTGGAAATTTGTTGGGACATGTAGTTTGGAAACATAGATTACTAGTAGATCCAACCATGACTGTAGCAATTCTAGATTTAGAACCTCTTACATCAGCCAGAGAGCCGAGGGAAAATATGAGTCATACAGGATATTACATGAATTTTATCAAGGGCTATGCGTAGATCTCAACATCGATGAAAAAGTTACTAAAGAAGGAAGCAAATTTGCAATGGAACGAGGACTGTCAAAAGGGGTTGGACACCTTAAAGAAGAAACTAGTAACCAAACCAATTATGATCTTTCTAGATTGGAACAAGGAGTTCCATGTTCATGTAGATACATCTTCCATAGCGTTTGGTGTAGTGCTATCTCAACCAGGGGAGGGAAACATAGATCACCCAATTTATTTTGCAAGTAGGAAGTTTTCCATTGTAGAAAATAATTATACTACCATGGAACGAGAAGGATTAGAAATGGTCTATGCACTATAGAAGTTCAAACATTGTTTATTGGGGTCTCACATTAAGATGTATACAGACCATTCTGCATTAAAATACTTAGTCAAAAATCTAGTGTTGGGGGGGAGAATATGCAGATGACTATTATTGTTTCAAGAATACAATTTTGAGGTTCTAGTGAAATCAGGGAAGTTGAATGCAGGACCGAATAATCTATCGCGCATACTATCAGGAGAATATGTAGGCAATTTAGACGAAAACTTCCCAAATGCACAACTATTTATAGTAAATATGGTGGATGACTACTTCTTGGACATTGTGCAGTTTCTCAATATAGGAATGGCTTCATCAGACATGACGGTTGCATAGAAGAAGCAACTGGTAGTGAAAGTAACAGATTATTAGTTGATTACAGGGAATTTATACAAGTTGGGTGCAGATGGAATATTGATATGTTGTGTGTTGGAACACGAGAGACCGATGATACTTGAAGAATCTCATGATGGGATTGCAGGAGGACATTATGCAGGGAGAGAAACTGCACAAAATATTGTCTGCAAAAGGATTTGGTGGCCCACACTCCAAAAATATTCAAAGCAATATTGTTACTCATGCGATGTATGTCAAAGAGTGGGAAATCCATCTAGGAGGGATGAAATTCCTTTGAATCCTCAGGTTACGTTGCAGGAATTTGAGAAATGGGCCATAGACTTTGTAGGGTCAATCAATCCACAAGAAAGAAGATCAAGGGAAATATACAAAATCACTATGATGGAGTACTTGACAAGATGAGTAGAAGCGACACTTGTTACATAATGTACAATGAAGATTGCTGTGAGGTTTTTGTTTGAGAATGTAGTCACAAGGTTTGGATGTCCATGCATATTACTCATTGATCAAGGAAAACGCTTTCTGAATAAGACAATTGCAACATTGACTTAGGAGTTTCAAATTCATCATTAAAAGAGTACCACGTATCATCCTCAAGCAAATGGAACGATGGAATATTTCAATAAGATCTTGGAGAATGCTTTGATAAAAATTTGCAACGTAAGGAGAGACAACTGGGACTTAAGAGCTTCTGCAGTATTATGGGCTTACAACACTACAAGTAAAAATTTGATAGGACAAACACCTTTCAGGTTGGTCTATGGGAAAGAAGTAGTGATACCAATGGAGTTTATTCTACCTAGCCTATGCATTGCAACAATCACTGAGCTATCAGACTCTGGTGCAATAGAGGAGAGATTGGCACAATTGGTACAACTTGAAGAATATTGGTTTGTAGATGGTTTCCATTAGCAAGTTTAGAAAGTGAGAGAGAAGGCTTGGCATGATCGACACATTAAACAAAAAAAGTTTCAAGTAGGAGATTTGGTATTACTCTATGACAACAAGTTTATGCATCATCCAAGAAATTTTAGAATATACTGGTTAGGACCATATGTGATTCAACATGTAACATAGAAAGGTGTTGTGCAGTCAGAAATCATGAATGCAAAATTCCTTGGAGTAATGCCAAATGGTGAATGTAAGTCGACTGAGACTCTATAGAGATGGTCGAAAATCTGCTTAGTAATCTAGGTTGTGCCAGAACACATGTATCATAGTAGTTGTACTATAGTAGGAAGGAAAAAAAAGGAAAAACAAATAAACATTATAAAAAGGAAGAAAATCAAACAAAAAGTAGATATAGAAAAATAAAAAGGGTGTCGAAGTACATGGCATAGGAGATTGCGCAAAAGGAATGGTTATCACACATCATAATAGAACTGTGTCAATTTAGAAAATGATACACATAAGATAAATACTACGAAGCACACAGATGCAAAAGAAAAAACCATTGTACAATTTGACAATGACAATATCGTTAAAATCATTTAAGCACGAAAATGACAGCTACAAGGCAAGAATGATAATTCATAAAGGCATTGTATAATCTTAAATGATAAAATCCACCAAAAATCACGACATATTGGCAGTACGAGGGAAAAATCACATGATGAATTTGGTAATAAAGATGCATTTATGTAACAACTCATCAACCACGTTGGTGTATTGGACAAGGTAGTTAAGGCAGGATGATACATGCACAGTGGAAACAAGGCAGAAAAACAACAAAAAGTCATTAAGTGTAAGACATTGTTTCATGTAAGAAAGAGCAAACTAGATTGAATCTGAGTGCACCCAAATGGAGCTATAACTACCAAAGAATAGATGCAGAGCCAGTTAAAGAACCCGTCACACAATATGAATGGCCTCGCCAAAATTTGGAGCATTGTCAGTAGCAACCCTCTCAGAGTTGATGAAGGAAAAGTTCCAGGAATTTAGGGGAAAGAGGGGACTGGGTGTGAAAACATGAATGACACCATTGTTTTGTTCTCAATGCAAGTACTGGCCTACAATTTTGTATGTAAGTGTAGTAAGCATGAAGTCCCAGTTGTAGTCATTGTAGCTAAAGAAAAATGTGTTGAAGGGGTTTAGATGAATTGGACCACCTTCTTGGTGAGCCAATTTTTGTAGGATTGCATTGAGGCCCAAGAAAATGGCATGGAATTCCACTATGCATGGTTGTTGATATTGATTTAATTGGTTGGGTGGAAAGAACCAGGTTACTATCAACACATTTTCACATCAGGAACATGCAGTTTGGCTGGGAGATATTCCAACTTATGGCATACGACGATTAAGAGAAGAAAAAATGACACTAATGCCACATTTTATGTATACATGGAAAATATCACACATCTAGTTGCACACACACCATGCATATCAGTAGAGACAGTAGCAACATATAAGGATATCGCGCATTTTAAAGCAGGAATGCACCACATGTATGTGCAGGCCAAGAAGGATCCAATGCCCTAATGGTTTCCAACTAGTTACATGGTGACAACAGAGGATGTATGCTAGATAATGAATGACTCGGAAGAGGACTAGAAAATCCCAACAGAGAAAACAAGGAAACCAAAACCGGAAGAAGAGAAAGATAAAAGTAATGAGGAACTAGATGAAGAGTAGGGAAATGAGAAAAATAATGGCGCAAGAGATATGCCTGGCCCATCCACAACAAAAACTCAACAAACAGTCCACGCAATAGGATCCAGAGGAAAGAATAAGGGGAAAGAACCAGGAGGAGGGGCATGAAAAAATAATAAAGTGCATAGAGAATCCTAGTGTATACTTTAACTAATGATGACATGGATATGATCGACTACTAGGTATGAGATTTTGTGAAAGAAATAATAGAGGAAGAAAGAAAGAAGCAAGAAGAGAAACAAAAGAGAGTGTAGGATCATTGGTAGCACTCCAACAACTCTTAGCAGCTTCTAGCCTACAAAAAGAGAGAAGAACTAAGGGAGGACCATCCAGTATCCTAGGGAAGGAAGCAAAGAGTGCACATCTAGTCTTGAACTAATTAGTAGTCAGGTATCAAACACTTCAGATTGAGAAAGACCCACTCAAATTTCCAACTTCTGAGTTAAAATAATAGGTGAATGCACTAGGACACCTCCACATAGTGGTATCAAGGATACCAATACAGAGATTACAAGACTTGAAAATGGGACTATTACAAGATATTAAGAGAAGAGGTGAGGAAGCACAACAGGATATGATGAAAATGATGGACGAAAGAGATCAGTTGCAGCAACAGTATGATGCTTCACTCCAATGAAAGAAGGAATATGAAGGTCGAGTGGAAGAGGTAATGAAAAACAAGAATGAGGTCGAGGAAAGGGTAAGGAAATCCCTCAAGGAGAAGGACAAAGCTGAAAATATAGTGCAGAAAACAAAAGCAGTTGTCCAAAAACTATACAAAGCTATTCTGGAAGTCCCCATAGTAGTAGAAGCTACTATGGAAGAAAAAGTGTTGAATATTGGTGAATTCATCAAGGGCTTATGATCACATATAGAGGACTTACAATTGTGGAGTGCACCAGGGATGCCACCAGAAGTATGATAAGGAGGAGAGAGAAGGGAAACAACAACAATCACTAATATTAAAAAGATAGGAGAGTGCACCAAACTCTGTGAGGAGATCACACAGATCTGGACATATATTGTGGACGATCTAGAGATGAAGGTTGTAATGTCCCCAAGGCCGAGCTCTATTGTAAATCTTGTTTATGAAATGAATTGTAAATATGTTTTATAGGTTGGCGAGCCGAGTTTATATAAGCTAGTGGGCTTATGTGATTGTTAGGCCAGAGAGCCTAAGTGTTGAAGGCCAAGAGCCTAATTTTGTACCTTTATTTATGCGGAACAGTAATAAAATATAAACACCGTCGCGTGCAGACCAAACACGATGAATGAGTGATGGGGGACTAAGATTCCACAGGGTGGGCAAGGGATTAGGGGCTGGAAGGTGGGAAGAGGGGCTAAGTGTTGAGCCTAGGGGCTTAAGTCCTTGGGAATAATATTTTAATATTGTTCTAAAATACATGTGAATAATATGTTTTATCCTAAGTTCTTTTTGGAAGGACAAGCAACTTCCAAATGGAAGGAACACATGTTGAAGGAACGCATGCAGTTGCATGGGTGACAAGTGTCAACCCAGGCGCATGTAAATAAAGCGTCTGAGATCAGCCGTGTTGGGGGGTTCCTCCACCATTCGACCCTCGATAGCCTGAGCATGAACTCGTTCGACCTCGGCAAGAGATCTCGTGCAATTCTGAAACCGTGGGAAAAGTCTGTGTTGATTTTGGGAATAGCCTATGTTGATTTCTGGAAAGTCGAGACATCCTCTGTCTGAATAGATTGAGCCTGTGTGTGGAATCTTTGTCCCAAAACCATAACCGTGAGACCATCCTGTCATTATTGAGACTGTTGGAAAGCCCATGTCTATTTTCCCCATTGACTGTTGTGGCCACGCAATGCTGGACTTCATGTGGCTTGTTGGCCAGTTTGTACAACACTCTCTCCAGGTGAGAGAGGTGATTGAAATTGGAAGAACAAGTTGCTTAACTTGTGAGCGATTATATCCAGGTGAGAGAGTGTGCAGAGGAAGGAGAGAACTCCTGGAAGGAACCCTGTAGCTGCCACAGAGCTCGGAGACTTTCGGTCCGGTCTGTTGTTGAAACCCAAGGCAAGGGAGGTTAGCAACCGAAGGACTGTCTAGGTGACAGAGAAGGTGTATGCTCATGGGGTGGAACAAGCATGTGGGGAAGGAGAGTCTATGGGCAGTGAGTATGAGTGGTTCCTGGGAGAGAATTCCTTCCTTGTGACTGTGTGTTTTCCTTGTAACCTCAGCCTAACCTAAGATTCCTTTCCTTGGGGTGGAGCTTAATCCCAGCTCAGGGGTGACCTACTGCTGAGCTTGATGAGCAGTGCGGTCTAAGGCTGGGAGGTTTGTGGAAGGCCTGCACCTCGTTGGTGGGATAACCACCGTTTTCAAAGATAAGTACCAGATGATGTTTCAATTATGTTACTGCATGTCTTTGTATTTATAATTATCATGTACTCTGTTGTGCATATGAATTAATGTTAAAGCCATTGATTATTTATAATAACAGTAATTCTTATGCTCACTCTGAGTTAAAATGTGTTGAATCTGTTTTAAATGCATGCCATATATATATATATATATATATATATATATAATTAAGCATGAGATTGTTATTCCGTGAAGTAGCGCCTGCCCGACTGGAGTAAAGGGGGCGTTATAGTATGGTATCAGAGTGTTACAACTTTAGAAAGAAAGATACATTACAGTATGGTATCATAGCCAAGGTTTTGACGCTGAGCCTAGATGGGCTAGTTGAGTGGTCTTTGGACCAAGGGTTTGAGGCGAAATTGTGTCTGGAGGACCAATTTTGGACCTTTGAATGCTCCTGAGTGTCAAGGAGTTACTTGACCATGTTACCAAGCTCAGGAGTTGTAGCGGTGTTATGAAACCACTACTGATGTGGTATTTGGCCACAGGGAGAGAGGACTCCACACCAGAAGTATTGGAGCTATAGGATCTGTTTGGGGGAAAGGAGAACCCTCATGACCGTCAGATCTGGAAAACATGCACAGGGTTTAAAAACCCTTTGGAGTTGCACAGGAATGTGGAAATCGCGATACACAAAACCCCGAATTCATCGGGACCATCCATCAGGGGGAAACACGTGGCTGCCGGACGACGTTTCCGCACCCGAGAAACCAAAAGTGAAGAACCTTGTTTTCGCAAGTCGTGAAATAGAAAAAAAAGAAATTCCGAAGCGATCTACACCGTAGATCGTAAGATAGTAACTTGACCGTTGGATCAAGTGGAGGGGTAGACAGTAATTTCAGGATTTCGGCAAATGGAAGTTTGAGAGGGTGGATGCACAAAATCCCGATGCTCGAAACCCCGAAACACCGAAAGGATCTACGCCGTAGATTTGAGAAATATTTAATCGTTGGATTTCACTTGGAATGGACGTGGACACATGGGTGTGTACCACATGCCAATGGGACAAAAGAAAAGTGAGCATGGTTGGACCTGATGATGTCACCATAGATAACATGGACCCTCCTGAGGGTGCCACTCGCCACTGTAGATGTGGAGACAGTTGTGCTATGTGGGCCCGGAGGGTAAAGTAAATCGGGATTTCGGGATTCGCAAAGGAGGAGCACGAGGGCTCAAAACTCCAACTCGCGAAGTTGTGAGTTGCGAGAGGTGCTAGCACTTGGACCTAGCCTACAGTTATATGTAGCAGGTGATAGCGAGGAGGGAGCCATACCCGTATCGCATCTTGGGTATCAACGTTTGGAGGAAGAAGAGTCGAGGGTCTTTGAATTGCGAACTCGTGAAATCGCGAAGTTGTGAAAGATGCCTTTGGTTACGAGGGTAGGGATATAGAGGGAGCTATCACCCGAAAGTAGGTACGAGAGTCTCGTGGACCGAGAACCCCGAAACTAGAAGTTCCGAAATTTGTAGAGCCAAACAGAGCTCAGAAAACTTAATGGAATCGAAATGTTTTTCTTGTTCATGTTGGTTTATGAGTGTTGTAAGTTTTCTGAAGGTTTAAGGGCCTGAAAAACTTCGGTTGATTGCACATTGTGTGTGCAGAGTTCAACGAGTGTCAGGTCAACCATGAATCTATGCTGAGTATAGAAATGGAAAAGGTACAGATTGCCTCTGAAACAGAGGACGAAAGGGTAAGAAGGGATGTCAACTTGGGAGTCGAAGGATCAAACTCTAATGGACATGGAAAAGAGATGGATAAGGAAGGACATATGATGAAACTCATTGAAAGATTGCAGAAATATGCCCAGGCTCATCGAGATGATAGCCGAAAGCTAAAGAGGGTCAGGGATCAGCAGGGAGAATTCAACTTAAAAATGTTGAAGAACCTGTAAAGAATAGAAAGGAAGTTGGAGAAGAGGAGTGGCTCAAGCAAGATAGAGAGTCGCAGGACCCATGAGAGAAGAAGAAGATCAAGGAGTGGTAGTAGACATCATCATTGCTCCCCAAAGCATTCCAGCAGGGAAGCACACAGTAGTTCAAGCTTTTCCCCTACCAGAAAACACCGAAGATCTGGAGTGGATGAATTGAAAGGATAGATGAACAAGATCAAGCCTCCAACGTTTGATGGAGAACATAAGAAGGAGGAAGATGCCGAAACATGGTTGCTAGGCATGAGGAAATATTTCCAACTGTAGAATTATTCCCCTCATGCAGAAGGAAGAATTGCGATGTATCAACTAAAGGGAAAAACATCCATGTGGTGGGATCAGTTTGTGCAGGTGCAACACATGAAAGAGAAAGATATCACTTGGAATGAGTTCAAGAGGTATTTCGAGAAGAAATACCTGACCAAAAGGTACTATGATAGAAATATGAAGGAGTTCTTCGAACTCAAGTTGGGCAGCATGACCATCGATGAATACAAATGAAGGTTTTTGGAACTACTGAAGTATGTTCCGTTCATCAAAGATGAGGCTGTCAAGATTCAGAGATATCTGAGTGGACTGGCACCTTCTATTCATGACAAGATTCAGTATGATGATCCTAAGACTATGGAAGAAACAATAAGAAGGGAAAAATGTTTATATGAACAACAAAGAGAAAGGCCTACTTTTTAGAAGGCTTGGGATGATCAGAAGAAGTTTAGGAAAGAGTAGAGGCAGAAGGGAACCAAGCCTCCCTTTTTCAAAAATAGTCCTCAGGGACAACTATCTTTCAGAGATCCCAGGAAGGCTGAAGTGGGTGAGAAAATGCCCAGACCGCCACCTATGGAGTGTTGGGGCTGTAAAGTGAACCATAGGTATAGGGACTTCCCCCACAGAAAAAATAAAGCGAGAACCGTCCACAATGTTTAGCAAGATGAAACAATGGAGGATATGGGCAGTAGGATGCCAAGGATCTATGCAGCCCTAGACAACAAGCAAGCATAATTTCAATCGCACATGCTTGAAGTGGAAGGTATGATAAAAAACAAACCATTTATTATTTTAATTGATTCCGGGGCTAGCCATAGTTATGTAGATCCTAGGGTGGTGAAAAGTTTTCATTTATCAAGAAGCAAACATGAAAGGTCTTGGTTAGAGAAGTTGGATACAGGAACCAAGAGGAAGGTCACTGAATTGGTTAAATCTTGTTCGATAGACATGAATGAATTGAGCACGAAGGCTGAATTGAATGTTCTGTCTTTAGGCTCTTATGATTGCTTAATTGGGATGGACTGGTTGGACCAGCACCATGCCCTCCTGGACTGTCATAACAAGAGGTTTACATGCTTGGATGAGGAGGGAAATCGGAAAACAGTCCAAGGAATTCCCAGAACTGTGGCTGTTAGAGAAATATCAGCCATGCAACTGAAGAAGTGTTACAGGAAAGGATGTCAATTAATTGCAGCCCGTGTGGAGGAAGAATCTAGAGATGAAGTCTCAAGAATTGAAGACCATGAGGTACTCAGAGAGTTCAAGGATGTATTTCAGGAGGTACCTGGACTACCTCCAAAGAGAGACATTGTTTTTTCTATAAATTTGATGCCTGGAGCAGCTCCAGTGTCAAAAGCTCCATATAGAATGAGTACACTAGAGCTGAAAGATTTGCAATTGCAGTTCGAAGAGCTTTTGAAGAAGGGGTACATTCACCCCAGCATGTCACCTTGGGGTGCCCCGGTCCTATTCGTGAAGAAGAAGGATGGGATGTTGAGGTTGTGCATTGATTTCTGGTAGTTGAACAAGGTAACTGTCAAGAACAAGTATCCTCTACCGAGGATCGATGATCTTTTCGATCAGTTGAAAGGTGAAAAAGTATTTTCGAAGATAGATCTTAGATCGAGATATCACCAGGTAAGAATAAAGGATGGTGACATCAACAAGACCACCTTTAGAACAAGGTACAGTCATTACGAGTTCACAGTGGTGCCGTTTGGACTGTCAAACACACCTGCTATTTTTATGTGCTTGATGAATGGTGTATTCAGGAACTATTTAGACAAGTTTGTCATAGTCTTCCTGGATTATATCTTGGTGTATTCCAAGTCAGAGGAATATCATGAAAAACACCTGAGGATGGTGCTGCAAGTGTTGAGAGAACATCAATTGTATGCCAAGTTGAGCAAATGCTCATTTTATCAAAGACGGATCCATTACTTGGGACATATTATTTTAGAAGAAGGGATCGCTGTGGATCCTGAGAAGATTGAGGCCATCCGAGAATGATCAGCGCCAAGGAATGTGACATAAGTTAGATCCTTTATGGCTCTGGCGGGCTATTATAGAAGGTTTATCGCAGGGTTCTCAAAGATAGCTCACCCTATCACTTCCTTGCAAAGGAAGGAAAAAAAGTTTCAGTGGACTGAAGAGTGTGAGAACAATTTCCAGTGATTGAAGCAACTGTTAACCAGTGCTCCAATCTTGAGGATTGCAGATCCGAATATGGATTTCGTGGTGTGCACAGATGCATGTAAGGAAGGGTTGGGAGGAGTTCTCAGCCAAGATGGATTTGTAATCTGTTATGAGTCCAGGAAGCTGAAAGAGCATGAAAATAATTATGCCACTCACGATTTGGAGCTAGCAGCAATCATCCACGCTTTGAGGAAATGGAGACATTACCTCATGGGAAAGAGATTCAAATTGAGAACAGACCACAATGGTTTGAAATATTTGTTTGATCAGCCAACCTTAAATGCTAGACAAAGCAGGTGGTTGGAGTTTCTGTGTGAATATGAATTTGATATCAAGCATATCAAAGGGAAGGAAAACAAGGTGGCTGATGCACTCAGCAGAAAGGTGCACAACTTACATGCTTCATCCATTTGCATGTACATGACTGATATTAAGGATAGAATTTTGGAAGCCACAAGTGCCGATTTGTAGTACAAAGACTTGGTAGAAAAGCTACAGTAGTGTGAGAGACCACAGAAAGAGGAAAGTTACACCTTGGAAGCTGATGGAATACTTCTGTACAAAAATAGAGTGTATATACCCAATGTCCAGGAATTAAAACTTGCGATTCTAAAAGAAATGCATAACGTGACTTATGCTAGACACCCTGGATATCAGAAGACCATGGCAGCAGTCAAAAGCCATTACTTTTGGCCGAGATTGAAGAGGGAGATCACTGAATACATTTCCATATGTATGGAATGCCAGAAAGTTAAGGCTGAGCATAGGCACCCAACAGGGTTGCTACAGCCTACTTCCATTCCGGAATGGAAGTGGGAAGTGGTGACCATGGATTTTATTACAGGATTGCCCAGAACAAGCAAGCAACATGATTTGATCATGGTTGTGGTGGACAAGCTTACAAAAGCTGCCCATTTTGTTCCACTGAAAACCACTCACAAGGCATCAAATGTTGCTGATATCTTCTTAAAAGAAGTGGCACGCTTGCACAGAATTCCTAAAACGATTGTGTCTGATAGGGACCCGAAATTCAGCTCGAATTTCTGGAAAGGACTGTTCAAAGGATTCAGAAAGAATCTGAATTTTAGTACATCGTATCATCCCGAGTCTGATGGACAGACATAGAGGGTGAACAGAGTAATAGAGGACATGCTGAGAATGTACGTGATGGACAAACCAACAAGATGGGAAGACTACCTACATTTGGTAGAATTCGCCTACAATAATGGGTATCATGCATCGTTGAAGATGAGCCCATTTGAAGCACTTTATGGAAAAAAGTGCAACACTCCAGTGAGCTGGGATAATATAGCTAATAGAGCAGTAGTTGGGCTAGAGTTTCTCAAAGATATGGAAGACCAAATGATAAGAATTAAACAGAATTTGAAAGCTGCCCAGGACAGGCAGAAAAGTTATGTTGATAAGAACAAAACCCACAGAGAATTCAAAGTGGGTGATCATGTTTTTCTGAAAGTGAAAACTAATAGGAGTTCCCTAAAGCTGGGAAGTTGCACCAAGTTGGCAGCAATATACTGTGGGCCTTTTGAAATCCTGGAAAGGATTGGGCCAGTTGCACACATGCTTGCATTACCTACATCTATGATTGTACATAATTTGTTTCATGTTTCACTGCTTAGGAAATATATACATGATGCTAATCATGTTATCGATTGGAATGTGATTTAGGTGGAACCAGAAGGTGTCCTGCAAGTGCATCCTGTGTGCATATTGGACAGGAAAAGAAAACAACTCTGGAATCGAGCCATAGAGCTTGTTAAGGTCCAGTGGACTTGGTACGGTCCTGAGGATGCGACATGGGAGCATGAAGATGTTATGAGGGCAGAGTATCCGCATCTTTTTGAAAATTTTGAAAAGCTTGCAGATGCAGTGTAAAGTTGCACTGAGGACAGTGCAAAAATAAGGGGAGGGGGATTGTAATGTCCCCAAGGCCGAGCCCTATTGTAAATCTTGTTTATGAAATGAATTTTAAATATGTTTTATAGGATGGTGAGACAAGTTTATATAAGCTAGTGGGCTTATGTGATTGTTAGGCCAGAGGGCCTAAGTGTTGAAGGCCAAGAGCCTGATTTTATACCTATATTTATGCAGAACAATAATAAAATATAAACACTGCCACGTGTAGACCGACCATGATGAATGAGTGATGGGGGACTAATCTTCCACAGGATGGGCAAGGGATTAGGGGCTGGAAGGTGGGAAGAGGGGCTAAGTTTTGAGCCTAGGGGATTAAGTCCTTGGGAATAATATTTTAATATTATTCCAAAAGACATGTGAATAATATGTTTTATCCTAAGTTCTTTTTGGAAGGACAAGCAACTTCCAAATGGAAGGAACGCATGCAGTTGCATGGGTGACAAGTGTCAACCCAGGCGCATGAAAATAAAGCATCTGAGATTAGCCATGTTGGGGGATTCCTCCACCATTCGACCCTTGATAGCCTAAGCGTGAACCCGTCCGACCTCGGCAAGAGACCTCGTGCAATTCTGAAACTGTGGGAAAAGTTTGTGTTGATTTCGAGAATAACCTATGTTGATTTCTGGAAAGTCGAGACATCCTCTATTTGAACAGATTGAGCTTGTGTGTGGAATATCTGTCCCAAATCCATAACCGTGAGACCATCCTGTCATTGTTGAGCCTATTGGAAAGCCCGTGTCTGTTTTCCCCGTTGGCTGTTGTGGCCACGCAGTGCTGGACTGCGTGTGGCTTGTTGGCCAATTTGTACAACACTCTCTCCAGGTGAGAGAGGTGATTGAAGTTGGAAGAATAGGTTGCTTGGCCTGCGATTCTCTCCAGGTGAGAGAGTGCATAGAAGAAGGAGAGAACTCCTAGAAGGAACCCTGTAGCTACCACAGAGCTTGGAGACTTCCGGTCCGGTCTGTTGCTGAAACCCAAGGCAAGGGAGGTTAGCAGCCAAAGGACTATCTAGGTGACAGAGAAGGTGTATACTCATGGGGTGGAACAATCATGTGGGGAAGGAGAGTCAGTGGGTGGTGAGTATGAGTGGTTCCTGGGAGAGAATTCCTTCCTTGTGACTGTGTGGTTTCCCTGTAACCTCAGCCTAGCCTAGGATTCCTTGCCTTGGGGTGGAGCTTAGTCCGAGCTCGGGGGTGACCTATTGCTGAGCTTGATGAGAAACGCGGTATAAGGCTGGGAGGTTCGTGGAAGGCCTGCACCTGGTTGGTATGATAACCATCGTTTTCAAAGATAAGTACCAGATGATGTTTCAATTATGTTACTGCATGTTTGTGTATTTATAATTATCATGTACTCTACTGTGCATATGAATTAATGTTAAAGCCATTGATTATTTATAATAACAGTAATTCTTATGCTCACTTTGAGTTAAAATGTGTTTAATCTGTTTTAAATTGATGTCATATATATATATAATTAAGCATGAGATTGTTATTCCATGAAGTAGCACCTGCCCGACTGATGGAAAGGGGGCGTTACAGTATTGTATCAGAGCGTTACAACTTTAGAAAGAAATATGCGTTACAAAGGTTGTAGAGGCCAAGCTAAGAAAAGCAAAGGAGCATGCACAACAAGCTTCAGAAAGGGTCATTACACTTCCACCAACAAAACATATGACAACAAGTTTGGCACAAAGGTAGTCATACCTGGAAGTAGAGAAATTGAGGGATCAACAAAAGATCTTGCAACATCATTTAGGACCACTATAGGAAGAAGCAATGAGGATCATCAGTGAACTAGACACTATGCAGGAAAAGGTCAAGCAAGAAGCCTTGGAACCAGAAGAGAAACTGACAATATTGACTGTGCAGGGGGCATAAGAGATCACAGAAATAAAGGAAATGATACTCAAGGAAGTGGAGGTAGCTAAGGTAGCCTCCAAAAATTTCATTGCGGTATGGAGTAGCAGGAAATAGTTCTAAGTGGCTTGGGATGAGCCACATGTGATTGTTGGGGGCCTATTGGATAGATAGTTTTGGGATACAATTTTTGGAAAAATCTTAAGTATAGAAGAAGTGCGTAGGAGAATATGGAAGACTAGACAGTGTGTAGTTGAGGTGCATCCAAAAGTACAATGCACAATGAGCAGAATAAAACAGGGAATAAAGAAGGAAGAAGAATAAAGTAGAATAAAGTAGGAGAAGAAAGCGTAAAAAAAGGAAGGATCACATCCTGACATTCTAAAGATAGAAGGACACACAAAAGCAGGAGGAAAAGCAGTCAGAGTGCAAAAGCAGCATGCAAATGAAAAAGAAGATGAAATCAGTCGAACAACCAATTAATTGGAGAAGTCATGCATGGTAATAGGGTTTTGGGGGGAACCAAGTGGGGTTTGAATCCCTAGATTGTATGTATAAATATGTAATGGGTTAGGAGAATAAGGGTTCTCTGGTTATTATTCTTTTAGTTCCTCCATGTGGTTACTCTCGAGCAGTATTGTGGAGTTTGTTCCAAACTGCTGAGAATGTCTGTCAGTAAGAAGGTTGATAGGATAGGCTGGGAATGGAGAGAATCAAAGTATGAATGTAAGGGATGATACAGAGAGAGATAGAGACTTGCACTGTAGAGCGGCTAGGCTAGTAGAAGATAAATATATCCATGATATATATTTGTAAGCGTAGTGCGCAAGCATGAAGAACTTAATGAAAGGATAATAAAGAAGCTAACCATTGTGGATGTAGCCTAGAGTTGGGTGAACCACATTAAATATTGTGTTACATGTCTTTTATGTGATTTCTTGTGAATTATGTCTGGATGCATCGTAGATTATATTTGTCTTATGTTTAACCATCGTGCAATAATCATGATTGTTACAGCAATGAGTTTATGCAGTAATCTAGAATATAATGATAGTATGAATTTGAATCACTAAGCAGTTAATAAGGAAAAAGGAAAAAGTTATGCGCATAAAAATAATAAGATTGAATGATCAGAACGGTCACCTCCCATTTCCTCACTACTGTAGAAACCTGGTTCTTGTTGTTGGATTACTGAGAGAGGGGGTGAATCAATAATAGATCAATTCAATCCTTTTTAACCACAATATGAAAGTGTTATATCAATGTAGCATTATCATCCAATAGTTGCAGAGTAAATAAACAATGAACAAATGAGAAATCATACACATACACAATACATCAGTGTTTTTACATGGAAACCCAAAGCAGGAGAAAACCACATAATTCTTTTTCTTATATGTCTTTAAGAATTACATTCATTGGAAGCATCGACTTAATTTGTTTTTCAGTTGCAACTGGAAGGAGGCTCCAACCCCTTAGCTTCTCAGGCTACAACTTGAGGGAAGCTCCAACTCCCCAATTATCTGGCTACAACCAGAAGGAGGCTACAACCCCCTATGTTCTCCGGATACAACCGGAAGGTGGCTAAAACCACCTGTCCTTACCCCGTCCAACCACCCTGACATATAAGTAGAATGATGGAACTACTGTCACATTATCACTATGAGATATACTGCTGTAAACCTATACCAATAAACTTGAACCATTCATCAACCATGCATCAACCTGTACCTCAACCTGTAATCAAACTGTACCATAAACAAGTAAATCAACCATGCACCAACCTATACCAAACAACCTATAATCAACTTGTACCATAAACAAGTGCATCGACCATGCACCAACCTGTAACTCAACCTGTACCATGAACAAGTGCATCAACCATGCACCAAACCTGTACAAATAACATGTCACAACAACTTGTCCAAACAACCTATCACAACAACCTGTCTCATCAATCTTATCAACCAAATTAGATCTACTCACCAATATTAATAACCAAGACAACTCTCAAATATGTGCATCAACCAAGCATAACACAACAACTCATAATCACCGCCAAGATCAATATGTGCTTCTAATAATATACCAATACAAGTATGCTACACCATCCATAAACCACGTGTCAACAATAATACTAACAAGTGCCTCCAACCATGTACCAAGTATGTACCAATCATGTATCAACTACTCATAAACTATGACTCATCAAGATGTACCAACATCATCAACTATACACCTCATGTATGTGCCAACTCATCAACTACTTGTCTCAACCATGTACCCAACGTGTACCTCAACAAAATGCCCTCATCAATTTCATCATCCAAATCTGATTTGTAACTCTATAATAGACCTGGTGTATATGATCACATACCTGCAAACCTTCCTTACCTTTAACAGCAAGAGACTACCATTTTCATCAAACTTTAATTTAGTCTCACATGACTAGTTTTGGATTAGTCAACAACCGTAACTTGAAATAATCATAACTATGTACCTATAATGAATAAAGATATGAAAATAGTACAAAATGTTATTTGATGTGTTTTATGAAATTCCTCGAGGTGTCACTACTTGGAACCTCTCAGAAAAGGAGTTATAGCAAAAATGGCATACCTTGTTGAATTCTGGCTTATTCTAGAGAGCGAACTTGTAGAGAGTGCCTCGCAAAGAATATTTGTTGTATGGATATGAAAATTTAACATAGAATAATAAAGACTGTAATCTAGCCAACACATTTGGTCTTACTGAATTTGGATCTGTTATAAAGACGTTATGACGTTTTTACCCGAAACACCTATTTTAGACTAGTTTTAGGACTAGTCACAAACCCTATTTTCCACGGAGTGTAAATTCAAAAATACAAAGACCCACAAGATGAAATTCGTACCACAACTACTTGTATATGTTTTCTCAATGGCCTCCCAATTTCATGGTCTGAATCATTCTAGAAAAAATGTTATTGCAGAAATGGTGAGATGACCTGTAAATAACATACCTTGCATCATCAAAAGAATTTATTCTCCCTTGAACTTCAGCCTTCTTTACTTCACCTTCCCTCTGAAATTTGGCTTATATATCCTTTGGTTACCTTAGTCACCTGTATATATTCAATATACTCAACTGTTATTGAAATGAGAGAGCCTTGCCTCTTTTTTATACTTTCATGTAGCTTCCTTAGAAGCATCTTCTAGACCACTTTTTCCACATAGTCACCTATCTCCAACTTTTCCCAATTTTCCACTTGTCCATATATCCAATAGCCACAGGACTACTTAACCCATTTTCCTCATTTTAGGGTTAACCTTCTTATAACCACTTTCCATAATTAGAAATTTCTCCATTTACTTTATTATTTAAATAATCGTCATTGACCTTATCACTTCACTTTATTATTTAAATAATCCTCTTTGACTTTGTCACTTCACTTTATTATTTAAATCATCCTCTTTGACTTTGCCACTTCACTTTATTATTTAAATAATTTATTCTTTGCGAGAATGGTGCAGACCCTTGACCCTTGGGCCAAGATCTGCGCATGATCATTCTAAATCTTCCCCTGAGTCTGATTGACTCTTTGGTTTCCCCACAAGGAATACCACACACACAAGGTGTATTCCACAACTAACCAACAAATATGATCGTGGCTTTTCTTTTCCTT
Organism: Picea engelmannii; assembly: GCA_009831015.1. Taxonomy (NCBI): domain Eukaryota; kingdom Viridiplantae; phylum Streptophyta; class Pinopsida; order Pinales; family Pinaceae; genus Picea; species Picea engelmannii. Next base: position 544,990 of record ML777254.1, read on the forward strand.
TCAGGATTTCAGATTTCTCAATTTCGCAAATCCTGTTATCGAGCCCCTTGTCTCTTCAACCTCCGAAACCCGAAATGTCAACGAGGGTTGAATCCTTCAATGCATCGAACACACGCCTCTTGTTGCCACTTATTTCAGCTTTTCGGAACTTGAGTGATCAACCAACACTCGTTCCTCTTCCCTTATGATTTTCTAGTTTCCAAAATCTCCCTTTTTGGCGAGATCGAAGGTCTTTCGGGAATTTCCGCGAAGCTTGACCACTCCCTTGACTTCCGTCGCACGTATCCTCCGATTAATACTTAGGACCCACCTTTCAGATTTTTCCTTTTCGCGATTTCGGGAGTTGCGTTGACATGAAACTCTGTCTCTTGACTCTCGGAACCCCGGAACCCGATTGGGCCCACGGCTATTGTCCTTCAATGTTTTGGGAATTTTTCCTTTCACTCTTCGGGATTTTCTGACTTGCGAGATCCACAACAGAAAGGTTCCTCACCTCCCAAAACTTCGATCTCCGAATTCCCGAAACCTCACCTCCAACGTGATCTATGGTTGAGATCCTCCACGATCCGACGACTCTGGATCTTTCGGCTTTTCATGAACTGGGAGTTTGAAACTCTCGATTCCAAAGATTGCTGCCTCCTCTACTTCTCGACACTCGAAGTGCCGAAATGCCGAAATTCCATGCCAAAGTCCTGTCATGTTTCGTGACTTCGGGATTTTCACTCCACTATGTCCCAACTCCTTGTCGCCAGGACTCCCAAAATACTAAAGCCCAAATTCCCGAAGTACCAAAAATCACTCGTTTAGCTTCACACGCGATAATCCATTTCGCAATTCGGGAGTTAGAGTGACCAAGGGTTTTGGCTTACACTCTGGACCTACAAAACCTGAAATTCCTAAATGATCTAATGACTCAATTGACCACAATAAACGGTCCATGTTGATTCTTGAAACCAAAGTGATGGCTTCACCCAACTTCTAACCACCTTGCAGCTCCTCTGGATCCTACGGTCCCCACGATTTCGCAAGTTCTCCTCGGAGAATTCTGACTGCCCGATTCACTCCTCAATGACTTCTGTGAGACGAATCAGTGTTCTCCCTCCTGAAATTGTCTTTTATGAGATGCTTTCGAATTTCGTCTCCCTTTGAACACTTCAAAGGTACTATCCCTCCTGAGCTTTCACTTGCAAACTCAAGTCTCCAAAAGGAATTATGCTTGCACTCCTTGCAACAATCTTTCAAATAACCTCTGGTTATTTGAGTGCTCGACTCTGTGCACTCTTTGCAACAATAGTCCTTCCACCTTCACCTTAGTTGATAACTTTCAAGGTTTCAACTAGCCTGTGCACACCTTGCATGACTCTGTGCCTCACCTGTACTTCTATGGGAAATGAGAACAATAGTATCTCTCCTAATCTTTCTGAGATAAAACTCAGACTCTTGTCAATGCACACCTTGCGGATGTTTCACTGCACTCCTTGCAGGAATTCTCAGGAAGAGAAACAATTGAAACTCATTCTTCTCCCCTCTTAGACTTCATACATTCACCATGAAATCATACACACAACGTAGCATTGAAACAAATGCATAACAGAGAAAACAAACAACTGTAAACATACCATTCAATAGATGTAAACAGTAAGCATCACAACACCATGAAAATTGAGTCAAAGCTTCATATATTAACTCAAGTGCTCTTGTACATGGGTTCTTCTCTATAGCTCTCTGCTTCAGCTCTCAATGATGATAATGTTACAATGGTACAAGGGTGAGGGTGTCTATATCCGTTTTCCCTCCTACTCTCTAAACTGTCTAATCTATGAATTCAAATCTACCTACTTTCGTTAATTACGTATAAATTCCTTTACATTCTATAGATGACAACAATCGTTCAATATCTGTTTACAACATGCAAGTACGCTTCCTTTAACTACTACATTAATATCTGCTCATTAATTTTTTCAAAAACATTTCAAAATGTGAAAAATCTGTGTTGCACTTTTCCAGCAGGTCTTCCACCTTTATGGTTGCTTGCCTGGCTACTTACGATGCTCCTGCATCATACTCCCTCGCTTGAAAATTTTCATGAACTCCTGTTAATGAGCTCTTGCACGGTCTGTCCATGCTTATGAATTTTTGCTTCATCCTCCCAACTAGCATCTTCAACTGGATGTCCCTTCCATTTGACCAAGTATTGAAAATACTCTTTTCTCCTGGTCTTTTTGTTGGTTGTGGAGCCTGATTATCTTCCTGATTTAGAGGTCTTTTACTTTCAGCCGTGTTTATACCCCATGAAGTATTTACACCCTAGAAGTATGTACACTCTTCCACGCGGGGGAGTGCAGAGGGGGGGTACCCCCTTTGC
>ML777254.1:558339-577887 GCA_009831015.1 Picea engelmannii
ACAGCAGGAGGAGCACCACAGGGTATGTTTTTACTATAGGTGGAACAACAATAAGTTGGATTTTGAAACTGCAAAAGGTTGTTGCACTTTCAACAACAGAGGCAGAGTATGTTGCTGCTACAGAGGCTAGTAAAGAGATGATTCGGTTACAAAGGTTTACGGAGGAATTGGGAAAGAAGCAGGAGAACAACAGGTTGTACTGTGACAGTCAGAGTGCCATTCACCTTGCAAAGAACTCAACCTTCCATTTGAAGACTAAGCATATACAGTTGAGGTACCACTTCATACGATCCGCCTTAGAATATGGACAATTGAAGTTGGAAAAGATACACACTAGCCAGAATCCTGCAGACATGTTAACAAAGGGAGTAACCAAGGAGAAACTGAGTTCTTGGTCAGCTTCAGTTGGTCTTCAAGAATGAAGATGAAGATGAGAAATTTTCCAGGTCCAAGAAGGTTTAGAGTCCAACATATACAACAACGGTGGAGTTGTTGAGATCAGTCTCCAAGTGGGAGATTGTTTGTTGTGGAGCCTGATTATCTTCCTAATTTAGAGGTCTTTTACTTTCAGCCGTGTTTATACCCCATGAAGTATTTACACCCCAGAAGTATGTACACTCTTCCATGCGGGGGAGTGCAGAGGGGGGGTACCCCCTCTGTGGGGTCCGGGGGGGCTATCCCCCCGGCTGGGGGGTCTGGGAGGAAGCGGGCCCCCAGCGGGGGTTCGGGGGCGAAGCCCCCGAAGAAAAAATTGCCTTGTAAAAGTATATTGTAATTTCATTGTAAATCTAGACCGTTCATTATAAGGTCGCAGATCTAACGATAGAGATTATGTTAGGGTTTTTTTCCCTAGAAAGCAACCCTCTTTTATGAGGGAAATGTATTGCGACTATGTATGTTGGCGAGTATTGTATTCTGAGAGAGGAGACTATGAGAGAAAGAAGAGGAAGTTACAACGGTTTTTGATATAGGTTGTATCCCTTCATTTTGCTGGATAATAATAAAGAAAGGACTTGGCAATTTCTCTAGTGGACGTAGCCCACACTGGGTGAACCACGTAAATCTGTGTCTCTCTTGTATTGTGTATCTTCTGTGTTTTGTTTCCGCATTTGTTTATTTTATTGCTCCACGGTCCTGTTTTTCTAACAATTTTTGCTAATCCTTTTGTCAATTATGCTTTCCTTCTGTGACTTTTCAGCTACAGGCATTTGTTTTGTCCACTGACTCTCTTTTTGTTCCTTCTCTGCTCCTGCTTCTTCAACTTTGTAAGGGTACAAATCCACAACATTGAATATCGGTGAGATTCCAACCCCATCGGGTAATTCAATCTGATATGCGTTTGCCCCAAATTTCCTTATGACCTTGCACGGTCCAATCTTTTTCATCTTCAATTTTTTATACGTTCCAGTTGGGAACCTTTCCTTCCTCAGATATGTAAGAATCAGATCACCAACTTCAAATTGAAGTTCTCACCTATGTTGATCTGCTCTTCGCTTGTATTCTTGACTTGAACTCTGCAATCGCTCCTTAATTGGGCTGTGAATCTCATTCATTCCTTCTGCAAAGTCTTCTGTACTAGCACTCTTGAATTCAACTTGTTCTGAATTTTTCAATTCAGAAACTCCCCTTGGCTGCATTCCATATACAATCTGGAATGGAATCTTCCCTGTGCTTCTGTTAAGCGAATCATTATAAGAAAATTCCTCCTGTGGTAGAATGTGATCCCTTTGACAGTGGTGTTCAGTCACTAAGCTCCTCAAAATATCTCCCAAGCTTCTGTTCATGACTTCTGTCTGCCCATCCGTTTGAGGATGATATGCTGAGCTAAAAGACAAACTTGTCCCCATCTTTTTCCATAAGGTCCTCCAGAAATGTCCTATGAACTTGGTATCTCTATCAGACATGATACTCCTTGGAAAGCCGTGAATTCTGACGACTTCCTTGAAAAACAGGTTTGCAATATGAGTTGCGTCACTGGTTTTTTGGCATGGTATGAAATGTGCCATTTTTGAAAATCTGTCGACTACCACAAAGATTGAATCATAGCCTCTCTATGTTCTTGGCAGTCCCAATATAAAATCCATGCTCACTGCGTCCCACGGCCTTTCTGGTATGGGTAATGGTTGATATAACCCTGTGTTCTGACTTTTCCCTTTTGTGTGCTGACAAATCCTGCATCTGTCCAAAAATTTCTTAACATTTGTCCTCATCCCTAGCCAAAAATATGAGCCATTCAACTTTGAGAATGTCTTATCATGACTGAAGTGTCTGGCCAATCCTCCACTGTGTTTTTCCTTTAGCAGGTTCTCCCTCATGGAGCATTTTGGAATACATAGCTGATTGCCCCAGAATAATAACCCATCCTGGATCATATACTCGGTCCATTGGCTTCTGTCCCTGAGAACTGGATTCTCAGATGCCTCATATGCCCCCTTAAATTTTGGGTTATCCCTGTACATTTCTTTAAGGTTATCAAAACCCAAAGTCTTGACTCTGAATTCCTGCATAAGCAAACATTTCCTGCTCAAAGCATCAACAACTTTGTTAGCAGTTCCAGAAATATTCTTAATTACAAAAGTAAAATTCTGCATGAATTCAACCCATTTAACATGTTTTTGGTTCAACTTCTCTTGTTGAGTCACGGATTGTAAAGCATGATTATCACTGTACAAAACAAACTCTTTAGGAACCAAATAATGTCTTCATTTCTTCAGTGCTTGTATGACTGCATAGAATTCTTTGTCATATGTTGAGTACTTAATCTTCACTTCATTCAGTTTTTCACTAAAGTATGCGATTGACCTGTCGTCTTGTCTCAAAACCAGTCCAATTGAAAATCCACTCACGTCACACCTGACCTTGAATGTCTTGCTAAAATCCGGTAAAACCAAAATTGGTTGCTCAGTGATCTTTTTCTTCAACAGATTGAAACTTTTCTCTGCTTCTTCTGTCCAGTGAAAAGACTTGTGTCTTTTCTTCACCGTATCCATCATTGGTGCGCTAATTCCACTGAAGTTTCAGATGAATTTCTTGTAGAAGCTAGCCAAACCATGGAAACTTCGTACTTCAAATATACTATTCGACGATGGCCAATTCTTAATCGTCTTTACATTTTTCGGATCCATTTTCATCTCATTTGCAGAGATAACAAAACCCAAATAAATGAGTTTTGTCCTCATAAATGACGATTTCTTCATATTGATCAACAATTTCTCTTGTTGTAATATTCTCATTACTGCAGCTAAATGCTTCAAGTGTTCCGCTTCTGTCTTGCTGAAAATTAATATATCATCAAGATATACGATGACAAATTTCCCTATGAGATCCTTAAGGACTTCATTCATCAACCTCATGAAAGTATTGGGTGCATTTGTTAAACCAAATGGCATGACAAGCCATTCATACAACCCCTCATTCGTCTTGAATGCTGTCTTCCATTCATCACCTTCTCTCATGCGAATTTGACGATACCCTCTTTTCAAATCAATTTTTGAAAAGAAGATTGCTCCACTCAAGCAATCCATCAAGTTGTCCATCCTTGGTAATGGAAATTTGTATTTGATGGTAATCTTATTGATCTCCCTTGAGTCTGTACACATTCTCCAGCCTCCATCTTTCTTTGGGCTGAGCACTGTCGGAACAACGCATGGAATCAAGCTCTCTCTAATCAATCCCTTGTCCATTAAGTCCTAGACCTGTCTCTTAACCTCTTCATTTTCCTGTGGCATCAATCTGTACGCGGATTTGTTTGGTAAATTTGCTCCAGGTATAAGATTGATACGATGGCTTATACTCCTGATAGGTGGCAACGAACAAGGTAGTTCGTCCACTACTATATCAACAAACTCTCCCAGCAACTCCTAGATTTCTTTTGGTAAATCATCTATCCTCGTACTGGTCAAATTTTTTTTGGGTTTCTTGACCACAATGAATTGTGCGTTCTCCTTCTTCTTAACCTCATTAAGAATTTCCTTCCCACTCATGAGAAGTACAATGTTTCTCATCTTTGTTTTCACCTCTTGGTTTTTAATCGGCAGCAACATGTGCATCCTCCCATTTTTCTCCAGGGTGTATGTGTTCTTTCTCCCATCATGAACTATGTTCCTGTCATATTGCCACGGTCTACCCAGCAATAGATGACAAACATCCATGGGAATGACATCACATAATATTTCATCTTTATATCCTCCTATTTTAAATTCAACTAAACACTGTTTAGTGACATTTACCTGATGTCTTTTTTGTAGCCACGAAACTCTGTATGGGCTTAGATGTGCAATAGTCTCCAGCTCCATATTTTCTACCATCTCTGTAGATACAAGATTTTCTGTGCTACCGCTGTCCACTATGACCTTGCATACCCTGTCTTTAGTTTTTCAAGTAGTCCTAAACAGACTGTTTCTTTGGGATGGGTTCTCTGCTTCCTTCTATGGCTTCAAGATAACTTTCCTCATCATCAAAGATCTTCCTCCCTCAACGTCCTCTACCTCAACATTCCATCCTTGAGCTTCGACAATGTGAGTTTCACCACCATATTTCTTCTTATCTGGACACTCATAGGATTTATGTCTGATCTTTCCACCGACAAAGCATTTTACTTCACCGCCTCTGCCTCTTGCTCTTCCTCTGGCTCAAGGAAAAGTATTTCTATCAGCATACTACCCTCTCTGTGAGCTTCCTCCTCTCTCATGTTGAGTTTGAGGTTTCTTTCTCTCTTCTTTAGGTTTCTGATTTTTGTCTTGGGAAATTGTTTTGCCTCTGGCTTGACTTCTACCTTGACCTCTTTGACCTTGCTTCTGGCTCAGCTTCTCTTCAGCTTTCAGAGCTATCTGATAAGAATCTTCCACATTTCGAACGGTCATCATGCTCATCTCTTCTTGAATGTCATATAGTAGACCATTCATGTACCTGACAACTTTTTCATCATTGCTTTCCCGATGACCTACTCTGATGTTTATCTTGTAGAACTCTCCAGTGTATTCTTTCACTGACATCAGCTTTTGTCTCAAATTTCCCATCCTCCGAAACAGAGTGATTTGATAATCCTTGGGTATAAATTTGGCTTTCATCTTTGCAACCATTCTATCCTAGATTTTGATTTTATGCTTGCCTTTGTAATGTCTATCAGCCTGCAGTTCATCCCACCATAGTGCTGCATGCCGTTTAAGTCTAGTAATGACATGTTTGACTTTCTTGTCTTCCTCAACATCCTCATAGTCGAAGTACTTTTCTAGAGTTCTAATCCAATCTAGAAGCTCTTCAACATCCAGGTTTCCTTCATATACTGGAATGTCCATTTTTTCTCTGGCACCTATCCTTGCAACAACCCTGAATAGGCATTCGTCTACAGCATCTTCAACTGCAACTTATTCTCCTTCGTTTCCAGCTTCATTTTCACTTTCGACCTTGCTAATATCCCCAACGTCAACTATGAGCCTCTGTGCTATCTCCATGGCATCAAGCCTGGCACGTAAATCGCACATTTCTCTTTCTCTTGCTGGATCAGGCATTGGCATTGGCCTATCTCTTCTTCTCGACGACATGGCTGTAAAATTTTTCCCTGTTCTCTCTGCTACAAAAAGCAAAGAACTTGTTCTGAGCTCTGATACCAAATGGTGCAGACCCCTGACCCTTGGGCCAAGATCTGTGCATGATCATTCTAAATCTTCCCCTGAGTTTGATTGACTCTTTGGTTTCCCCATAGGGAATACCACACACACAAGGTGTATTCCACAACTGACCAACAAATATGATCGAGGCTTTTCTTTTCCTTTCAGGATTTCAGATTTCGCGATTTCGCGAATCCTGTTATCGAGCCCCTTGTCTCTTCAACCTCTAAAACCCAAAACATCAATGAGGGTTGACTCCTTCAATGCACTGAACACATGCCCCTTGTTGCCACTTATTTTGGCTTTTCGAAACTTGAGTGATCGACCAACACTCGTTCCTCTTCCCTTATGATTTTCGGGTTTCTGAAATCTCCCTTTTTGGTGAGATTGAAGGTCTTTCGGGAATTTCCCCGAAGCTTGACCACTCCCTTGACTTTCGTCCCACGTATCCTCCGATTAATACTTAGGACCCACCTTTCGGATTTTTCCTTTTCGCGATTTCGGGAGTTGCGTTGACATGCAATTTTGTCTCTTGACTCCCAGAACCCCAAAACTCGATTGGGCCCACGGCTATTGTCCTTCAATGTTTTGGGATTTTTTCCTTTCACTCTTCGGGATTTCGCGACTTGCGAGATCCGCAGCAGAAAGGTTCCTCACCTCCTGAGACTACGATCTTTGAATTCCCGAAACCTTGTCTCCAACGTGATCTATGGCTGAGATCCTCCACGATTCGACGACTCTGGATCTTTTGGCTTTTCGCTAACTGGGAGTTTGAAACTCTCGATTCCAAAGATCACTGCCTCCTCTACTTCCTGACACCCAAAGTGTCGAAATGCCGAAATTCCACGCCAAAGTCCTGTCATGTTTCGTGACTTCGGGATTTTCACTCCATTATGTCCCGACTCCTTGTCGTTAGGACTCCCAAAATACCGAACTCCAAATTCCCGAAGTGCCGAAACTCACTCATTCATCTTCACACATGATAATCCATTTCACGATTCATGAGTTAGAGTGACCAAGGGTTTTGGCTTACACTCCGGACCTACGAAACCCAAAATTCTGAAATGGTCTAATGGCTCAACTGACCACAATAAATGGTCGACGTTGATTCTTGAAACCAAAGTGATGGGTTCACCCAAATTCTAACCACCTTGCAGCTCCTCTGGATGCTACGATCCCCGTGATTTCGCAAGTTCTCCTCGGAGAATTATGATCGCCCTATTCACTCCTCAATGACTTCTGTGAGACGAATCGGTGTTATCCCTCCTGAACTTGTCTTTTATGAGATTCTTTCGACTTTCATCTCCCTCTGAACACTTCAAAGGTACTATCCCTCCCGAGCTTTCACTTGCAAACTCAAGTCTCCAAAAGGAATTATGCTCGCACTCCTTGCGGCAATCTTTCAAATAACCTCTGGTTATTTGAGTCCTCGACTTTGTGCACTCTTTGCAACAACAGTCCTTCCACCTTCACCTTAGTTGATAAATTTCAAGGTTTCAAATAGCCTGCGCACACCTTGCACGGCTCTGTGCCTCACATGCACTTCTGCGGGAAATGAGAAAAATGGTATCTCTCCTGAGCTTTCTGAGATAAAACTCAGACTCTTGTCAACGCACACCTTGAAGACGTTTCACTGCACTCCTTGCAGGAATTCTCAGGAAGAGAAACAATTGAAACTCATTCTTCCCCCCTCTTAGACTTCATACATTCACCATGAAATCATAGACACAACATAACATTGAAACAAATGCATAACAGAGAAAACAAACAGCTGTAAACATACCATTCAACAGATGTAAACAATAAGCATCACAACACCATGAAAATTGAGTCAAAGCTTCATATATTAACCTCAAGTGCTCCTGTACATGGGTTCTTCTCTACAACTCTCTGCTTCATCTCTCAATGATGATAATGTTACAATGGTACAAGGGTGAGGGTGTCTATATCCGTTTTCCCTCCTTCTCTCTAAACTGTCTAATCTATGAATTCAAATCCACCTACTTTCATTAATTACATATAAATGCATTTACATTCTACAGATGAGAGTATTCGCTCAAGATCTGTTTACAACATGGAAGTATGCTTCCTTTAACTACTACATTAATATCTGCTCATTAATTTTTTCAAAAACATTTCAAAATGTGCAAAATGTGTGCTGCGCTTTTCCAGCTGTCTTCTGCCATTATGGTTGCTTGGTTGGCTACTTACGATGCTCCTGAATCAGATAACTTTGACTTCTTTGACCTTTTGGGGATTCAAGCCAACATATGAGGGTCCTCTAACTTTGTAAGGCCAAAAAAATCTCAAACCGTGAGGAGTTATGCGACGTTCCACATACTGAAAAGAAACCAAATTAATCAACAATATCCCTCTTTGGCATTGATGGAAATACTCTGATGCAATACTAAAATCATATCACTCATGCTCCCCCTGGAACCATGCCTGTGTCCTCTGCATTTGATAACTCTCTCCCTATTTGTCATCAATAGCAAAGGTATCTTTCCATTTGGGTCTTCTCCCCCTAACCGAATCGTTTGATCTCCCAACCTGAACTGTCATCTTTATGGTGTTTCCTCATGTACATCTAAGACATATAAGATAAGCATTCAAAAGCATTCATTTTGGAGTATAAATAACTCTTAGTCTTTGATAAAGATACTCAAAGGCTTGTCGTGGAAGCAGTTTTGTAAAGATGCCTGCAACTTGTTCTTTTGTGGCCACATATTCAACTCTGATGTTCTTTTTTGCAAACTGTTCCCGTAGAAAGTGATACTTGATTGGAATGTGTTTCATCTTGGAGTGCATCACTGGGTTCTTTGAGATATTTATGGTGCTTGTATTATCACAATAGATTGGAATGGGCTCATCATACTCATATTGTATATCTGTCATAGTTTGTTTCATCCATAGAACTCGCGTACAACATGTTGCAATATACTTTGCCTCGGCTGTAGATAAAGATACTGATGATTGTTTCTTTCTTAGCCATGATACTAAACACTCACCCAAGTAGAACGTTTCTCCACTGGTGCTTCATCGGTCATCAATGCAACTTGCCCAATCTGCATCTATGTAGGAAATAAGTGATAGATCCTTTCCTTTTGGATACCTTAATCCAAACTCTTCTGTTCCTTTGAGATATCTAAAAATCATTTTCATTGCTAATACATGTGATCCCTTTGGTGCTGCTTAAAATCGTTCCAACTGTACAATTGTTTGCATTACATTTGGTCTGGATGCTGTCACATATAGTAGGATACCAATCATTGACCTGTATTTTCTCTGATTTGTAGACTATGAATCATCATATTTGCTCAACTTGCAATTGGTTTTCATGGGAGTGATAACTGGTTTACAATCTTCCATTCCAAACCTCTTTAGCATTTCTCTGATATACTTGGTTTGAGAAATAAAAATTCCTTGGTTGCTTTGACGTATCTGAAGACTAAAAAAAAAAGATAGATCTCCAAGTAATGACATTTCAAATTCATTATGCATATCCTTTGCAAATTTTTAGTTTAACTTGTCATTAGTACTTCCAAAAATAATATCATCAACATAAACTTCAATTAATAAAATACTTTCTTGAGTTACTTTGATGTAGAGGTTGTTGTCCGCACTTCCTTTTCTGAACCCTGTCTACTGTAGATATTTATCCAGTCTAGATTACCATGCTCTAGGAGCCTGATTTAGACCATACAAGGCCTTCTTTAATTTACACACATAATCTGCGTTCTTTGACAACTGTAATCCTTCTGGTTGTTCAATGTAGACTTCTTCTTCAAGTTCCTCATTCTGAAAAACTGATTTTACGTCCATTTGATATACTTTAATATTTTTGGAGCATGCATAAGCTAAAAGAACTAGATTTCTTCCATTCTGGCAACTGGGGCAAATGTATCTTCAAATTTGATTCCTTCAACATGTGCATATCCTTTACATACAAATCTAGCTTTGTTCCTTGTAACCTGTCCATCTTCATTCAATTTATTCCTGTATACCCACTTTGTGCTAATCACATTCTTATCCTTTGGTCTTGGAACCAATTCCTAAGTGTCATTTTTCTCTATTTGATTTAATTCTTCATCCATGGCCTTATTCCAAAATTCATCCTTGCTAGCCTCTTCAAAAAAGGTTGGTTCAATTGTAGATGAGAGTGCTAGGTGCGTTTGTTCTAGTGAACATATTCTTCTTCTAGTCTCAACTCCTACATCTTTGTTTTTGATAATCTGATATGAAGGATGATTCTTTTGTACTCGTCTGCTTGGTGTATTTGGAGGAACTTGATGAAATTTCTCTTCTGATTCTGTCAGATCCTCTTCATATTCCCCTTCTACTTCTTTTTCGTCTTCTACTTCTTCTTTGTAAAGTTGTTCCATTGATTCATTTTCTTCTTCCTTTAATTCTTGTCTACATGTTTCATCAATTGTTACGTTGATGCTTTCCACAACTTTGTTCAATCTCAAGTTGTAACACTTGTATGCTTTCCTTGTACTTGAGTAACCAACAAGTACTCCTTTGTCCACACGAGAGTCAAATTTTCCCATTCTTCCATATTCTCTTTTGATGTAGCATTTGCTTCCAAAAACTCTGAAGTGCTTCACATTTGCTGGTCTTCCTTTCCATAGCTCTTAGGGAGTTTTTTCAGTGTTGTTTCTGAGAATTACTTTGTTTTGAATGTGAACTTTTGTATCCACTACCTCCGTCCAAAATATATCTTTCAATTTGGAATCCATTATCATTGTTTGATCCATTTCCTATACTTTCATGTTCTTTCTTTTAACAACTCCATTATGTTGAGGTGTTCTAGCAACATAGAATTGCCTTTTTATTCCATGCTTGTTTCAGTAGTCCATAAATTCCTTTGAAGTGAACTCTCCTCCATTATCAGATCTGAAACATTTGAACTTTGAATCCATTTCATTTTCAACCATTTCCTTGTAGACCTTGAAGTTTTCAAAAGATTTTGACTTATTCCTAAGAAAGAAAACTGCAGTCATTCTTGTATAATCATCAACTAATAACATAAATTATTTCTCACCTTTTAAAACCTTTGTTGTAGTTGGTCCAACTAGATCAGTATGCACAATTTCTAGTGGTCTTGTCGTTGAATATTCTCTTGATTTAAACCTGGTCTTTGTTTGGTTTCCTTGTTGACAATGCTTGCATAAAGTGTTGGTTGGTTTTGTGATCTAGGGAATTTCTCTAACTGCTTCCCTTTTACTGACTTTGACAAGGTTATCAAAATGTATGTGACCCATTCCTTTGTGCTATATCCAAATTTCATCTTTCTTTCCTAGGAAAAACTTTTCGTTTCCAATTTCACTTAATACATATATGTTGCTTGAATTTCTCGCAGCTATTTCAATCAATTTTCCTGAACCTTCTTTTCTTATCTCACACTTTTTTGAATCGAAAGTAAATTCATGACCATGGTCACACATTTGAATCACACTTAGAAGATTATGTTTCATATCTTCTACTAGTAGAACATTCTCTTCCTTGGTATTCTTGGTCCCAATTCTGACTGTGCCTTTTCCAATGATTTTAGTTGAATCATCATTTCTGAAGGAGACTGATCCATCTCTTTCCTTTCTTAATGTAAGAAACCTGTCTCTATCACTTGTCATGTGTTTTTAACAGCCACTGTCAACATACCAACCACGTTTCTTCTTCTTAGCTTATAGAGCGAGTGTGCATTCTTCATTGCTATACTGATTATGCTTTCTAATCCATGTCATTTTCTAAGGTTTCTATCTGTGACTGCTGTTGTTATGTTGTGGTTCTCTAGGAGTGACTTTCATTATGAAATATTTGGCCATGTGTCCAAAGTTGTTACATTCGTAACATTCCACTTCAGTGCTCAAAGATTCAAACCTATTGTAACTTCTTCTCTGTATTTCACTAGGCCTTCTTGGATAACCCTTTTATGTATGAATTTCAAAGTTGTTTATGTTCCTATTGTTAGCTCTGCAATTCACATATTTATTTCCAAAATTATTACATGCATAACATAAACCAAAAAATATAGTAGGATACCTGGGAGTTGAAGATCTTCTGAAAGGAGGCACTCTTATGAATCCTTTTTCTTCATGAGGGCTATTTGTTTCTATCGGTCATTGATTCTAAAATATGAATCTTCTCGGTGGAGGAGTGTCCCTATAATTTTCTTTGTAGACCTTCCTATCCCCTTTGATTGTTTCTGCATAGTTTTTTGGATATGTTTCTTGTTTTTCTTCTTTTCTCTTCTGATAACTTCTATGGAACACAACAATTCTTCTCGGCAGTCAACTTATGCCTCTTCATATTCTTCTTCAGTGTCTTCATATTCTTCTTCGGAGTCTTCTTTATCAGAGTCTTCTAATTCCATGAATAGAACTCTTTATCTCTCACTGTCACTGACTTCATCTTCATCTGATGATGAGATGTCTTCTTTTGTGCATAAACTTTTCTTGAAAAATTTCTTTGTGGTTCTTTTCCCTTTATATGTTTGTTTGTTATTTGAGTAACCTTCATCATTTCTCTTTTTCCTATGAGGAAATTTGTTAGCAAAATGACCAATACCATCACAATTAAAACAAATCAAAGGAAGGTTACCTCTATACCTGTCGTTGGTTCCCTTGTTCAATATTTTTGACAAAGTTGGTCACTTCTTCATCATCTTCCGAGACATCACTGTTGCTTCTATGTTATTTTTATTTTTTCTTTCCCTTTTTCTTTGACCTTTTGGATTCTTTGAAGGCTTCTTCTTTTATATTTGGATTTTCCTATTCAGTTCTCATTTCATATGATGTGAAGATTCCATGTAGCTCGTCCATGCTTATTGAGTTTAGATCTTCTCTTTCTTCTAGTGCTGATATCTTAGGGCCAAATCTCATAGGAATAGATCTTAGTACCTTTTGAACAATTACAGATTCTTTGAATTCTTCTCCCAATCCCAAGATTGCATTTACTATTTCATCGACTCGTAAAAAGTAAGTTGCAATGTTCTCATCTTCCTTCATCTTTAGTTGTTCAAACTGACCTATGTAAGTTTGAATATTTTCTACTTTGACTTTTGAATATCCTTCATAAATATTTCAAAGTTTGTCCCAAATATCTTTAGAGGATTTACAATGTGCAACTTTGGTGAATACTGATTCTCCAAGACCATTCAGAAGTGCATTTGTGGCTTTGGAATTATTCTGTTCAAGTTTCATAGCTTTGTTATTTGTTGGCATAACTGTTGGTGCTGTGTATCAATCTACAATTGATTGCCAAATTTCAAATCCCTGTGCCTGTATATATGTCCTCATCCTTATGCTCCAAAAGGCATAGTTATGTACATCAAACTGTTGTATTCCATTTTTATACATGTTGTTTCTCTTCATGATCTACCTTTCAGTGGTTAAATTGATTTCCGAAGGAACCCACTCTTAAACCAATTGTTGGATTAATGAGAGGGTGGGTGAATCAGTAATAGAGAAATCTAATCCTTTTTAACCATATAATGCAAGTGTTATATCAATGTAGCATTATCATCCAATATTTGCAGAGTAAAAAAATAATGAACAAATGAACAATTATACACATATGCAATATACCAGTGTTTTTACGTGGAAACCCAAAGTGGGAGAAAACCACATAATGTTTTTTCTTATATGTCTTGAAGAATTACATTCATTGGAAGCACCAACTTCCTTTGTTTTCTAGATGCAGTTGAAATGAGGCTCCAACCTCCTAGTTTCTCAGGCTACAACTTGAGGGAAGCTCCAACTCCCCAATTCTCCGACTACAACCAGAAGGAGGCTACAACCCCCTATGTTCTCCGGATACAACCGGAAGGTGGCTACAATCACCTATCCTTGCCTCGTCCAACCACCTTGAAATATAAGTAGAATGATGGAACCATTGTCACACTATCACTGTGAGATATAATGTTGTAAAACTATACCAATAAACCTGCACCAAACAACATGTACCAATAACCTAAACCATGTATCAACCATGCATCAAACTTGTACCTCAACCTGTAATCAACCTGTACCATTAACAAGTGCATCAACCATGCACCAACCTATAATCAACTTGTACCATAAACAAGTGCATCAACCATGCACCAATCTATACCTCAACCTGCAAACCTTCCTTAACTTTAACAACAAGAGACTAGCATTTTCATCAAACTTTACTTTAGTCTCACATGACTAGTTTTGGATTAGTCAACAACCCTAACTTGAAATAATCATAAATATGTACTTGTAATGAATAAATATATGAAAATAGTACCCAATGTTATTCAATGTGTTTTGTGAAATTCCTTGAGGTGTCACTACTTGGAACCTCTCAGAAAAGGAGTTATATAAAAAATGAAATACCTTGTTGAATTCTGGCTTATTCTAGAGAGAGAACTTGTAGAGCGTGCCCCACATAGAATATTTGTTGTATGGATCTAAATTTTTTACGCATAATACTAAAAACTATACTCTAATCAACACGTTTGGTCTTACTGAATTTGGATATGTTATGAAGACGTTATGATATTTTCACCCGAAACACTTGTTTTAGACTAGTTTCAGGACTAGCCAAAAACTCTATTTTCCACGGAGTTTAACTCCAAAAATAAAACGACCCATAAGATGAAATTTATCCCACGGCTACTTGGATATGTTTCCTCAATGGCCTCCCAATTTCACGGTCTGAGTAATTCTATAAAAAAATTTATTGCGAAAATGATGAGATGACCTATAAATAACATACCTTAGAAAGCATCATCAAAATAATTTATCCTCCCTTGAATTTCAGCCTTCTTTACTTTACCTTCCCTCTGAAATTTGGATTAGATATCCTTTGGTTACCTCAGTCACATGTAGATATTCAACATTCTCAAGTGTGATTTAAATGAGAGTGCCTTGTGTTGAAGGAAAATCTCCCTGCGGATAGGTAGATCTCCTCAAAGAGCTAGACTCTTAACTCTAAGACAGAAAGTGCTTATCATGGTCACTGAATTCCTTTTAGATCTAGGTGGACTAGTGTGTGAGGAGGAAGGAGAAAAGAAGTACCTTTTACTGACGTTTGTCCCTGTACGCTCCGAGTTGAGCTCCAATATTTCACTCTTTGATAAGCCCTGTAGACAAACAATAGTACAACCACTTCCTACTCTATTGATATTAGCTCGAAATAGGTCTATCTACTAAAGAGACAAATTCATGTGAGATTGAACATGAATTAGAAAGAAGCAGGCCAAGCAAATTATATTAATGAGGACAAAACATTGCTTACAGCCATAGATGAATTGCAGCAGTTTCGTCAAGTCCTCCTTGTCTACCCCTTGCTCAAAACATCCACGATCCGAATGATGATAGCTTCATTGATTGCTTCCTATGAGATCATAGGTCTCTTGCTTCCAAAATATCTCTGTTCCAACACCACTTATGAGATCATAAGTTTGGTGTGATTCTCTCTTTTCAGTCCCCTTTCACCATTAGAAAGCTTTCTTATATAGCCTTGGAGAGTCTTTAACCACTTGAGATATCCTTGGGGAAGTTGAGGATTTTCCTCCTTTAGTTGAGGGTCTGCCCTAAGATCATGGCTGGACTAGGGATTCGAGCTCAACTGCCTTCTAAGAATGAAAAGATCCTTCCCCCATTCATCTCAACAACTTAACTACTGCCCAGAATAGGTAGCGCTCCCTCAAAAGGGCCATCAGAGTGCTACAACGCTCCCCAGTAGGCTTAAGGGGGGCGCCAACGCTCCTAAAGACACCAACACTCCCTCAAAAGGGCCAAAGGAGATTTATAATGCTCCCAGACAGTGTAAGGGGGAGCGCCAGCGCTCCCATAAGAGGTATAGGGGAGCTCTCTCCTTCAAAAGCTTAGTTTTTTGAGTGTTTTCAGATGGCAAAAGGTTCATGAGCTTGATGACTCATTTCTCCTCTTCCAAATCAAATGTTTGAGGTGTTTTAAGTGTCCTTCTCATGTCGTTATAGGCACGAAATAGGCATCAGGGCAGTATGCTTCCCTGACACTTGCGACACTTGTGAGAAAAATACGAAACTTGCGACACTTGTAATGACGACACTTGCGACACTATCGAAGTGAGTAATTTTGACGTGTAACACCTTGCCTCTTATTTATACTTTCATGTAGCTTCCTTAGAAGCATCTTCTAGACCACTTTGTCGACATAGCCACTTTGTCCACATAGTCACCTATGTCCAATTTTTCTCAATTTTCCACTTGTCCATATATCCAATATCCACTTGAATACTTAAATCATTTTCCTCATTTTAGGGTTAACCTTCTTATAACCATTTTCCATAATTAGAAAGTTTTCCATTTACTTTATTATTTAAATGATCCTCCTTGACTTTATCACTTCAGTTTATTATTTAAATATTCCTCTTTGAATTTGTCACTTCACTTTATTATTTAAATAATCCTCTTTGACTTTGTCACTTCACTTTATTATTTAAATAATTTATTCTTTGCAAGCACTTTGAATTCTTTGACCTTTTGGGGCTTCAAGCCAACATATGAGGGTCCTCCAACTTTGTAAGGCCATAACTCTCAAACCGTGAGGAGTTATGTGAYGTTCCACATACCACTAAAAATGGCATGACATGTACTATCCATATAGAATAGTCTTACCTACAAATATATCAAAACTCATACCATTATACATCAAACAAACTTGGGTCCATTACCCAAACCTTTGTGCTACCGGAATTCGCTACWGGACTTTCTTCAAGGTTTGATGTCAATGAAAACCAAACCAATTAATCAACACTTGAAGTCCCAATAGATAACTCGAGTGAGACTTCATCTACCCAAGCAGGTGATTCTGAAAGGGACAATGTCTGGTGGGTTTTGTTGGTCATAGATAACTCAAACCTAGGGTCTTAGAAACTGTGTGTAGCTCCAACAATGGTACAGTTTAGAACTATGGTATAAATAGATTGATCCAAGACACCTTTGTCCAATGGATGACAATTTTGATGATATTTATGATGTACCTTTGATTGAGAAGTCGCAACAAACCCTTTATGAAGGATCGAAGAAAAATCTTCTCTCTGCTATATTATTGTTGGTGAACTTGAAGTTATTGAATGTTTTTTCAAACACTTGCTGCACCTAAATCCTAGGGTATGTAATATAATTTGTCACATATACATAAAAGGTCTATTTTTGTTTTATTTCTCTAATATTTTTGTTATTAATTAATGTGTAAATTAAGGATTCAATATTTAATATTAAGATCCTTTACATTAACTAGTTATATTTTGCGTTGTAGATTGTTAGGTGAATTTATTCTACCATCAACAAATAATTTACCTCACACATACAGAGAATTATCTACCATTATGAAAGATATTGGAATGGAGTAAAAAGATATTGATGAATGTCCTAATAATCATGTTATATATTATGGACAATGTGCATCGGAAATGAAATTCTTGCAATGTCAAATCAGTAGATATCAAACCGATTAAGTAACACGACACTTTTCTCGCAAAGTTCTTCGTCATATTCCCATAATTCCATGTTTGCAGCAACTGTTCAGGTGCCAAAGCATAGAAAAATTTATGGATTATCGTACATGGAATAGAAGTAAAGATGGTGTTCTTCGAATTTCTGCAGATGGTTCTGCATTTAGGAACATCAAAGAAACATGACCAATTTTTAAAGAAGAACCTTGTAATGTTAGGCTTTCATCGGTAGCTAACTGTGTTAATCCATTTGGTGAGCTCAGGTCCATTTACTTAGTGTGGTCTATTTTTTTTTATAAACGATAAACTCCGTCCTTGGATGTCAATAAAGAGGGAGAACACAATGTTGGAAATCATTGTTCCAGGTATTTGTTTACAATAATTTTTTGAATGCAACATTTCATTTGTCTTATTCGTTGCATAATTTATTATATATACATATATACAAAGTAGTAATGATATGTACTTTCAATCAATTAGGTAAGTACCAAGTTAAATATATGAATGTATATATTGAGCCTCTTATCGATGAGCTACTGAAGTTATGGGATGTAATCACTATGTACGAAATCTATGGACCAATAGGGAATAAGAAATTTCAATTCCATGGAATACTTACATGGACAATTCATGATGCGCCAGGGATAACACATTTTTATAGTATGTAATGTACTAATTCACTTTAATAGTATATATATTTTTGAAAATATCATACATTTTTTATAAATAATTCATCGTTATATAATTGATACTGACATTAATCCATATGTTGTAGGCCTACAAACAAAGGGTAAATTTGCATGTCTAATATATGGTCCTAGGATGGAATATTTTCATTCAAGAAGTTTAGGAAAGGAGGTGTTTGATGAGTATAGGCACTTCCCCCCTAAGAACCATAGGTATCGAACTATAGAAAAACATCTTTTCAATTTCAAAGAAGAGACTTGATCCAAAATGCATCCAGGAAGGCCAAAATTTCAAAGTTCTTGGAATCGAACAAAACTAGCACCATCGTGTAGGGCTCATCATTCCAATTCCGACAATATATTTTTTTCCGAAAATGGACACTGTATGTGAAAGTTAACGCATTCTAAACTTTTTCCCAAACAGGGAAGAAAAAGTCAAAGTCAATAGTCAGAGGTCGTACTGTTGACGTCAACAGTATGCCAGCATGACATGATAGATGATGTCATGATGATGTGGCAGCACTAGGAGGTGACATGTGGAAACACTAGGAAGTGACACGTGTCAGGCAGTTTTGGCTTTTTCGGGTGCTAAAGTGGAATACATGTGGAATGTACGGATGTTGGCATGGCAGTCTGTACGATGATGTGGCAGGATCAATTTGTGACATGTGGCATGGTACAGATGACACATGGAAGTACAAATTGACAGGTGGCAGTGATGTGTCTTCCTCCAGGCATGACACATGGCATGAATGCTGACTGTGCAGGGTCATTGTGTTGTTGGTTGTGCGCTGACTATTTGCATGGAGAAAAATCATAGGGTGACACATGGCCCAATCATAGGGAACCACGTGGCACCTCGGATGAGGCTAATGAGGGTCGGTTAAAAAATTTGTTGCAATTTGCTGGGCTTGAAACACCGACCTTCTTGCTAGGAAACAGACTAACCAAACGAGCCAACTATATGAGCTACCGTGTTTCTTATTTGAACATATGGAGAAATATTTTTTTTTTAAATGGTGTAGTGCAGATGTTTGGGGATAAGGCTCAGTCAATGGGGGCTACCCGTAGACTAGCACATCTCACCACGCAACCAAGGGCACTAGACCAGGGGTGCGGTGTATGGATTGGCGCCTGGCCACATGGACCACCACACAACCAAAGCCAATGAAAAACCAGGGCATGGGCGCGAATGGGGGTTAGCACTCGGCCACATGGGCATGCATTTGACCAGGGCCTAGAGAGAAGGGGGTGTGCACCCAAATACTTTCGAATTTGTGGGTTTTTAAATATAGGTTTGGATTTTTTATGATATTTCAACTTGATTTTATTGGATTGTTTCCCTAAAAGAGGGGATCTAAGCCTAGGAACAGGACCAAATCATGGGGGAAAGTTGGATTTTGACCCCCATATCCAAATCTACTTAACTAGGCCTGTTTTCCATGGAAAGGAGGTTCATATACAACAGAATGATGAAGAATTGTGAAGCTTAAGACATTTTTATGCAGGGAAGCCATTGAGGATGTTGTTCCTGAGTCTGTACTAAGGCTTAAAGTACAGTGTCAAGGCATCCGAAAAAAAAGATGTATACAATAATAAAGTTTCATTCGGTATGGGAAACTAAGGGAGATTTCTACGTTCCCTACATCTAGCTTCCAACTGTTCCTGGGTTGCGATATCTTGTTCAATGGCCGCCCATGAACGTTCTAATTCTTCCCGGGTATTAGCAGTTCTAAGGGTCGTGCTGAAAAGGTTTAATGCGATATTAGTTTGATCTAATATCC
>ML777254.1:593991-605326 GCA_009831015.1 Picea engelmannii
AAAATATATATATATATATATATATATATATATATATATATATATATATATATATATATATATATAAAATTTAAAGGAAAAAAATACCATTAAAAACCAATTTAAAAAAAATTAAAATAAAAATACACTTCTTGAACTAAATTTTAAATGAAATTAAATTAAAAATGAGAAGAAGCAAGAAAAAACCAAAAATTTTAAAATTTAGTTTAAAGATTTAAAATTAAACTAACTAAAAATAATAATTAAACAAATATTTAAAAATTAAATTAAATTTTTAATTTTAATTTTAGAAATTACAAAGTTTTAAATTATGAATTTTAAAAATTCAAAAATTTTCATTTTAAAGTTTTACATTTTACATTTTAATTTTAACTAAAATTAAAATTATTTAAATGGGGTGTCGGGGGTGATGCTCGGCATCACCTCGGCCTCTGAGGGCTAAGACATAGCCCTATAAAACTATGCCTTAGTCCACGGGGATAAGGTGATGTCTGGCATCGCCCCCCCGGCACCTACGTGATCCAAACAACCCCACCCCTTTCCCCAATTAAATAGTTTCAATTAGGATTTAAATTTAAAATTTTAAAATTTAAAACTTTAAAACTTTAAAATTAAAATTGAAACTTAATTTTATTTTTTTAGATTTTGTTTATTTAAAATTTTGAAATTTTTAATTTAGTTTAATTTTAAAACTTTAAATTAAATTTTAAAATTTAGTTTTCTTTTTTAATTATTTAATTTTTTTTGGTTGTTTAATTTTTTTCTATTTACTTTAAATTTTATGTTTTTTTGTTTTTTTATGTTTCTATTTGGATTCTTTTTTTAAATTGTTTTAATTGTTGTTGTTGCTTTTTTTTTTTTAAGACAGTGGATCCTATTATATTATATCATAAACAAAAATACACAACTGTCTTGAGGCTGCCAACTATTCTGCCAAAAAAGAGGAAACTGGAATAGTTGGCAGCCTTGGATAACCATGTTTAAAAGAGGCATACCACCATCTGCCCTTCCCGGAGGAAACTAGGACAAGTGGCAACCTCTAGTCTGGGCATTGTCCATGAAAACTAAAACTAAAAATAAACTAGACAGTGAGGAGACTGAACTAATTGAGATGCTAACCATAGCCCGAGCTTCTAATCATAACCAAAAGGCAATTCTAGCCAAGAAATTACCTGTTGGGGTCTTCATTGTCGAGGTCTTCATTGGGTACTCCATTCTGAACTGGTAGGGCGTAGAGTCTCGCATAGGTCAGACACCTTTGCTTTGTTGGTGCATCGGAGAAGGCCTGGTAAAGCATGTCTAAGCGTTGGCTCATGAGTGTGCCACGATAGACCTGGTTTGCCATCTAGTGCCTCAAGTCGAGCACCAAGTCTAGATGATCCGGGTGGAAGAAGGGTAGAGGGAAACGCCACTGATCCGGTGTCATTGTGATAGGAGGTGGCACAAGGACCTCACCACCCTCCTTCGACGTGCCACCCCCCACTGCCTCACTTGCTGCTGCCTTTGTTCCCTCCTTTTCTTCGTCTTGGTTCTCCGCTCTCGCACTCCGCCCCTCTGATTTGTCCCTTGCTCCTGTCCCTATGCTCTTGAGGTCATCTTCTTGCTCTGAGGATCTAAAATGAGCTTAACCTGCCAAGGTTGTTTCATCCTGAGCGGTCATTGTAGGCACTTCTCTGGGAGCTCCTCCTCAACGTAACCGATATGGAATTATTCCATGCGTGACTCCATGGTGCCAGTACTGTGGTGAGCCACTGCAATTTCTTGAGTGGCTTCCGCCTGGAAGCTAGTGGAAGGCTTCCAATTATTTGGCACCATGAATAACATAGACTCCGGAGGGAGCTAAATGGGCTCCTCCGGGATGACCTCCTCCACCACCGTTGTTGGAGGTGACCAGGCCATTCGTTCACTTCCATCCCTGCAAGCAATCTGATTTATTTGAGTGCGGGCAATTGAGGGCGCCCTCTCGAGCCTTTGCAACTGTTTCTATCTTGCAGCTAGGCTATACCAGATAGGGTTGCGACGCAACTTCCCTTGATCCCGGGGCATCAAGAGGATGATGCTAATGGATAAGTCACATGAGGTGTAGAAATGGTCACTCCCAAGCACAAGAATGCTAGCCTGGTGCAGACCAAAAGAGGAATGAATAAATCTGATGCAGATTTGGAGGATAACTGGGAGGTGTGACGAGATGGCTGCCATTAGCACCTCCTTAGCATTGAATTTCTTGGCCACCGGACTGTTCACGCGAGGGAGAAGTTCCATGGCTCCTGACTGGCAGTTATGGCTGGCTCTGATTCTTAATGATGAGGGGATGGCAGTTGGCCTTCCTTATTTATGGTCTAGCTAGGCCTGGTGTGGCATGGCACTTGAGTGCTACGTGTCACCCAATCCAGGGTATTTTTTTTTTTAATATAATTTTTTTATTTTAATTTTTTTTCAAGATTGTTTTTATTTTTTTATTTTTTAAATTGTCTTTTGAAGGTAGTTTTTTCATTTTTTTTCCTTTAAATTTTGTATTTTTCTTTCTTTTTTCTTTAAATTTTGTGTTTTAAGTATCATTTAAAATTTTGCTTCTTTTAGTTCACTTTTTTTTATTTTTATTAAAATACCGCAATTTGCATTATTTTTCAACACAATTTGTTTTTTTTTTCTTTATTTCCAAAAATAAATTGTTTTTTTCCTTAAATTAAAGAATTTATTTAGTGGTATTTTTTTCCCATTTAATTATTTTCTTAATGGAAATTATTAAAAAAACAAAATTAATTGATAAATAGATTATCGAGTTATAACACTTTTATATTTAGCAGTCATTTTTTAGTGTTTTATTTGCGATGGTGTCAGTGGTCAAGGCCACAGTTTCAATTAGGTCATATTTTTAGCTCAAAAATAAAAAGTGGTGCCAATGGTCAAGGCCACAATGTCAATTAGTTCATAGTTTTAACTAAAAAAAAAAGTGATGCCAGTGGTCAAGGCCACAGTTTCAATTATGTCATAGTTTTAACTAAAAAAAAAAGTAGTGTCATTGGTCAAGGCCACAGTTTCAATAAGGTTGTAATTTTAACTCAAAAAAAAGAAGTGGTGCTAGTGGTCAAGACCACAGTTTCAATTACGTCACAATTTTAACTCAAAAAAAATTTGGTGCTACTGGTAGCATCACTTTTTTATTTGAAGACCAATTTCAGGGTTTTGTTCGTAATGTCAAGGGTAAAGTTTCAAACAAGTCACAATTTTAACCACCTGCAAAAAATGGCACTACCGGTAGCACCATTTTTTGATTTGGGGGTTGATTTTTGTGTTTTTTACCCAAAAATGTGATATTTTTGGGCTAGAGTTCTCATTTTGAGGTCACGGTTATCGCTAAGTCGGTAACTATGTTTTTACCAGGTTTCCCTACTATGAGCACCTACAAATAGCTCATTTGTTTGATACAATACGTATCGGGAAGAATGTAACAAAATAATTATGGAGAATCTTAGATGGAAGGACTGACAAAGAAAAAAATGGAAAAAATTGTAGTGACATTCAAGAAGCCAATCATGTAATGAAAAATGTGATTAATACAAATAGTGATGGACATCGAGATAGTCTTCCATGGTTATTTATAGAGCAACAAAGCAATGTTGTAAAAAAGTTCATTAGGAAAATTAAATTTCCCATGAGATTTGCTTCAAACATAAATAATATCTTAAGAAAGAAAGGTGAATTTGGTGGGGTAAAAACTCATGATTGGCATACCTTCATTAAGTTAATTATTTTGTTATATTTCTATATTGGTATACATATTTTTGGTGTTTTTGTGTTTACTTTTTTGTTATAGTATGTTCTGCCAATATCTCTTCCAAACAACTTTTACAATAACATAAAACAAGTCATATATGATCTTGGCAAATACATGAGGTAAGTAACGATTCCCATGAAAAATATTCGTTGTAGAACTTTTTTACATGTATTTTTCTTGCAATGTATATACCTAAACTTGTAGTCAATTGCTTCCATCACGTGTAGGTGGTTGTCATCTAAAGAAGTCCATACAAAAGATATAAGGTATTGGAGGAGAGAACTTCCTTGCCTAATGTGTGAAATGAAAAAATACCTACCTTTGTCATTTTTCAATTCACATGAACACTACTGCATACACCAAGTTGAGGAGATTGAAATTTGTGGACCTGTACACACAAGGTCAATGTGGATGGTGTAGAGACATTTGAAATCATTGAAAGCCTTTATTAGATAAAGAGCACGTCCTGAGGGTTCTATGGTGGATGGATATATGGTATATCAATCCTTGGTGTATATTAGTCAATATGTTCCTAAATTAGCAACAAATATGATTGTGCCTCTCACTGGGGATGACAACTTGTTGGGCCCCAACAACTCCCCCTAAATTTTTACAAAATTTAAAGGGCCCCCATTAGAATCTTGATAATTATAATGAGCTACAGAATCAATTTTTTCAAATAGTTCCATACCCTGTCTTGCTTTGAGACAAACTTAAGACATTCACTATAGTATGAGACATTCATTACAAGAATATATGTCAAAATTTAGAAACGAGCATAGAAATCTCAATTTAAACAAAAACGTTAATTTTTATCGACTGTTTTCTTTCGTTTAAATTATGATTATGCGTTCTTTCTTTATCTCATTAGCGAGTTTGACTATTTTCAATAATGGGTTCAATACTTCATCAAATAATATCTTGATTGGTTTCTCATTTTCATAAAATCATTTGGTGATATTAATTAATTAAATTCTTTTTTCATTTTGCATCTCATTTCAAAATAAAAATAATAATAATAAAAAGAATTATCTATCATTTGTTTGATTTTGTAAAAAACCAAAATTAATATTTTTCTCTTCTCCATTGAAGATTCTAGAATTTTAAGATCATATTTGAAAGGAAATTATAAACAATGTTTGTTTAGAACTTATAGTTAGTTTAAATTCATTTTTTATTTTATTGTTCTAGATTTGTTTTATTCACAATTTTAGGTTATTAATTTAGGTTTCTTTTTGTTTCACAGGTTTCTATTATCAGTTATTTGGTACGGATCTGATCATGGCTTCATTTTATTATCTAAATACGTTCAAGATGATTGATCCAAAAATAATATTGGATTGCTGCAAATAAATTTATGAGTAACAACAGATAAAATTTGGAAATGCGTTAAGAACAAAGACATGCTTTTGCGAGACTGATTGCAGCCAAACCATGAGGAATTTGAAGAAACGGTTGAAAACCCATCTCCCAAATGGACCCATTTAGATTCCACTTTGAAATTATCCCAAACAAATACACGATTTGAGAAATATTTGTGTCTCTTTACAAGGAAAATTTCAAGTGGCAAAAATTATTAGTGATGCCCAGACTATTCATTCATTGTATAAATATATGAGAAAGTTCAGATCCATGGAGATAGTAGAAAATTGAGAGGAGGATTTTTATCCTTTCTCTTTTGTATATTATTTATTTTGTAAACTTTTCTTCTTTTCAAATGGAGTAACGAATGGTTGGAATCTTTGGGAGATTGGACAAGTATTTTCAAAGAAGAATATGGAATTCCAGGTTGCTTAATGGATTGTGATCTGTGAGTAAAATGGTTTTATTTTCATTATAATATATTCATATTCTTTGAATAATTGATTATGCATTGATTTAAATTAGCTTTATTCTTTTTTTCAATACATGGTTAATTGTTATCATTTATATATTAATTTTTTCAATATTTAAGAATCTATTATCCCAAAAGTTCTTCGTGGACCATATGATGAACATATTTTGTTGAAACTATATGAGAAAACAATTTACTCTTTGACTTTTGTGCTTTTGTAGATTGTGCAATGTTAATATTGTTTCTCATATAATTTTTGAATATGAAACTTTATTTGTATTGAATTAGCTTTAGACTATTCTGTATATAATTTTTTATATCATGCTTTTCTTTATGTTGTTCATTATCTTTTGGTTTAGTTTATATTTGTGATTGATCATCTATTCAAGTATTTTGAGTTTACATCTGATGCTAGATAGTTGGTAACACCATTCATGAGAATTGAAATTTCTTTCATTTTCAGTTATTGGACATTTCAAGGTCACAAGATATATAATTATTTGTCTTTCTATCATTATAAACTTGCTCTAGAATTTGAAACACTTCCTTGAATTTCTTTAGGAAGTATTATGCTTTCTTTTGTCATAGGTTTATACTTGACACAGGTTAAGAGGAGCTCATACAAATACAGAGAGATGAATTTAGCTTAGTATTTCTACTCAATGAGAGGTTAGTAAGTGCATTGCTTTCTTTTATTCAGTTTTGTGTATATATGAATGAGACGATGATTGCATTAATTAGCTTTGTCTGCTTCTGTGTCATTGTTCCAGTTGTATTTACTTAGTATTTATTAGTTTAAAATCTTTAAACATTAAAAAAAAATAAAAAAATTATGTTCTTACTTTATCTTATTTTGAAACATTATTATAAACATTCATTTTCGCAAGATTTCAAGTAAACCTTGTAAACTGTATATAGATTGTTTATAATCATTTGTATATTCACGTTTCTTTTTAATAAACATGATTAAGTAATACATAATTTGTTATAATCATAAATTTTAGATTAGTTTCATTTATTTTATTATTTTTAGGACTTTAGTTGGCCAACAGAGCCATTAAACTAGTCAGGTCATTTCATTACAAAAGGCTTGGGTTATTTAGACAACCTCGGTCCAGATTTGACCTTCCAGTTGATGGTGTGTCACTTACGCCCATCAACAAATGGTGCTAGAAGGAGGGCAGAGGTAAATTTAATGATTAAATGTTTTACCCCTCAACATGTCATAATTCCATATTTATAAATTTTTCATCTGTGTTATCTTGAAATGCACTAGAAGGCAAGCCAGACTGACAAGCTGGCCTTGTAGGAGTCTTTGTTTTGAATGTATTTAATTCCCCATGGCTCCCCAAATCACTGTGTTGGAACATGCTTTCCACTTCTCATTACCTGATATTCCCAATGAGACAGTCTCTCTCTTGTCCAAACTCACCTTTGATGGTGGGGGGGGATGTATCTGCAAAAGACCATCTTAACAAATTTTGGTGTAAATGCATCAAGCATGATATTTATGATTTAAAGGTTTTATGCAGATTGTTTTCTTTCACTTTCAAGGGGCAGATTAAACATTGGTTTGAGTCTTTTTCAGCATATCACATTATTGATTGGTTTCAGTTTGTAGATGAATTTTTAGATGCTTTTGAAAAATATAATTACAATCGATTATGTGAAGAATTTCAGACTTTACTAATCAATGGCAATTCATCTCCAGAAGGCTTTTCAACAAGAATCCATCATGTTCTCTGTAAATTTAATCTTGATGACATGTCATTTGTACTAAAGCTCCTCTATGATGCTTGCGTCCCTTTCATCTAGTCACATTCAATCATGAATGATGAATCGGTTGCAAATCCTATCATTCAATTGAGAGAAGAATTTTGTTCTCAGGATGAGAGGAATCCATTCGAAAATTTTGAACAAGCAAGGGAGGTAGAATCTATTGAAAAGTTTTTTACTGACAATCAAATTGGTTTTTCCTCTGAATCATTGTATACTCAGTCCTCAACCATCATGGAAGAATATTTGATGTTGGGTCAAGATGAATGTCCATATTCATCTAACCCTTTCTCTAATCAGTACTTAAATTCAGTTATTGAAGAACACTTAGGTGACGAAAATGATCTTAATCATTCTAACATTCCAATGAAATTGATTAGAGATGTAGATCTGCAATTGGAAGAAGAAACCTTAAACCCTCATCTAGAAATCATACCTTATCCACAAGAAAGATCAGATGTTTGTCGTGAAATTTTTGAATTATCTATCATACATGAGACAAATTTAGATGATCATATTATGTTGAAGAATTTATCACCAAAACAGAGTGAAATTTTTAAGGAAAGTAAAGAGGAATGTCTTGAGAATACCATTGTTAAATATCATAGCTCAAGATATTCTTTTCATGTGTTCATTTCTGATTCTTTTTATTCTGTATATCCCGATCTCTTCTTAGATTCTGGTGGACTTGATACTTTACCCACAGTATCTTACTCTTTTCCATCACAATCAAATCTTTTCAATATCCCAAAATTTGGTGAAATTAATTCCAAACATAACATTTATGAAGTTGGATTTGATGCTCTTTCACTTTCGTCACTCGCATGGAAAAATGACATGTTGCAAGATGATTTTACACATTTTATTGTTGAAAAAGACAATGCACTTATTCTTATGGAGATCAAATATTCTATTCGTTCTTTGATTAGTTCGAATTTTAATGTTTATGCTTCACAGTTTGAAACAATCAATATCATCAAAGGAAGCGTTCAAACCAATAATCTAATTGATGTCATGAATACTCATATGATGTGTTCCCCATTGATATATCCATTTCATTAGAGTCATAGTTTGGATCCTATTTTTTATGACAGGATCTTAGAATGGCTTGAAGATTTGTATCTAAAAAATATTCATAATAAATATAAAGTTGTTCTTGCTTTATTTTTACCTAAATATCGAGGAACTAAGTATTACATGATTTTTTTAGATCCTCCATGTGAAGAAATTGATGAACACTTGGAGAATTATCAGGAGGATGGGACACTTCGGCCTTGGTTGATGGTTATGTCAGGTCCCCATAATATTGACAAGTTTTCCAAACTTACTTACACTCTTTCATGCCATTACGACCCATATCACGACCATATTTCAGAATGGTTGGAGGATTCATACATCAAGAAGTTTCAAAAGAATGGTAAGGTCGTGCTTGTTTTGTTTTTAAAAGGATATATATGTAACATCCCGCTCTGGTGCACTGAGCAAACTTATTCTTTGAGGACACTTGCTCGCAAGTGATCCAGATTATTATGCTATTAAAACCCTTGATTTGATTATGAGGCGTTATGGGTTGATGACATGTTGTTTTACTACATTGACATAGACAAGTGCTATTGACTCGGTTTACTGAGTGTGTAGGATTTTGGACCTCAAGGATGCAAAGGCATCGATGGAACCCCTTGGACTCCAGATCGAGTCAGGGAGTGTACCATTGGGGTTTGATTGTTTTACTATGATATTAGTGCATCTGATTAGATGGTACGATATGGATATGTTCTGACATGATTTGTTGATGATGCAGGCTGGCGATAGATTGCCGACCAGACTCACATATGGAATAAAGGGGTCACACATGACTACCAGAGATGTTGAGGGAGAGGTGTGGATAGCAGCCTTGCCACAGCCTACTAGCACTCCCGCCTTGGCTCAAATTATAGGTTAACGATTACCTAGTTCGAGAGGACCCACGATGTCATGAGGGCAGACTGTAACATTCGCTCACAGTGATTCTAAGGGGCATGCAATAAGGCAGGGGTCTTATTCCTTAGAGGCCCTTAGTCTCCCACAAGTTCACCTGGCGAAGTGTTGACTCTAGGGGTTATTGATGTCTACCAAGTTAGTCAAGAGGCGAGTGGCACCCTTGGAGCATGTGGTGCGTCCTGAAGGGCACGTTGAGCAAGAAAAATGGAGAATGGCGAGTGGCACCCTTGGAGCACGTAGTGTGTCCTAAAGGCACATCGCGCAAGGGAACAAATGAGGCGAGTGGCACCCTTGGAGCACCTAGTGCGTCCTGAAGGGCACGTCGCGTTGTTGATGATAGAGGAATGAACCTAGATGGCCTTAGGACGAATAACGTGTTAAGTATTCTTAAAACAAATTCCCTAATTAAATGTCGCCCAATACGAAAATTTAAGGTTTAAGTCTAAACTATGCTAGTGGTAAAATTTTATCTCTCTATAAATAATAATAATAAAATAAATATAAAAACCACATGAATAATAATTATGATCTTCCTTAAATCTTGTAACATGAAGGGAGTAAGAAATAAATTGTTTCAAAAATTATGTTGGATTAAAATTTAAATTGTTTTATTACCTTAATAAATTAAAATATACTAATTAAATAAGGAAAGGGAAAAAGGGGTAATTTTCACACCTGGCATTTTGAGTTCTAAGTAAAAAGGGGAAAGAGGGAAAATAAAAAAAATTAGGAAACTAAGGAAAGGAGGTAACATAAAAAGGGAAAAAGGGGAACTTAAGGGAAAATGTTAAGCCCTAATATTGGCTTATTACCCCTTAATTGGGGCATATTATATTAGTAATGTTATTTTATTTATGTCGGCTTTAGGCCATTAGTTGTAATTATACCTCCTAGTCTCCTATATATACCAAGGAGACATTTTCATTTTGAATCATCTTGTACTTGAACATTTAAGTGGGGTAAAAGGAGGTTGCCCCCTTGAAGAGGCTTATTATCTAAAATTATCTCTTTTTCAAGGCGTTGAGTACTTTTTCTGAGGATTTTCTATGTTATATTGATATTTGGTTCTTAACATATGGTATCAGAGCTCAAGGTCTTGGGGTTTCGCTGCTACATATGAGACACTTTGGCATTTTTTCTATAACTTTTTTTCTACAACGTTTCAGAAGGAACAACTTGGAGGATATTTAGTAAACGAATCAAGGTACGTTGGGTTAACAATTTAGCTCCTGAGGTCTTATACTTTCGGAGATAAATCCTGTACAAGATAGGGTTCTGGAATCATCCTGAACTGAGTCATTGAGGAGTTTTCTCTATAAAATTTTTTTTGAAACGTTTCAAACCATAAATTATGGAGGCTATTTACAGAAATTAGTAAGGTATCTGTGGTAAAAAGTTCATCTTCTGAGTCATATTAAATTTGTAGATACACCCTATGTAAGATAGGGCATATGACTAGTCCTATTGACTAGTCTCAAGAAGGTATTCCAGGTAAAACAATCATAACTTCTTCCTAGAGTATCCAAATTATGTGGGACTGGTTTCATTGGATCGTGGGCAGTCTACAATATTTTTGGTGCGAGTTTCAAGATTTTTATATTAATTATTTTGTGCGTGGCACACTATACAAGTGAGATCTCCTGGAAAGGCCAAAAATTGGCAAGTTGTGGGGAAGTTACCATAAATTCCACTTGTCACATCCAATTTTGATCAGACCTATGGCATTACAGAGAAGAAATATCAAAGAAATACATAAAATAAAGTTTCATACCCAGAAGGGCTGAAACTTGGGAGATACAACAGAAGAAATATTGTCTACTAGAGCCACCTCAAAATCAAGGCTCAAAAGTGATACTTGGCCAACATGCCACCCAAAAAGGGAACTTATACACCAAATAAGCCTCCAGAAAATCCTACTTGGACTCTTGATGAAGGTGAAGAAATGCATAGGGACATAAATGAACTAC
>ML777254.1:609601-628188 GCA_009831015.1 Picea engelmannii
CTATGGCATACAAATTGGAGCTGCCTGCATCTTCACGAGTACACCTAGTTTTCCATGTTTCATGCTTAAAGAAGGTTATAGGCGACAAGATCCCAGTTCAAACTATATTTCCAGAACTTGACGAGGAAGGAAAAATCATATTGTAGCTTGAAGCCATCACTGACACAAGAATTCGCCAGCTGAGGAATAGATCCATTTCAGAGTATCTTATTAAATGGAGGAAACTACTAGCTGAAGATTCCACTTGGGAAGATGAGTCTTTTATACAGAAGCATCCAGAGTTACTCAAGCGTTGCAAACAACACTTGTCTCAAGGGGAGGGGCATGTTAAGCCCTAATATTGGCTTATTACCCCTTAATTGGGGCATATTATATTCGTAATGTTATTTTATTTATGTTGGCTTTAGGCCATTAGTTGTAATTATACCTCCTAGTCTCCTATATATACCAAGGAGACATTTTCATTTTGAATCATCTTGTACTTGAACATTTAAGTGGGGTAAAAGGAGGTTTCCCCCTCGAAGAGGCTTATTATCTAAAATTATCTCTTTTTCAAGGCGTTGAGTACTTTTTCTGAGGATTTTCTATGCTATATTGATATTTGGTTCTTAACAAAAAAAGTGGAAAGTCAACTTAGTAAAGAATCTACCATTTAAGAGCTTTATAATTTTAAACTGAATTAGTAATTTCATAATAGGGAAAGCCTTTAAAACCCGTAAGAGAATTTTGGGACACCTAGGTGTGATTCTAGGAGTAACTCTAGGTGGGTGAGGGAAATAAAATAATTAATGAATTAAAGAAATTAATTATTGGAGGAATGTAGGGGATGGGTAACACTTGTACGGAGAAGAATTTTTAGGAATTTATTTTTAAAAACTTTAATTAAATGAGATTTTAGGAAAGAAAGGAAGTTTGAAACTATATATAATGAAGGAATGAGAAGGATGAAGGACCATCATATGTTTGCATAACGTTACGCTGCAGAAATATCGACTTGACTGATTTACTTGTGGGAGTTGGGATACCCATCTCAGAGAGGAGTGGTAGCTCGGCCTTGCGAGGTGAGATGGGAGTTAGACGAAACCTCTGGATAGTGTGTGTGGCCCCTTTGCAGCTTGGGGGGCTAAGGGGGAAGAAGAGTACCCCTAGCATTGGTTGGGAGGTACCAGTGAAGTCTCAATGGTCAGCGAGTGGGAGTTGCACAGAGCACGCGAGACATCATTCAGAGCGGGTGAACAAGCAACGGTACGCTCTTTTCATTTTGTATGGTAGAATATATTAGGACTTATGCTTGGATCTGCTTGTTTATTGGAAAAGTGAACTGATGTCTTTTTAAGTTGATGATGAAAACTCTTCTTAGCCTAGTTCGATGGTTGTTGTCTCCCATGGCCGTCATTTTCCCGCATATCTTGACCACCTGGCTATGTTTGATTGTATCCTTAATGGTTGTTTAGCTTTCGTCCCTAGCTCGCCAGTCCTCGCCTGAGCAGTCAACCAGGATCCTGATCTATGGTCATCGCCTTAGCGTTAAAATACCTATGGATCTCAACGCCCTGCTTTTCTATGCAAGGATGATGAAGTGAAGAATGAACCTATCAACCGTTTACCTATGTTGATGTCCTTGCCTGATTGGTTGACTTGCGCCTTCCAGTACGGCCTCTACGTATGGATTATCATGCTTCCTTGTTGTTTATTTTTCTGCACATTGACTGATAGAATCCCTGCGATCCTTTCGATGAGTTATCCATATGACCCTGGCGTTCTCTTACTGTTGTCATCATTTTTTTTATCGGTACCCAGGGATGTAAAAAGTATTTAACTCTAATATGCATTTTGGTTCATGTTGAATTGACTTGTTCTTGTTACTCCAACAATTGTAATTATATGAAAGATGTAACATATTACCCCTGCAATTGTGGATATGTAATGGATGTAGAATATTACCTCCGTGATGGTCATTATGTAACTGATGTAAAAAGGGTTACCTTTGCGTTTGTTTTATGCTTGATGGATAATTATAGCTCTCCGTTTATGCATTGAATGTGAATTTATTTACTGTAATTTATATCTAGTGTCAGTGAGAGATAGAGAAAATTTTATATTCAGTAATTTATATCTAATTTGTTTACTGTAATTTATATCTAATTCATATCTAATACGATTCCAGTGATAGAGAAATTTTTATATACAGTAGACAACAATTTTGGATGGAGAATTTTAACACTGCGACCCTTGCCCATGAACTTTTGCCCTCTGTGTTGATGAAATGAACTCTGCAAAAAAAAAATTATGCCCTTCCTGGTAACGATTTAAACCTGCGTTTAATGTTTTTCTCTGCGAATTTACCTTATGTTTTTACACCTCCGTTTTACCTATACTCCCACCAAATTTCACAGTGATACTTGCAATATTTTCTCTGCGTTGACCACCTCAGACTACTTTTCATTACCCTTATGTTGCTCTGTGTTGGACAATGGATTATTCTCTTTTGCTCTGCATGACGGCGAATCCATTGCTAGTGACAGCGTGTCATATATCTAGACAACCTCATCACCAATTCTGGACAACAATACATGTTAACCACAGACAACGAATATATGTTACCGTGAACTTTACTTGCGATGTATTCTAGGTGATATTTAATGATATCGATCCATTGGGAGCTTTATCCCTGTATTTTTATGATAGCAATTTTCTTTTTATAGTGATGTTGATGGTTCTGGATTTCAAGACTGTTATGTTTTTAAGACAAGTGGATGGGATAACTCCTGGAAGAAAGGGGCAGTGATATATGTTTTGTTTGGTTAATCCATTAGTGGACAACGATTCCAACTTCATATTAGACAGTGAGTTTAATCTTTATTGCACCTAGATATACAATGAAATTACCTTTGGTTTTTACATCAAGATTGCGATTTCACCCCTCTATTTCACAGCTAAATTCATGCTCTATGTCACTGTTGTTTCGGTATATATAATGGGTGGACAATGATTTGTTTTTACACCAGCTCCACACCACGATGTCATGGCTCTCTACACCGTTTTTCCACCACGAATCCTTAGCGAATCACCCAGGGTTACCTCACGACCTCTGGACGAACTCACCCCGCCTTCATGGCTTCGTCCCCTTTTTTTTACAAGCATGTCTGCGTTTAAGCGTTGGTTAAGGAAGAAAATAGTTAGTGAGTTTATTACGCTTCTTACTCCATTTAAATCCTTTAAATTTTTAGTTTTATATGCTTATTTAACGTGCATTTAATCCTTTAAGCCTGGCATTTTAGTGCCCTGATATGGTCGTTGAATCTCAAGATGCAAGTTAAAAAAAAATTCTTGCAGGAAGACAACATAGCTATAGACTATGAAGCAGTCAAAATCATTGCATTCGGCCATGGATTCCCAATGGTGACGGACCTCTGTAATAATTGGAAAAGGTTCCAATCTTAGAAGTTATTTTCTTGGTAGGAAATACAAATTGTAGCAAAGTCCAAATATCCTACCTGGCAGTGAAGCTAAGAACTGTAAAGTAAAATGTTCTTATTAAAGTAATTTCAACCTTCGAGGAAATCACCTTTATATGTTGATATTGGACTCTCTATAGGTCATCATGGGCATCGAACGTCAGCTAGTTGGGTATCAGATCGAAGGAGAAATCTTAGTTTCTTATATTAAAACTTTCAGTAAAAGTATAAATTACCAGGATTTTTACATACCTAATTATGTAAATTGTTATGTTCATCTTTTATCATTTTCTCTATAAGGGATGTAACATTTAAAAATGGATCTCATATCTTTATTGTAAAACATTGCATAGGCATCAAATCCTATCATTTAGGGTCCAAGTTCAAGCAAGCTCAACTTCGTGGTTGGATAGTTTAGGAATGTTATTTTCGCCAAGTTGCAGCGTGCGTCGATTGGGGCTTGGGTTAGATGTCTTATGATACGATTGTGCATTTGATCTCCTAGCACATTGGTTTTCTTGAGTCATCGGTCCAGATAGGGTTGTGTTTCTCTAGGGCGATCGTCACGCCTATTGCCTGGGGACGTCATGATCCCGGATGAGGGGATCATGCTATGCCCTATTGGATAGAGGCGAACGACAACTTGACCGGAGTCTGTGCTTCCAGTGTGAGTATCATTGATATTTGTAAGTTGTTGTTAGTGCTTGAGTTGTACACCTTCCTGTGTATGGTTGTGCGCCATCGAGGTTCTAGTTATCTGGAAGTTGAGGCCGTTGTGTCGGGATGGGTAGTAGTTTGTCTGTCCTTGATTTCGGCATGTTGCGCCCTGTTGCTCTTGTGCTAGTGCGAAGAGTCTTAGTTGTCGGTCTCCTGATCAGTGGGTGTGTGTTCGTCGTCTAGGTGCGGTTAACTGTGTAATCATTGCCTTCTTTCCTAGAAGCCAATTTTAATTTATTCAAAAAGGAAAAAAACAATTCGCACCTTCGGCTTCACTTGTAGTTGTAACGATGGGGACGTGACAATATAGGAGGTAAGCATGACATATTTATTTTGTATCTGCAAATAATACATTCTTTTATTCTAATTTTCGACTTTCTATGCCTTGCAGTATTGAAGATGCTCTTGTGGCTGCATTGGAAATATGATTTTACTTAGCATTTTGATCTATTTAGTAGTTTAGAGTAGGTTTAGAAGTAGGTTTCCTTTAGTTTTCTTTCTCAATATTTATTTGTGTAATAATGCAGTTATGACCACAAGTGGGTACACCAAGAGAACCATAATATGAATGTTGTCAGGGAAGTCCACTTTAAATCTTTTTCTCTTTGCTTTTCGTTGAATATTTCTTTTCAAAAACACAGTATCATCATGAAAATTTTACATGGAAAGTAAAGAGATAAGTAAATTTGAATTATTAATTCAACCCTGACCCAATATGCCACAAGTAGGACTGCACTCATATTAATAAGGATTTTTCTATTTTCTTTTAGTCTCTTTTATTTTTAATAATAATGCTTGGTCAAAGTAGCATCTCATGCATCACTATCTTAAGAAAAGAACTTGCTCGTACATTATATTTTATATGATTTAGTTCTTCCTTTATTTTACAGTGAGATGCTAGTGGATCCAAAAGCTCAAGTTTATCTTTGGCCAAAATCGTTTCCTAAAAAGTTTTCTTTTGTTGTTTTTGATTTTTGTTTTTTATCAACTGTTTACTTCCGTTTAAATTATGATTGTGTTATTTTTTTTTTTCATTAGCAAGTTTGACTATTTTGAATAATGGGTTCAATACTTCATCAAATAATATCTTGATTGGTTTCTCATTTTCATAAAATCATTTGGTGATATTAATTAATTAAATTCTTTTTCCATTTTGCATCTCATTTCAAAATAAAAATAATAATAAAAAAAAGAATTATCTCTCATTTGTTTGATTTTGTAAAAAACCAAAATTAATATTTTTCTCTTTTCCATTGAAGCTTCTAGAATTTTAAGATCATATTTGAAAGGAAATTATAAACAATGTTTGTTTAGAACTTATAGTTAGTTTAAATTCATTTTTTATTTTATTGTTCTAGATTTTGTTTTATTCACAATTTTTAGGTTATTAATTTAGGTTTCTTTTTGTTTAATATGTTTCTATTATCAATTATTTGGTACAGATATGATCATGACTTGATTTTATTATCTAAATACGTTCAATATGATTGATCCAAAAATAATATTGGATTGCTGCAAATAAATTTATGAGCAACAACAGATAAAATTTGGAAATGTGTCAAGAACAGAGAGATGATTTTACGGGACTGATTGTAGCCAAACCGTGAGGAATTTGAAGAAGCGGTTGAAAACCCATCTCCCAAATGGACCCATTTATCTTTTGCGTAGAAATTTTCCCAAACAAATACATGATTTGAGATATATTTGGATCTCTTTACAAGACAAATTTTAGGTGGCGGAAATTATTAGTGATGCCCGGACTGTTCATTCATTGTATAAATATATGAGAAAGTTCAGAGCCATGGAGATAGTAGGAAATTCAGAGGAGGATTTTTATCCTTTCTCTTTTTTATATTATTTATTTTGTAAACTTTTCTTCTTTTCAAATGGAGTAATGAATGGTTGGAATCTTTGGGAGAATGGATGATTATTTTCAAAGAAGAATATGGGATTCCAGGTTGCTTAATGGCTTTTGTCCTATGAGTAAAATAGTTTTATTTTCATTATAATATCTTCATATTCTTTGAATAATTGATTATGCATTGATTTAAATTAGCTTTAGTCTTTTTTATCAATACATGGTTAATTGTTATCATTTATATATTAATCTTTTCAATCTTTAAGAATCTATTATCCCAAAAGTTCTTCGTGGACCATATGATGAACATATTTTGTTCAAACTATATGAGAAAACAATTTACTCTTTGACTTTTATTCTTTTGTAGATTGTGCAATGTTAATATTGTTTCTCATATAATTTTTTAATATGAAACTTTATTTGTATTGAATTAGCTTTAGACTATTCTGCATATAATTTTTTATATCATGTTTTTCTTTATGTTGTTCATTATCTTTTGGTTTAGTTTATATTTGTGACTGATCATCTATTCAAGTATTTTGAGTTTATATCTGATGCTAGATAACTGGTAACACCATTCCTGAGAATTGGAATTTATTTCATTTTCAGTTATTGGACATTTCAAGGTCACAAGATATATAATTATTTGTCTTTTTGTCGTTATAAACTTGCTCCAAAATATGAAACACTTCCTTGAATTTCTTCAAGAAGTATTATGCTTTCTTTTGTCATAGGTTTATACTTGACACAGGTTAAGAGGAGCTCATACAAATACAGAGAGATGAATATAGCTTAGTACTGCTGATCAGTGAGAGGTTAGTAAGTGCATTGCTTTCTTTTATTCAAATTTCTGTATATATGAATGAGACGACGATTGCATTAATTAGCTTTGACTGTTTCTGTGTCATTGTTCCAATTGTATTTACTTAGTATTTATTAGTTTAAAATATTTAAACATTAAAAAAAACAAAAAATATTTATGTTCTTACTTTATCTTATTTTGAAACATTATTATAAACATTCATTTTCACAAGATTTCAAGTAAACCTTGTAAACTGTATATAGATTGTTTATAATCATTTGTATATTCACGTTTCTTTTTAATAAACATTAGTAAGTAATATATCATTTGTTGAATCATAGATTTTAGATTAGTTTCATTTCTTTTCATTTCTTTTATTATTTTTAGGACTTTWGTTGGCCAACAAAGCCATTAAACCCGTCGGGTCATTTCATTCCAAACGATTTGGGTTATTTAGACAACCCCGATCTAGATTTGACCTTCCAGTTGACGGTGTGTCACTTACKCCTATCAATAAATCGCGCTAGAAGGAGGGCAGAGGTAAATTTAATGATTAAATTGTTTACCCCTCAGCTTGTCATAATTCCATATTTATAAACTTTTCTTTTGTGTCATATTGAAATGCACTAGAAGGCAGACTAGACTGACAATTTGGACTTGTAGGAGTCTTTGTTTTGAATGTATTCAATTGCCCATGGCTCCCC
This sequence comes from Picea engelmannii, assembly GCA_009831015.1. Lineage (NCBI taxonomy): Eukaryota > Viridiplantae > Streptophyta > Pinopsida > Pinales > Pinaceae > Picea > Picea engelmannii. The sequence continues at coordinate 617,141 of ML777254.1, forward strand.
AAATCACTGTGTTGGAACATGATTTCCACTTCTGATTACCTAATATTCCCAACGAGACAGTCTCTTTCTTGTCCAAAATCACCTTTGATGGTGGGGGGGATGTATCTACAAAATACCATTTTAACAAGTTTTGGTGTAAATGCATCAAGCATGATATTTCTGATTTAAATGTTTTATATAGATTGTTTTCTTTCACTTTTAGGGGGCAGATTAAACATTGGTTTGAGTCTTTTCCAACATATCACATTATTGATTGGTTTCAGTTTGTAGATGAATTTGTAGATACTTTTGAAAAATATAATTACAATCAATTATGTGAAGAATGTCAGACTTTACTAATCAATGACAATTCATCTCCATAAGGCTTTTCAACAAGAATCCATCATGTTCTCTGTAAATTTAATCTTGATGACATGTCATTTGTACTAAATCTCCTCTATGATTCTTGCATCCCTTTCATCCAGTCACATTCAATCGCAAATGATGAATTGATTGCAAATCCTATCACTCAATTGCGAGAAGAATTTTGTTCGCAGGATGAGAGGAATCCATCTGAAAATTTTGAACAAGCAAGGGAGGTAGAATCTATTGAAAAGGTTCTTACTGACAATCAAATTGGTTTCTCCTTTGAATCATTGTATACTCAGTCCTCGACCATCGTGGAAGAAGATTTGATGTTGGGTCAAGATGAATTTCCATATTCTTCTAACCCTTGCTTTAATCAATACTTAAATTCAGTTATTGAAGAACACTTAGGTGATGAAAACGATCTTAAGCATTCTAACATTCTAATGAAACCAATTAGAGATGTAGATATGCAATTGGAAGAAGAAACCTTAAACCCTCATCTACAAATCATAACTTATCCACAAGAAAGATCAAATGTTTGTCGTGAAAGTTTTGAATTATCTATCATACAAAAGACAAATTTAGATAATCATATTATGTTGAGGAATTTATCACCAAAACAGAGTGAAAGTTTTAAGGAAAGTAAAGAGGAATGTCTTGAGAATACCATTCTTAAATATCATAGCTCAAGATATTCTTTTCATTTGCTCATTTATGATTCCTTTTACTCTGTATATCCCGATCTCTTCTTAGATTATGGTAGACTTGATACTTTACCCATAGTATCTTACTCTTTGCCATCATGTAACAAACCACCCGTTTAGTTACGACAACAAGCCTCTCATAACAAGTGCAAGATTTTTTTTTTGTGTGTGCGTGTGTAGAAGGGTAATAAAGACATTATACTCTACATTGCAATACGACGACGAACATGACACATGCAACTCATGCGACAACAACAAGGTGACATAACATAAAGAACATCAAGAAACTGGAAGCAATGTACGACACTCAACCGATGAAGAATAAGAAGGACTACCCGCTCGTCCTACCTTGCAATGGTTACGACCTCTAGGACACACAAGCAACGCTCAAGCCTAGGTTCTCATCAATTTTGACCATTTAAGGTCTCAAGGCTGGCGACCGTTCTGATGAACAAGGATGTATGTAAATCCCATTAACCCAATTAACGCTGAGATTAAAGACTAGAATCATCAACCATACTTAAATATCAATTCTTTATGTGCAATAGAATAAACTACTTTGCTTAATCAATCCTTCAAGCAGTGTTAAGTGCAAATTGAGTAAAGGAATAATACATAAGGATTAATGAAAACCACGAGAGCATAAGTACATCCTTAGTCACATATAGAGATCTATTTATACCCGTCATTAGTACTTGCCAAGTCAAGTCCATTCAAGTCAAGCATCATTTATCAATTGCTTCAAGGTACGGTAACAAGGTACAACCTTCATGAGGCTCAACTACATATCTTATTTATAAATTATCTTAATTGAACAACATATGAAGAATTTAATGTTAAATTACATCTTCATTTATAAGAAGCCACAAGAGGATCAAATATTCCTTAAGCATAATATAGATTCAATACAATTTATACAATTCCATTTATAGAGAACCATAAGAAGATCAAAAACAAAGATTCAATACTACTATAAGTTTATTTTATAAAACTATAATAAATCACAATAACCAAATCAGTAAGAAATCATAATAACATGATTCAAGATTCCATGCATTAGTTAAAATAATTTTAAGCAATACCAATCATCCCACGAAGTAAGAGGAATAAAATATCATAATTAAAAATTGACATCATTGTACTCATAGTTTTATAAATCAACTCATTGATTGCAAAGGTTATTCAGCTCTTCAGGATCAAGGGGATTCATGAATAAATACAATTTGTATTCAGAATTGTTAATACCTAACCTATCCCATAAAATTCTCTTTTACACAGTCAAGGAACTCAACTACGAAATCCTGGAGCGTATATATAAATAAAATATCAAACAACATTTACAAACTTGCATTAAATTATTGTAAAGTCCATGTAAAAATTTCTTTGGAAGCAGACTTGGAACTATACTCAACGAAGACTAAAAATCAGATCTGATATTGGACTCGCAGCGAATACCCATACGAATTTGGGTTCTCAGAAAAAGAAAAATCTTGAAAATTAGTGACACAGAGTCACAATGGATTTCGATCTAATTTATAGAGTCTCCACGGAAATTCTTATTCCATAAAAAGAAATTTAACCATTACACAGTGAACATGAATCTACAATTTCGTATTGGGAAGGAGGTTTAACAAGACAATATAAATACAAATTATGACATGCAAACTCAATACATCGATCACACAGATATGTGAATGTCAGGATTTGAATTTCGTTTTGCAAAAACCCCATGGATTAACAGGATAGTATGGATTTTAAAATCTGATATGTAAGCCCAAAGAAACAAATATATATAGATAGATAGATAGAATTCCATTGATTCCACAACCCAATAGCATATAAAAGAAGAGATCCAAGACATTCTTCTACTGGAATTTCGTCGTGCCAAAGGACCGGAAGGGAACCACAATGTCGTCTGTATTTAAAAGAAAAAAAATTATGGGCAAACGCCCAGACAGGAATTTACATTGTCGTCAATAGTTAAAGAAAAAAAATTGCTGGAAACTGAATTGCGATCTCAGAGCTCAATATCCATCAATACAAAAGTAAGGCTAACTGTACCCCTCAATGCACCGTAATGCAGAGTTAAAATATTCATTAAGTAGAGAAATTTTATTCCTCCATGTATAAAAACGCAGACAAAAGGTAAAATATAGCCTCTAAAATTTAATTGTTTCAGACACCAAGCGTTTATCCAAAACAGTGTACAAACAAAATGCAGACTCTAGAATTTAATTGTTTCTCCAGCTTTAGGATGCCAAACGAAAATGAAGACAGGAATCCATTTGTTTCCCAACGCCAGAATACCAAATGTAAAAGAAAAATGTCGACATGAAGTCATTTCTTTTTTCCAGAATACCCATACCACACGTCATTATATATAAATTTCTGTCACTCAAATCGCTACTACTAGAATGGTAATAAACATATGTCAAAAATAATCATTTTTAATATATTTATAATGGTCGGGCCAGGAAACGTCGAGTAATCAACTCCTTGATATCCCAAGTAGAGCATAAAATTGTTGTCTCAAGTTAAAATGCAGGTATGAGGTCAATTGAAGACAAGCTAGGGAGGATCAATCAAGCGCATAACTAGACCAACAAGAACGCAAGGAATCCATACACAAGGGAACTTTTCCAGAAGGCACAAGTCAAACAATCAGCCAAAGACAATAATAGAGGTAGACGGCTAATAGGTGTGTCCTTCGCTCATCATCCTTGCACAGAAAAGCAGGGCGTTGAGATCCATAGGTCTTTTAATGCTAAGGCGACGACTGTAGATCAGGCTCCTGGCCGACTGCTGAGGCAAGGACTGGTGAGCTAGGGACGAAAAGAAAAAAAATCGCATGGGTCACAGTCAAACCATAGGGTTGTCGAGTCATGCAGGGATGAAGGCCATGGGAAATCAATCAACCAAACAATCAGCTAGGCTAAGAAAAAAAAATCCTCTATCAATCTAAACATCCAATCCACTTACAAAATCAACATGCAGATCCAACCATAAAACCTACAAAAGTCTATCATTCAAACGAAGAAAGCGTATCGTTTCCTATTTGCCCGCTCCGAGTGACGTCCTCGTGCTCCGTGCAACTCCCGCTCACCAACCATCGAGACTTCACCAGTACCTCCCAACCAATGCTAGGGGTACTCTTCTTCCCCCTTAGCCCCCTGAGCAGCAAAGGGGCCATGCACACTAACCAGAGATTTTGTCTAGCTCCCAGCTCACCTCGCAAGGCCGAGATACCACTCCCCTCCGAGCTGGGTATCCCAACTCCCACAAGTAAATCAGTCAAGTTGATATTTCTGCAGTGTAACGTTACACAAACAGAAGATGATCCTTCATCCTTCTCCTTCCTTCATTTTATAGAGTTTCAAACATCCTTTCTTTCCTAAAATCTCATTTAATTAAAGTTTTAAAAATAAATTCCTAAAAATTCCTCTCGGTACAAGTGTCCCCCATCCCCTACATTCCTCCATTAATTAATTTCTTTAATTAGTTAATTACCTCATTTCCCTCACCCACCTAGAGTTACTCCTAGAATCACTCCTAGGTGTCCCCAAATTCCCTTACAAGTTTTAAAGGCTTTCCCTATTATTAAATTGCTAATTCAGTTTAAAATTAGAAATCTCTTAAATGGGAGATTCTTTACTAATTTGACTTTCCTCCTTTTCCATTAAGTTCCCCTTTTTCCCTTTTTATGTTACCGCTTTTCCCTAGTTTCCTAATTTTTTTGATTTTCCCTCTTTCCCCTTTTTCTTAGAACTCAAAAAGGCAGGTGTGAAAATTAACCCTTTTTCCCTTTTCTTATTTAATTAGTATACTTTAATTTATTAAGGTAATAAAACAATTAATTACCTTTTAAAATTTTAATCGAACATAATTTTACCCTTTTTTTTTTGAATAAATTAAATTTCTTACTCCCTTCATGTTACAAGATTTAACGAAGATCATAATTATTATTTAAGTTGTTTTTATTTTTATTATTTTTATTACTATTTTTTTTTATAGAAGACAAAATTTTACCATTAGCATAATTTAGACTTAGGCCTTAAATTTCGTACTGGGCGACATTTAATTAGGGAAATTGTTTTAAAAATTACTTAACATGTTATTTGTCTTAGGGCCATCTAGGTTCATCCCTCTATCATCAACAACACGACGTGCCCTTCAGGATGCACTAGGTGCTCCAAGGGTGCCACTCGCCTCATCTGTTCCTTTGTGCGACGTGCCCGTCAGGATGCACTACGTGCTCCAAGGGTGCCACTCGCCTCTTGACTGATTTGGTAGACATCAATAACCCCTGGAGTCAACACTCTACCAGGTGAACTTGTGGGAGACTAAGGGCTTCTAAGGAATAAGGCCCCCACCTTATTGCGTGCCCCTTAGAATCATCGTGAGCGACTTCCACAATCTGCCCTCATGGCATCGTGGGTCCTCTCGAACTACGTAATCGTTAACCTATAGTTCGAGCCACAACGGGAGTGCTAGTAGGCTGTGCCAGGGCTATTGTCCACACCTCTCCCTCAACATCTCTGGTAGTCGTGCATGACTCCTTTACTCCATATGTGAGTCTTGTCGACAAGCTATCATCAGCCTGCATCATCAACGAATCATGTCACAATACATCCATATCATATCATCTAATTAGATGCGTTAATATCATAGTAAAAACAATCAAACCTTAATGTTACACTCCCTGACTCTATCCGGAATCCAAGGGGTTCCATCGACGCCTCTGCATCCTCAATGTCCAAAACCCTACACACTTAGTAAAACCGAGTCAATAGCACCTTTATATGTCAATGTAGTAAAACAACATGTCATCAACCCATAACGCCTCATAGTCAAAATCAAAAGTTTTAATAGCATAAAAATCCAGATCACTTGCGAGCAAGTGTCCTCAAAGAATAAGTTTGCTCAGTGTGCTAGAGTAGGATGTTACATACACCCCCTCTTGGTCTAAAATTCATCCCAAAGTTTCATAGTATAAATGCCGAAATAAAGTGTATCACAGTATCATATGTCTATCTATCAAACAAAAATGGAAACTGCTGGCGCATATCATATGCGTCCTCCCAGGTCGCCGAGTGCGGACTATAATTGTCCCACTGGACCTTGACCTGATCTATAGTTTGACATCGTAGCTGTCAAATGTGATGATCCAAGATGTGGACCAACTCAGCCATGAGCGCTCCCTCATCTGATACCTGGAAGGAACTCATATCAATAACATGTGTAGGATCACTAATATAATGTCTCAAAATAGATACATGAAAAACATTGTGCATACGCCTCAAAGAATTAGGCAAGGCTAGTCGATAGGCCATGGGCCCCTTTCTCTCCACAATATTGAAAGGTCCCACAAACCTAGGAGAGAGTTTATCTCCCTTCCCAAACTTGATCGAACTCTTGTGCGGTTTAACCCGCAAGAAGACTCGATCTCCGACCTCGTAACTACAGTCGACATGGTGCGCATCGACATAACTCTTTTCTCAATCCTGCGCTTCTTTAATCCTTTGTCTTATTGTTTTCATTTTCTCTTCCATTTCTTGGATCGCTTCTAGTCCCACCAGGATCCTATCCTCAAGTCGATCCCAGCTCAAAGGTGTCCGACACGGTCGCCCATAAAGAAACTCGAAAGGTGCCATCTTAATGGTGCCCTGGTAACTGTTGTTGTAAGCAAATTCTACCAGTGGCAAGAATTATTCCCAATGTTTTTGTTGGTCCATCACGTACATGCACAACATGTCCTCCAAGGTTTGGTTCATTCGTTCAGTCTGCCTGTCAGTCTCCGGGTGATATGCAATACTAAAGTTAAGTTGGGTTCCCAAGGCCTCTTGGAAACTTGGCCAAAATCATCCAGTAAACATTGATCCTTGATCGGATATAATCCTCTTAGGCACGCCATGCAGCCTCACAATCTCACTGATGAAAACTCTAGCTATGTCGGGTGCCTGATACATCGTACGCACAGGAATAAAGTGAGCACTCTTCGTCAGAGTGTCTACTACTAAGAAAATCGAGTCATGTCTCCTTGCCGTCAGTGGCAATCCAACAATAAAATCCATCGAAATAACTTCCCATTTCAATTCTGAAATAGCATGTGGTTGTAGTAATCTTGTTGGGTGTCTATGTTCAGCCTTTACCTGCTGACATTCTAGACATCTAGCCACATAGTTGGCTATGTCTGCCTTCATTCCCTTCCAGAAGAATAAGGGTTTAAGGTCTGCCCTCATCTTCGTGACTCCCGTGTGAGCCATGTATACTTCTCTATGAGCCTCGCTTAAGATCAACATCCTCAACTCATCATTTGGCGGTACGTAGATCCGAATTTTAAACCTCAATAAACCATCGCTATCAAAAGAAAATACCTTAAATCATGGTACCATCATTGTGTTTTGTCCAATAAAACCCTCGACTCTTTGTACCAGTCATCGTCACACTGTAAAGTTAGAATTTTTTCACGTAGATTCGTCTAAAGAGGCAACATCGAAAAGATGCGTGGTCTCTGGCTCAATGAATCCGCCACTCGGTTCACTGTTCCTTTTATGTAAGTAATCTCGAAGTCGTACTCGCTAAGAAATTCTGACCAATGCCATTTTCGCACATTCAGGTCACTTTGCCTAAAGATGTGTTGTAGTCCACAATGGTCAATATTTAGTTTGAATTTTCATCCAACAAGGTAGTGCCTCCAAACCTTCAAGGCATATACAATGGCTAACAACTCCAAATTATGCGTCGCGTAGTTCTCCTCATGCCTTCTCAGTTTCCTAGAAATGTAAGCGATCACTCGTCCATCTTGCATCAGGACTCCACCTAAGCCTTCCTTGGATGCATCAGTGCATACCAAGAAGTCCACGTCCATGTCAGGGACCTTTAGTATCGGTGTTGTTGTCAACAATTCCTTGAGCCTCCGAAATGCTTCCGCGCATTTCTCGGTCCAAACAAACTTCTTGTTCTTCTTCTGCAACTCCGTGATCGAATTTGCTATCTTCAAAAATCCCTCAATGAACCGTCGATAATATCCTACTAAACCCATGAAGCTATGCACTTCTAGGATATTCGTCGGCATAGGCCATTCCATAATAGCCTCGACCTTGGCTGGATCCACAGTGATTCCTTCGCCGGAGATGACATGCCCTAAGTAGTGAATCTGTGATTGATAAAATGAGAATTTGGACAACTTCCCATACAATTTATGCTCTTGCAGACACTGTAGTACCAAGCACAAGTGCTCGTCATGCTCCTCCGTCATATGAGAGTGGATCAAAATATTGTCAATGAATACTTGGATGAACTTGTCCAAGTACTCACGGAACACCCCATTCATCAAACTCATAAATACCCCTGGGGCGTTTGTCAGTCCAAACGGTAAAACAATAAACTCATAATGTCCAAACCTCGTCTTAAAGACAGTCTTAGGGATGTCATCCTCCTTGATCCACAACTGGTGATATCCTGATCGTAAATCGATCTTGGAGAACAACGTCGCGCCCTTCATTTGATCGAACAGATCATCAATTCTCAGCAACAGATAATGATTCTTGATCGTGGCCTTGTTCAATTGACGGTAGTCAATGCAGAGCCTCCACGATCCATCTTTTTTTTGTATGAAAATAACAGGTGCACCCCACGGTGACACACTAGGAGGTATCAGTCCCAGGTCCAGCAACTCCTTCAATTGCATTTTCAACTCTTGTAACTCTGGGGTCGACATCTGATAAGGCGTTCTTGCTATCAGTTCAGTCCCCGGTTTTAGGTCTATGGTAAACTCCAATTCCCTCTCCGGTGGCATCCTAGGTAACTCCTCCGAAAACACGTCCCAAAACTCTCTCACCACCGGAAGGTGTTCTAGACCTTCCGCTACTCCCTTCTAGTTTAACGCAAGGATCGCATAAAGCTTGCACCCCTTGCGCATGCTCTTCCGAAGTTGCAAGGAAGAGATAAAACTCAGGGAAATTCCATGGTTCTGTCCTACAATTACATGTCTCTGTCCCTCATCATCGACCAAGCTCAACCATTTCGTCTTACAGTTGAGTATCGCCTCATGGGCTTCCAACTAGTCCATACCAATCACGACATGATAAGATCCTAGGATCATGACGTACAAGTTGGCCCTTGTGTTAAGCCATAATATTGGCTCATTACCCCTTAATTGGGGCATATTACATTAGTAATTTTATTTTATTTATGTCGGCTTTAGGCCATTAGTTGTAATTATACCTCCTAGTCTCCTATATATACCAAGGAGACATTTTCATTTTGAATCATCTTGGACTTGAACATTTAAGTGGGGTAAAAGGAGGTTGCCCCCTTGAAGAGTCTTATTATCTGAAATTATCTCGTTTTCAAGGCGTTGAGTAATTTTTCTGAGGTTTTTCTATGCTATATTGATATTTGGTTCTTAACATATGGTATCAGAGCTCAAGGTCTTGGGGTTTCGCTGCTACATCTGCGACACCTTAGTATTTTCTCTATAATTTTTTTTTTTGCAACGTTTCAAAAGGAATGTCTTGGAGGATATTTAGTAGACAGATCAAGGTACGTTGGGTTCAAAATTAAGCTCTTTAAGCCTTATACTGTTGGAGATACAGCCTGTACAAGATAGGGTTCTGGAATCATCTTGAACTAAGTCATTGCGGCATTTTTGCTATAAATTTTTTTCTATAACGTTTCAAACCCTGAAATCTGGAGGATATTTACAGAAATTAGTAAGGTATATGTGGTAAAAATTTCATTTTCAGGGTCATCTTAAATTTGTATATACACCCTGTGTAAGATAGGGTATCTGACTAGTCTCAAGAAGGTGTTCCAGGTAAAACAATCATAAATTCTTCTTAGAGTATCCAAATTGAGTGGGACTAGTTTCATTAGATCATGGACATTCTGTAGTATTTGAGGTGTGAGTTTTATAATTTTATATCAATTATTTTGTGCGGGGCAAGCTATACAAGTGAGATCTTCTGGAAAGGACAAAACTCGACAAGTTGTGGGGAAGTTACCATAAATTCAACTTGGCGCATCCAATTTTGATCAGGCCTGTGGCATTGCAGAGAATAAATATCAGAAAACTACATAAAATAAAGTTTCATACCCAGAAGGGCTGAAACTTGGGAGATATAACAGAAGAAATATTGTCTAGCAGAACCACCTCAAAATCAAGGTTCAAAAGTGATACTTGGCCAACATGCCACAAAAAAAGGGAACTTCTACACCAAATAAGCCTCCAGAAAATCCTACTTGGACTCTTGATGAAGGTGAAGAAATGCATAGGGGCATAAATGAACTAAAAAATAAGATGGATTCAATGGAAGCTAATTTGGATACTAAGATGGATGGTTTAAAAGGGGAGATCATGGAAGTATTGAAACATTTCGTAACAGAGAAGACACCTCAAAGAGAAAATGCATCCCATGAAATTCATGATGAGGACACAAGGAAGGTGAATCAAGAATGGAGAAACTCCAACTTTGGGTTGAAGACCAACCACGTTCCTAATATTGATATGAGGAAGTTTGATGGCAAGGACCCAATCACATGGATACTTCAGATGGAGCAATTCTTTGATATCCATAATGTGCCACATACACAAAAGGTACAAATTGCTTCTTTATATTTAGAACCTAATCACTTTGTATGGTATCGATGGCTTTGTTCTCGCAAATCACTCATTACTTGGACAATTTTCACGGAAGAAATGATAGCACACTATGAGGATACAAGGAGCAATACCTTCTTTAGCTAATTGATAAATCTCAAGCAAACGGTTTTAGTTACCGAGCACATTGAGAACTTCCAAAGATTGAATATAAGGGTAACCGATATTCCATATGAGCACTTGATTGATGTCTTCATAGAAACTTTAAAGGATAACATTCAACATGAGGTTCGCCTTTGGGAACCCAAATCATTGGAGAATGCATTTAAGGTGGCAAGAAATGTTGAAAGTAAAAATATGGCTATGGCTACTAGAAGGACCAATCCTAACATCTA
>ML777254.1:631161-643157 GCA_009831015.1 Picea engelmannii
AATCTAAGGTTCAAGCAGTGGAAGATCACATCGAGAATCAACAACAAGTTCTCCAAATCTTAAAGGACAACCTGACCATGGCACAAAATCGCATGAAACAACAAGCAAATCAACATCGTAGTGAAAGAAGTTTTGAAGTAGGGTATTGGGTGTTTTTAAGACTACAACCATACAAATAGATGTCCCTCAAGCAAGCCAAAAAGGATAATAAATTATCACCAAAGTACTATAGCCCTTATAAGGTGTTGCAAAAGATTGGTACTATGGCATACAAATTGGAGCTACCTGCATCTTCACGAGTACACCTAGTTTTCCATGTTTCATGCTTAAAGAAGGTTATAGGCGACAAGATCCCAGTTCAAAATATATTTCCAGAACTTGACGAGGAAGGAAAAATCATACTGGAGCCTAAAGCCATCACTGACACAAGAATTCACCAGTTGAGGAATAGATCCATTTCAGAGTGTCTCATTAAATGGAGGAAACTACCAGCTAAAGATTCCACTTGGGAAGATGAGACTTTTATACAGAAGCATCCAGAGTTAATCAAGCATTGTGGACAACACTTGTCTCAAGGGGAGGGGCATGTTAAGCCCTAATATTGGCTCATTACCCCTTAATTGGGGCATATTATATTAGTAATGTTATTTTATTTATGTCGGCTTTAGGCCATTAGTTGTAATTATACCTCCTAGTCTCCTATATATACCAAGGAGACATTTTCATTTTGAATCATCTTGGACTTGAACATTTAACTTGGGTAAAAGGAGGTTGCCCCCTTGAAGAGGCTTATTATCTGAAATTATCTCTTTTTCAAGGCATTGAGTACTATTTCTGAGGTTTTTGTATGCTATATTGATATTTGGTTCTTAACACCTTGTGACAAACTCTCCCAGGTTAAGGATACAACCCGTAACCTTTCCTCCAACCTTCTGTTTGGCTCCTGAAGCAATCTCTACGAAGCTAAACTCGTCCTGTTCGATTGCCTTTACCTTAATCCTTTTTAGCGTTGCACCAGAAATGAAACTATCGGTAGCACCGGGATCTATCAAAATACTAAGGGTCTGGTCAGCGACAGTACCTGTCGTCTCGAGTAGAGTCGACTGATGCTCTGCCTAGCGGTTATTCACCGCTGCATGAATCTGATGGGCCTTGCCCATATCTCCTAGGGTAGTGGGTTTGGATGATCTGGACGCTCTAGTCCTTTCCACAGGGCAGTCATGCTGGTAATGTGGCTCCCCACACATCCAACACCCCTTCTTCGTCCTAGTAGTCCTGGTACCCGAAGTAGAAGATGACGGCCCACCGGCTTGGAACCCTGGTCTGTTTTGTTGAACAGGCCTAAACTGTTATTGCTGATGCTGTGGTCCCCGATAAGGTGTCTGCTACTGAGGTGTCGGTCGCCGAGGTGTAGTGAAAGTGGATCCCCTCTAGAAGCTATGATATCTCGGCATATGTCTGGCAGGTGTCTGATGTCGCTGTGCTCCAGATGACACCAGCCCTGCTGGTCTCGCTGGAGTCCTAGTCTGGCCCCCGCTGATAAGCTCCTCCTCTACTATGAGGGCCTTTTGGATGACATCATGTAAGGTTTGAGGCATCAAAATCCCAACCTTTTCACGTAGGCTATCATTAAGGCCGAACACGAACCTGTTGACCTTAAGTTTATTAGTGTTAAGGTGCAGAACATACCAAAGCAACTCCATAAAATGGGCCTCGTACTCGGGCACCGTACGACCACCCTGTCGTAAGGCATTGAACTCATTGAGTTGACACTCAATGAATTCCTCTGAAAGGTACCTCTCTCTGAATTGTTCCTTGAATAGTTCCCATGACATGTCTTCGACGACCATGTTTAGCTACGGTAGGAGTGTCTTCCACCAAAGAAGAGCGCTCCCCTTCAGTTGAAAGATTGCCATGCGGACCTTCATGCTGGAGGTATAATCGTGAAGTGCGAAGCACATCACCATGTTCTCCAACCATGCCTCGGTGGCTGTGCCATCTGAGGCACAAAAGAACTTGGGAAATTTGACCTTCTTGAGTTCACGGTGAATGCTACTAGTACCGACCGGAGCGCGTGGAGGAACCTCAGTGGGTGCTGGCGCACTAGCCTCATCTCTGTCCAAACAACTGATCAGTGTCTCGGACATGCGCTGAAAAGATCTCATCATTCCAACTTCATCACCAACTGCTATCTGCTCTTGTCCGAGAACCTACTCATCTCTCTAGGGGTTAGACCCCTCAGGTGTGGATGCTACTAGAGGCGTCGCGCCTCCTCCCCTAGCACCCTGTCGTCTACCTCCACGGTGTCCTCTAACCATGATTACCTGCGCGAATACAAGTCAACTCAGTTAGCAACAGTATAATCAAATCATACCAATGAAAGCCATAGCTATCCCAAGTCACGAGTTGAACCCGCTCTGATACCACATGTAACAAACCTCTCGTTTAGTTATGACAATAAGCCTCTCATAACAAGTGCAGGATGTTTTTTTGTGTGTGTGCATGTGTAGAAGGGTAATAAAGACATTATACTTTACATCGCAATACGACGACGAACATGACGCATGCAACTCACACGACAACAAAAAAGTGACCTAACATAAATCACATCAAGCAACTGGAAGCAATGTACAACACTCAACCGACGAAGAATAAGAAGGACTACTCGCCCGTCCTACCCTGCAATGGTTAGGACCTCCAGGTCACATAAGCAATGCTCAAGCCCAGGTTCTCATCAATTTTGACCATTTAAGGTCTCAGGGCTGGCGACTATTCTGATGAACAAGGAGGTATGTAAATCCCATTAACCCAATTAACGCTGAGATTAAAGACTAGAATCATCAACCATACTTAAATATCAATTCTTCATGTGCAATAAAATAAACTACTTTTCTTAATCAATCCTTCAAGCAGTGTTAAGTGCAATTTGAGTAAAAGAATAATACATAAGGATTAATGAAAACCACAAGAGCATAAGTACATCCTTAGTCACATATAGAGATCTATTTATACCCATCATTAGTACTTGCCAAGTCAAGTCCATTCAATTCAAGCATCATGTATCAATTGCTTCAAGGTATGGTAACAAGGTACAACCTTCATGAGGCTCAACTACATATCTTATTTATAAATTATCTTAATTGAGCAACATATGAAGAATTTAATGTTAAATTACATCTTCATTTATAAGAAGCCACAAGAGGATCAAATATTCCTTAAGCAACATATAGATTCAATACAATTTATATAATTCCATTTATAGGGAACCATAAGAAGATCAAAAATATTCTTAAGCGATACATAAAGATTCAATACTACTATAAGTTTCTTTTATAAAACTATAAGAAATCATAATAACCAAATCAGTAAGAAATCATAATAACCAAATCATAATAATGGGATTCAAGATTCCATGCTTTAGTTAAAATAATTTTAAGCAATACCAATCATCCCACAAAGTAAGAGGAATAAAATATCATAATTAAAAATTGACATCATTGTACTCATAGTTTTATAAATCAACTCAATGATTGCAAAGGTTATTTAGCTCTTCAGGATCAACGGAATTCATGACTAAATACAATTTGGATTCAGAATTGTTAATACCTAACCTATCCCATAAAATTCTCTTTTACACAGTCAAGGAACTCAACTACAGAATCCTGGAGCATATATATAAATAAAATATCAAACAACATTTACAAACATGCACTAAATTATCCTTGTAAAAATTTCTTTGGAAGCAGACTTGGAACTATACTATACGAAGACTCAAAATCAGATCTGATATTGGACTGGTAGCGAATACCGATACGAATTTGGGTTCTCGTAAAAAGAAAAATCTTGAAAATCAGTGACACAGAGTCACAATGGATTTCGATCTAAATTATAGAGTCTCCACGGAAATTCTTATTCCAGAAAAAGAAATTCAACCATTACACAGTGAATACGAATCTACAATTTCATATTGGGAAGGAGGTTTAACAAGACAATATAAATATAAATTATGACATGCAAACTCAATACATCGATCACAGAGATATGTGAATGTCGGGATCTGAATTTCTTTTTGCAAAAACCCCATGGATTAACAGGATAGTATGGATTTTAAAATCTGATATGTAAGCCCAAAGAAAGAAATATATATATATATATATATATATATATATATATATCTAGAATCTGATTCATTCCACAACCCAATAGCATATACAAGAAGAGATCCAAGACATTCTTCTACTAGAATTTCGCCATGCCAAAGCACTGGAAGGGAACAACAATATCGTCTGTATTTAAAAGAAAAATTTTGTTGGGCAGACGCCCAAGTGGGAATTTACATTGTCATCAATAGTTAAAGATAAAAAATGGTTGGAAACTGAATTGCAATCTCAAAGCTCAATATCCATCAATACAAATGTAAGGTTAACTGTACCCCTCAATGCACCGTAACGCAGAGTTAAAATATTCATTAAGAAGAGAAATTTTATCCCTCCATGTATAAAAACGCAAAAAAAAGGTAAAACATAGCCTCTAAAATTTAATTGTTTCTGACACCAAACGTTTATCCAAAACAGTGTACAAACAAAATGGAGACTCTAGAATTTAATTGTTTCTCCAGCTTCAGGATGCCAAACGAAAATCCAAACATGAATCCATTGGTTTCCCAATGCCAGAATACCAAATGTTAAAGAAAAATGTCGACATGAAGTCATTTCTTTTTGCTAGAATACCCATACCACACGTCATTATATATAAATTTGTGTCACTCAAATCGCTACTACTAGAATGGTAATAAACATATGTAAAAAATAATCAATTTTAATATATTTATAATGGTCAGGCCAGGAAACGTCGAGTAATCAACTCCTTGATATCCCAAGCAGAGCATAAAATCATTGTCTCAAGTTAAAATCCAGGTATGAGGTCAATTGCAGACAAGCTAGGGAGGATCAATCAAGCGCATAACTATACCAACAAGGACACAAGGAATCCATCTGCAAGGGCACTTTTCCAGAAGGCATAAGTCAAACAATCAACCAAAGACAATAACGGAGGTAGACGGCTAACAGGTGCATCCTTCGCTCATCATCCTTGCACAGAAAAGCAGGGTGTTGAGATCCATAGGTATTTTAACGCTAAGGCAACGATCGTAGATCAATCTCTTGGCCGACTGCTGAGGCAAGGACTGGCAAGCTAGGGACGGAAAGCAAAACAATCGCATGGGTCACAGTCAAACCACAGGGCTGTCGAGTCATGCGGGAACGAAGGCCATGGGAAATCAATCAACCAAACAATCAACTAGGCTAAGAAAAAAAATTCCGCTATCAATCTAAACATTCAATCCACTTACAAAATCAACATGCATATCCAACCATAAAACCTACAACAGTCTATCATTCAAATGAAGAAAGTGTACCATTGCCTGTTCGCCCGCTCCGAGTGACGTCCACGCGCTCTGTGCAACTCCCGGTCGCCGACCGTCGAGACTTCACCAGTACCTCCCAGCCAATGCTAGGGGTACTATTCTTCCTCCTTAGCCGCCCGAGCTGCAAAGGGGCCACACACACTAACCAGGGATTTCATCTAGCTCCCAGCTCACCTTGCAAGGTCGAGCTACCACTCCCCTCCGAGCTGGGTATCCCAACTCCCACAAGTAAATCAATCAAGTCGATATTTCTGTAGCATAACATTATGCAAATAGAAGATGATCCTTCATCCTTCTCCTTCCTTCATTTTATAGAGTTTCAAACTTCCTTTCTTTCCTAAAATCTCATTTAATTAAAGTTTTAAAAATAAATTCCTAAAAATTCTTCTTCGTACAAGTGTCCCCCATCCCCTACATTCCTCCATTAATTAATTTCTTTAATTAGTTAATTACCTCATTTCCCTCACCCACCTAGAGTTACTCCTAGAATCACTGCTAGGTGTCCCCAAATTCCCTTACACGTTTTAAAGGCTTTCCCTATTATTAAATTGCTAATTCAGTTTAAAATTAGAAAGCTCTTAAATGGTAGATTCTTTACTAATTTGACTTTCCGCTTTTTCCCTTAAGTTCCCCTTTTCCCCCTTTTATGTTACCTCTTTTGCCTAGTTTCCTATTTTTTTTTATTTTCCCTCTTTCCCCTTTTTCTTAGAACTCAAAAAGGCAGGTGTGAAAATTAACCCTTTTTCCCTTTTCTTATTTAATTAGTATACTTTAATTTATTAAGGTAATAAAAAAATTAATTCCCTTTTTAAATTTTAATCCAACATAATTTTACACTTTTTTTTTTTGAATAAATTAAATTTCTTACTCCCTTCATGTTACAAGATTTAACAAAGATCATAATTATTATTTAAATTGTTTTTATTTTTATTATTTTTATTACTATTTTTTTTTTATAGAAGACAAAATTTTACCACTAGCATAATTTAGACTTAGGCCTTAAATTTCGTACTGGGTGACATTTAATTAGGGAAATTGTTTTAAAAATTACTTAACATGTTATTTGTCTTAGGGCCATCTAGGTTCATCCCTCTATCGTCAACAACGCGACGTGCCCTTCAGGACGCACTAGGTTCTCCAAGGGTGCCACTCGCCTCATCTATTCCTTTGCGCGACATGCCCTTCAGGACGCACTACATGCTCCAAGGGTGCCACTCGCCTCTTGACTGATTTGGTAGACATCAATAACCCCTGGAGTCAACACTCCGCTATGTGAACTTGTGGGAGACTAAGGGCTTCTGAGGAATAAGGCCCCCACCTTATTGCGTGCCCATTAGAATCATCATGAGCGACTATTGCAGTCTACCCTCATGGCATCGTGGGTCCTCTCGAACTAGGTAATCGTTAACCTACAACTCAAGCCACGGCGGGAGTGCTAGTAGGCTGTGGCAGGGCTATTATCCACACCTCTCCCTCAACATCTCTGGTAGTCGTGCACGACCCCTTTACCCCATATGTGAGTTTGGTCGGCAAGCTATCATCAGCTTGCATCATCAACGAATCATGTCAGAATACATCCATATCATATCATCTAATCAGATGCGCTAATATCATAGTAAAAACAATCAAAACCCAATGTTACACTCCTTGACTCGATCCAGAGTCTAATGGGTTCCATCCATGCCTCTGCATCCTCAAGGTCCAAAACCATACACACTCAGTAAAACTGAGTCAATAACACCTGTCTATGTCAATGTAGCAAAACAACATGTCATCAACCCATAACGCCTCATAGTCAAAATCAAAAGTTTTAATAGCATAAAAATATGGATCACTCGCGAGCAAGTGTCCTCAAAGAATAAGTTTGCTCAGTGTGCTAGAGCGGGATGTTACATACACCCCCTCTTGGTCTAAACTTCGTCCTGAAGTTTCACAGTATAAATGCTGAAATAAAGTGTATCACAGTATCATATGTCTATCTATCATACAAAAATGGAAACTGCTGGCGCATATCATATGAGTCCTCCCAGGTTGCCGAGTGCTGACTATAATTGTCCCACTGGACCTTGACCTGATCTACCATTCGACGTTGTAGTTGTCAAACGCGATGATCCAAGATGTGGACCAGCTCAGCCGTGAGCACTCCCTCGTCTGATACCTGTAAGGAACTGATGTCAATAACATGTCTAGGATCACTAATATAATGTCTCAAAACAGATACATGAAAAACATCGTGCATATGCCTCAAAGAATTAAGCAAGGCTAGTCGATAGGCCATGGGCCCCTTTCTCTCCATAATCTCGAAAGGTCCCATGAACCTAGGAGAGAGTTTAGATCCCTTCCCAAACTTGATCGAACTCTTGTGCAGTTTAACACACAAGAAGACTCGATCACCAACCTCGTAACTACAGTCGACACGGTGCACATCAACATAACTCTTCTGTTGACCTTGCGATTCTTTAATCCTTTGTCTTATTGTTTGAATTTGCTCTTCCATTTCTTGGATCGCTTCTGGTCCCACCAGGACCCTATCCTCAAGCCGATCCCAACTCAAAAGTGTCTAACACGGTCGCCCGTAAAGAAACTCGAAAGGCGCCATCTTAATGGTGCTCTGGTAATTGTTGTTGTAAGCGAATTCTACCAGTGGCAAGAATTCTTCCCAACGTTTTTGTTGGTCCATCACGTACATGCGCAACATGTCCTCCAAGGTTTGGTTCATTCGTTTGATTTTCCCTTCAGTCTCCAAGTGATACACAGTACTAAAGTTAAGTTGGGTTCCCAAGGCCCCTTGGAAACTCGTCCAAAATCGTCCAGTAAACACCGATCCTCGATCGGATATAATCCTCTTAGGCATGCCATGCAGCTTCACAATCTCATTGATGAAAACTCTAGCTATGTCAAGTGCTTGATACGTCATACGCACATGAATAACGTGAGAACTCTTCGTCAGAGTGTCTACTACTACGAAAATCGAGTCATGTCTCCTTGCCGTCAGTGGCAATCCAACAATAAAATCCATTGAAATAACTTCCCATTTCGATTCCGGAATAACATGTGGTTGTAGTAATCCTGTTGGGTGTCTATGTTCAGCCTTTACCTGCTGACATTCTAAAAATCTGGCCACATAGTTGACTATGTCTACCTTCATTCCCTTCCAGAAGAATAAGGGTTTAAGGTCTGCCCTCATCTTCGTGACTCCGGGGTGAGCCATGTATATTTCTTTATGAGCCTTTCTTAGGATCAACATCCTCAACTCGTCGTTTGGTGTTACGTAGATCTAACTTTTAAACCTCAATAAACCATCGCTATCAAATGAAAATCCCTTAAATCGTGGTACCATCATTGTGTTTTGTCCGATAAAACCCTCGACCTCTTTCTACCAGTCATCATCACACTGTAAATTTAGAATCTTTTCACGTAGATTCGTTTGAAGAGACAACACTGAAAAGATACGTGGTCTCCGACTCAATGCATCCGCCACTCGGTTCACTGTTCCTTTTATGTAAGTAATCTCGAAGTCGTACTCGCTAAGCAATTTTGACCAACGTCATTTTCGCGCGTTCAGGTCACTTTGCGTAAAGATGTGTTGTAGTCCACAATGGTTAGTCTTTAGTTCCAATTTTTGTCCAACAAGGTAGTGTCTCCAAACCTTCAAGGCATATATAATGGCTAAAAACTCCAAATCCTGTGTCTCATAGTTCTCCTCATGCCTTCTCAGTTTCCTAGAAATGTAAGCGATCACTCATCCATCTTGCATCAGGACTCCGCCTAAGCCTTCCTTGGATGTGTCAGTGCATACCAAGAAGTCCGTGTCCATGTCAGGGACCTTTAGTATCGGTGCTATTGTCAACAATTCCTTGACCTCCTAAATGCTTCCGCGCATTTCTCAGTCCAAACAAACTTCTTGTTCTTCTTCTGCAACTCCATGATCAGATTTGCTATCTTCGAAAATCCCTCGACGAGCCATCAATAATATCCTGCTAAACCCATGAAGCTACGCACTTCCTGGACATTCGTAGGTGCAGGCCATTCCATAATAGCCTCGACCTTTGCTGGATCCATGATGATTCCTTCGTCGGAGATGACATGCCCTAAGTAGTGAATTTGCGAATGATAAAATGAGCATTTGGACAACTTCCCATACAAGTTGTTCTCTCGCAGACACTGTAGTACCAAGCGCAAGTGCTTGTCATGCTTCTCCATCATCCGAGAGTAGATCAAAATATCGTCAATGAATACTTGGATGAACTTGTCCAAGTACTCGCGGAACACCCCATTCATCAAACTCATAAATACCCCTGTGGCGTTTGTAAGTCCAAATGGTAAAACAGTAAACTCGTAATGTCCAAACCTTGTCTTAAAGGCAGTCTTAGGGACGTCATCCTCCTTGATCCAAAACTGGTGTTACTCTGTGACACTGATGCCCCCGCTACCTCAAAACCCGTAGGTCGGAAGGTCCACGTCGACGTAGGATCTTCTCTTCTTCCACGACCCGAAGAACACTAACCGGTCCTTCTATTTCCCTATTAGGAAATCTGCACCCATAGCAAAACCTCGTGGGATCCCCTCTTTACAAATCGGAGGATCAAAATTCATGGTTTTGCAAATCCAATGGTCGGGCGTAGGTCTCTTGAATCCCCAAAACCCGACAACTGGTCAACGCTGAATTTTTCTTATCGGGGTTTTTCCTATCGCGATTTCACCACTCGTGATGTCAAACACCTTTCTTTACTGACTCCCGACTCCTGATATGCCAAAACTATGATATAATCATGAGTTTGACTATTCAATGCTTCAGCTCATCGGTATTTCAGAGTTCGCAATACCGAAATGCATGGACTTCTAGTCAAAGGGATCTCCGATTCTCCGAATCTCGATTCCCCGATGTGACGTCAGCTAGGTCCACAATCAGAACTTTTTGCCTCTGCACGATTCCAGTGTCCAGATCTCCGAAATGGATGATCACATGACACGTGTCCTCCCACAATGGATGACTCAGATCAAACCTCGCTAATTTGGGACTTTCGCTACCGATTTCCTGACTTCTCGACCTCTAGAACTTCGATATCCTGAGTGTTGATATCCCGATGTGTTAATCCTTTCGGGACTTTTGCATCTGCTTCTCTTTGCTAAGGGATAAACCATGCGCAACTCCCTGTCGATCAAGAGACTGACGGGTATTTTGATCAGATCCGATGGTGCAGATCGTTTCTTCTTATGCGCTCGCTCTGGTGCTTCCTGGACGTGAAATCTTCAACGGTCCAGGTTTCTTCACAATATGGATGGACGGATAATGTGCCTCCTCCTGAGCTTTAGTGCTTTCTTCCTGCACTTGGAAGAATTCCAAGTTTCTCAAAGGCCTCAACCTTTGCTTTTTTTCTTCCCTGTGAACTCTCGACTCGGAGCTTCGCTGCGTGTGTGAAAACACTGTCCCTCCTGAGCTTATCCTTCCCTTCGAACCCTCAAAGGATTCTTCACTCCTGTCCTTTGCAGGGTATTCTCATGCACACAAGGGTGCTATCCGCCCTGAGCTTTCCTGTAGCTTTGACCTCCAAGGAAACTCAGTTCTTCTTTCTTTTATCCCTCAGATGGAGAATTCAGATGCCCTCCTGGCTATCCTTTACTCTAGCAACCTATTGATGAGTATTTACGGGTATTCAACAACCCTCTGAATATTCCTCAGTGGACTCTTCCCTCAGAATACAGAACTCAAAAAGTTCTCTTCCCCTGTGCATATCCACACAATGTCTCAATGCCCACCTGGAAGAATGTCTTCTCATAGAACATCCAACAGTCCTGCCTTCTGCGCACCTATACACCTACTCAATGCCCTTCTGGCAGAGCTCTCAGAATCCTTAGTGATTATGTTTCCTCAGTGAACCTCTCAACAAAATTCTTCCTTTGTGCACTCCTTGCACTCGCTCAATGCCCAATTGGCAGAGCTTCACAGAACTCCTCAGAGTTTCTGTCTACAACTGTGCGTCTCCTACACAGCCTTGCCTCCTGAGGTGTTCAGCAACCTCACGGTTCTTTTCCGAGTAGTTGATTCCATTTCTTGTGCTGCAACACGTCTTTGTATGAACCCACAGAATTCAGAAGTGCTTCAGTGCATTGGTATTCAGAGACAACAATACTCTGTCATGTCCTCCTGACATGAAACCTCAAAGACCCTCACCTGAAATCAAACATACTCCTGCAAATGAAAACCTGTTGGAAATATGGCTACAACAGAGATGACGCATATGATCAAGGTTGTCATTGATGGCAATCGATTGTTTATGAAGAACAGATGCTGAAACACGACTGCTGCAACACGAATGCTGAAACACGACTGTTGGAAGCGAACACAGATGCTGCAACACAAAAGTGAAAACATGCTAAAACGTAGATGCTGAAACACGACTGTTGGAACACGAATGCTGAAACATGACTGCTGAAACATGACTACTGGAACGCAGATGCTGGAACACAGCGTTAGATGATGTGGCACGCATAGAGGAGGCAAGTAAAGAGCCGGTTCAGAAAATCAGGAAGAAACGCTGGCATACGAAAAGCAGAAGAACGAATAAAC
>ML777254.1:651879-662298 GCA_009831015.1 Picea engelmannii
CAAGATGATTTTACATGATTTATTGTTGAAAAAGACAATGCACTTATTCTTATGGAAATCAAATATTCTATTCGTTCTTTGATTAGTTCGAATTTTAATGTTTATGCTTCACAGTTTGAAACAATCAATATCATCAAAGGAAGTGTTCAAACCAATAATCTAATTGATGTCATGAATCCTCTTATGATGTGTTCCCCATTGATATATCCATTTCATCAAAGTCATAGTTTGCATCCTAACTTTTATTACAGGATCTTAGAATGGCTTGAATATTTGTATCTATAAAATATTCATAATAAAGATAAAGTTGTTCTTTCTTTGTTTCTACCTAAATATCTAGGAATTAAGCATTACATGATTGTTTTAGGTCCTCCATGTGAAGAAAATGATGAACACTTGGAGAATTATCAGAAGGATGGGGCACTTCGACCTTGGTTGATGGTTATGTCAGGTTCCCATAATATTGACAAGTTTTTCAAACTTACTTACACTCTTTCATGCCATTATGACCCATATCACGACCAGATTGCAGAATGGTTGGAGGATTCATACATCAAGAAGTTTCAAAAGAATGGTAAGGTCATGCTTGTTTTGTTTTTAAAAGATTATATCGGAGGTAAGCATGACATATTTCTTTTGTATCTGCAAATGCTACATTCTTTTATTCTGATTTTCAACTTTCTATGCCTTGCAGGATTGAAGATGCTCTTGTGGTTGCATTGGAAATATAATTTTACTTAGCGTTTTGATCTATTTAGTAGTTTAGAGTAGGTTTAGGAGTAGGTTTCATTTAATTTTCTTTCTCAATATTTCTTTGTGTAATAATTCAATTATGAATACAAGTGGGTACACCAAGAGAACCACAATATGAATGTTGTCAGAGAAGTCCACTTTAAATCTTTTTCTCTCTGCTTTTCGTTGAATATTTCTTTTCAAAAATGCAGTATCATCATGAAAATTTTAAATGGAAAGTAAAGAGATAAGTAAATTTGAACTATCAATTCAATCTTGACCCAAGATGCCACAAGTAGGACTACACTCATCTTAATAAGGATTTTTCTATTTTATTTTAGGCTCTTTTATTTTTAATAATAATGCTTGGTCAAAGTAGCATCTCATGCATCACTATCTTAAGAAAAGAACTTGCTCGCACATGATATTTTATATGATTTAGTTCTTCCTTTATTTTACAGTGAGATGCTAGTGGATCTAAAAGCTCAATTTTATCTTTGGCCAAAATCATTTCCTGAAAAGTTTTCTTTTGTTGTTTTGATTTTGTGTACTTTTGATTTTGAATCCCATGAATAAAGTTTGATTTGGTTTGTTGTGTGTTTTTTGTTTTCTTTGATTGCTTTGATTAAGTTTTATTCTTATCTGTCTTTTTGAATCAATATATTTCTGATCAAAGAGCTATTGTCGAAGGAAGCATTTATTTTAAGACTTGTATTTTTCAAGAAAAATGAAATAGTTCAAAGAGGCCCTGATATTAAGATATAGCTCAAACAATTGATTTTTAGGTCAATTGTCACTTTCATTTTGTCCTCAAATTGTCTTTGCCAGAGTATTACACCAGAGATATGGTTTAAATATTTGAGAATTACGATGATCTTTAAACTTTTTATGCCATCCATATTCTTAAGGAATCACTTTTAAGTGCTTCTCCATTCTCTAGATGATTTCTTAAAGGAAATCTAAAATCTCTAAACCATGATAAAACTTCCAGGATTGAAAGCAAATAAATAACATGATCAACTATTCACATGTATTGCAATTAACCTCCAGTATCACCCCGCTCTCTTTTTCATCAAGAAATCGATAATTGTATTATTATTTAAAAGTGGCATAAGAGGGTGGGAAGTGTGTGTAAACCTGTCGGGGTACTGAACAGGCTCACTGGCAGTGGGTAAATGCACACATAATACCAAGACAACTTCGTTGGGGTACTGAACAGTCCTGCTGGCAGGGAAGCAATGTCAGGTCGAGAGGTAGCAGGTATATGTTTTTAAATTAATTTTTATGGAAGTATACATCATGTGGATACAACTATTGGATGAGATTAAATCATTTGAGTGGGTTAAATGACATCCTTTTCGAGGCTATGCACGCCTGCTGGCAGCAGTGGCTCTGTCAACGGTATTGAAGTTCTTTTATAAACATCGTGACTCTTTAATTAAGACATTATTTCAGGTTATAATCTCTTATAAAGGAAATTCTATTGTCTGGTTATAACATTGAGCTTATCCTAATACTATATGGTCTCAGAGTGAATTTATTTTAGGGAGCTTAAATCATTTTTCGAGTCTTATTATTTTCTTCCTGAGATGAAATCTTACCAGATCAAAGATAACTGCTTCACCCAGTAAGTCGCCATTTGTTGGTCCCCAACAACTCCCCCTAAATTTTTACAAAATTTAAAGGGCCCCCATTAGAATCTTGATAATTATAATGAGCTACAGAATCAACTTTTTCAAATAGTTCCATACCTTGGCTTGATTTGAGACAAAGTTAAGACACTCACTATAGTATGAGACATTCATTACAAGAGTATATGTCAAAATTTAGAAACGAGCATATAAATCTCAATTTAAACAAAAACGTTAATTTTTATCAATTGTTTACTTTCGTTTAAATTATGATTGTGTTCTTTCTTTTGCTCATTAGCAAGTTTGACTATTTTGAATAATGGGTTCAATACTTCATCAAATAATATCTTGTTTGGTTTCTCATTTTCATAAAATCATTTGGTGATATTAATTAATTAAATTCTTTTTTCATTTTGCATCTCATTTCAAAATAAAAATAATAATAATAAAAAGAATTATCTATCATTTGTTTGATTTTGTAAAAAACCAAAATTAATATTTTTCTCTTCTCCATTGAAGCTTCTAGAATTTAAAGATCATATTTGAAAGTAAATTATAAACAATATTTGTTTAGAACTTATAGTTAATTTAAATTCATTTTTTATTTTATTGTTCTAGATTTTGTTTTATTCACAATTTTTAGGTTATTAATTTATGTTTCTTTTTGTTTCACAGGTTTCTATTATCAATTATTTGGTACGGATCTGATCATGGCTTGATTTTGTTATCTAAATACGTTCAAGATGGTTGATCCAAAAATAATATTGGATTGCTGCAAATAAATTTATGAGCAACAACAGATAAAATTTGGAAATGCGTCAAGAACAGAGACACGATTTTGCGGGACTGATCGCAGCCAAACCATGAGGAATGTGACGAAACGGTTGAAAATGCATCTCCAAAATGGACCCATTTAGCTTTCGCATAGAAATTTTCTTAAACAAATACACGATTTGAGAGATATTTGTGTCTCGTTACAAGGAAAAGTTCAGGTGGCAGAAATTATTAGTGACGCCCAGAATGTTCATTCATTGTATAAATATATGAGAAAGTTCAGAGCCATGGAGATACCAGGAAATTGAGAGGAGGATTTTTGTCCTTTCTCTTTTGTATATTATTTATTTTGTAAATTTTTCTTCTTTTCAAATGGATTAATGAATGGTTGGAATCTTTGGGAGAATGGACAAGTATTTTCAAAGAAGAATATGGAATTTCAGGTTTCTTAATGGCTTTTGTCCTGTCAGTAATATGATTTTATTTTCATTATAATATATTTATATTCTTTGAATAATTGATTATGCATTGATTTAAATTAGATTTAGTCTTTTTTATCAATACATGGTTAATTACTATCATTTATATATTAATGTTTTCAATCTTTAATAATCTATTATCCCAAAAGTTCTTCCTAGACCATATGATGAACATATTTTGGTGAAACTATATGAGAAAACAATTTACTCTTTGACTTTTGTTCTTTTGTAGATTGTGCAATGTTAATATTGTTTCTCATATAATTTTTGAATATGAAACTTTATTTGTATTGAATTAGCTTTAGACTATTCTGCATATAATTTTTTATATCATGCTTTTCTTTATGTTGTTCATTATCTTTTGGGTTAGTTTATATCTGTGACTGATAATCTATTCAAGTATTTTGAGTTTACATCTGATGATAGATAGTTGGTAACACCATTTATGAGAATTGGAATTTCTTTCATTTTCAGTTATTGGACATTTCAAGGTCACAAGATATATAATTATTTGTCTTTCAGTCGTTATAAACTTGCTCCAGAATATGAAACACTTCCTTGAATTTCTTCAGGAAGTATTATTTTTTCTTTTGTCATAGTTTTATACTTGACATGGGTTAAGAGGAGCTCATACAAATACAGAGAGATTAATTTAGCTTAGTACTGCTGATCAGTGAGAGGTTAGTAAGTGCATTGCTTTCTTTTATTCAGATTTGTGTATATATGAATGAGATGATGATTGCATTAATTATCTTTGACTGTTTCTGTGTCATTGTTCCAATTTTATTTACTTAGTATTTATTAGTTTAAAATCTTTAAACATTAAAAAAAACAAAAAGATTTATGTTCTTACTTTATCTTATTTTGAAACATTATTATAAACATTCATTTTCGCAAGATTTCAAGTAAATGTTGTAAACTGTATATAGATTGTTTATAATCATTTTTATATTTACGTTTCTTTTTAATAAACATTAGTAAGTAATATATCATTTGTTAGAATCATAGATTTTAGATTATTTTCATTTCTTTTATTATTTTTAGGACTTTAGTTGGCCAAAGGAGCCATTAAACTCATCGGGTCATTTCATTCCAAACGGCTTGGGTTATTTAGACAACCCCGGTCCAGATTTGACCTTCCAGTTGACGGTGTGTCACTTACACCCATCAACACAAGTCCATCAACAAATTTGAAGGGGACGTCCTCTTGAGGAAAGGTAGAATGAGGAAAGTGAAAGGCAATTAAATCATAGATATCTACAATAATTTTGTTTATTCATTTTTATCTATATCATACCTATTTAATTTTTATTCTTCTATCAATTATTAATTTTTTTCGATGTAACATTAGGATTTAGATGACCCATGCAATTTGGTTGAGTGCTCCACGTTTTTCGTTGATGCATGCAACTTCGACCTTGCATGAACCCCTGTATGCACTCATCCATGCCCTTTCCTCCATAGATGTGAGGAGCCTGCTCCAAATGTCCATGGACTCCCCCAAGGGAGGAGTTGGGGCTCCTCCCTTTCGTACAAAGATGTCCTAAATCAAGGTGCCGGTAAAAGCCAAGAACCCATGCAAGAAGATGAACCTGTAGAGAATAATTTGAACCATCCTATAGTGACTTAGTCGCCTCTGAACAACCCAGTATCAGATGCTACCAAAGAAAGCACATGCATAGTTAAATCTGATGAAATACCGTGGATTGAGCTTCCCCCAGCTTGAATCAATTCCTGAATCGAACACATCAAAACCTATGCTCTCATAGGCAATTTCATCATAATATGGACCATGGAGCATGCTCTTCTAAGTTGGATCATTTTAAAATTGACACTGAAGGCTCACTTTGACATACAATTAGGCTCAAAAGGATTTTTCACGATCATCTTCACTCGGCTGGACGATAGGGACATAATCTTGGAAGGGGGTCCCTACTTCTTCAACTCTGCAATTTTATATCTCTGGAACTGGAATGAATGCTTCAACCCAGAAAAAGAATATTTCACATGGGATCCCATCTGGATCAGATTATACTCACTTCCACAAGATTACTGGGACGATGAAACCATTAAATACATAGGCAACTCCCTTGATAATTTTTTCAAAATAGCAAAGGAAACTAAGACCAAAAAATACACCTCTTATTCTAAGATCTGTGTCTACATGCACATAGCCAAAGCCCTATTGAACTCCATTTGTCTTGTGCATGAAAACACAAAGTGGATTCAGACTTTATACTACGAGCATGTTCCTTTCATATGCCGCAAGTGTCATGAACATGGGCACCTTTTCAGAGACTTCCCTCAAAATAAACCATTCATAGAACTCAAAGGAGAAACACACACAGATGAGGAAGGATTTAGGACTATCCCCAACTGGCGACGATCCAATCACAAATCCCACTCCACTACCAAACCCTCAGATCCGTCAATAAGAAACAAATTTCAGGTTCTTTCCCAACAATTGTACGAGGCAAACCACAATGACGAGGAAGATCAATCAACCCAAAAAAAGCAGCACTAGGAACCCATGCAGAACCAGAGCAGTAACTTTTCTCCAAATCCAGTCATCTCTGAGATCAACACTTAGCCCAATCTGTCCTCAACACCCTCACAAGAAATCTCGATATGCTCACCCAACCAGGACTTTGATGTGATAATGGATGAATACATGGGAGATATAGATATCCTAGGTCTAGAGGATGCATGCAAGAAGTGATCATTCCATACAATAGCCCCAAAGTATATCCATATACTCAAATAATTTCTCAATAAAGATAAAATGTGAACCAAGACCCCAAATTATCCAAAAAAAAGAAATCAAAGATCTCAAAAAGAGAGGACGCAAAACAGATCTACAACGCATCGCCACTTTGGGATCCATATTAGTTGAGTCGGGGAAATACGCTTAGCTCATGGAATTCTTCCCCACCAACCCTCAATGTTCTCAATGAAGGTCATCTCTTAGAATGTAAGGGGCATCAATGGTCTCAGCAAGAACATAATGCTTCGTAGGAAGATTCTACAAGAAAAACCAACAATACTCTTGATCCAAGAAACCAAAAGCAACAATGATAATCTTTAGACGTTGCTATCACATCTTTGGAAAAATAGCATCTCCATTGCAGTTGATGTAGCTTGGGCCTCACGCGGTCTTACAATTGCATGGAACCCTTCAGAAATCACTCTCAACAACTTAACCACTACTCGAAACTCTATTTCAGCCTCTTTTCATCCCATAGGCACTTATGTGCATGACTTCATTACTAATGTTTATGGTACTCAATCTTCATATCAAAAGATCAATCTTCTGAACTTCCTGGATTGGTATACGCAAGAGCATCCTAGACATAATTGGATCATTGGAGGCGATTTCAATCTCATCAACAATCTTTGGGAAAAAAGGGGGTCGTCGCTTTCTCTCACCAGAAGACGTTAGGTTCAAGAAATTCATTGATGGTAACAAGTTGGTGGACTTGGAAACCACCAACAAAATCTACACCTAGAACAATAGATGAGGAGGTACCTCTCACATAGCCTCACGCTTGGACAAATTTCTAGTCTCCGAATAAATTGCAACGGTAGGGGCATAACTCTCCACCACCATCCTCCCTTTCTTAGGATCATACCACTGGCTCGTTTGCATGCACTTTCATAAAAGAAATAAAAATCATTTTATCCCCTTCAGATTTGAAAATAATTGGTTAAATCACCCATAATTTATGCCAATGCTAAAAAACAGGTGGTCTTCAACCCATCCCTTGGGCTTCTCCAAAATGTATAGATTCCAACAAAAACTAAAAATGTTGAAACAACATCTAAAAATATGGAACAAATCTACATTTGGGAATATCCTCACTGCCAAAACCAACTTGGAGCAGGAAATGGAATCTCTTCAACTGAAAATCATCAATGATGGGCGCTCGGAGGTACTCTCCAACAAGGAAGTAGAGCTTCAATCTAAAATAGATGATTGATTCATGTAGGAAGAAATATTATGGAAACAAAAATCGAGAATATACTAACTAAAAGAAGGAGATCTTAACACCTCTTTCTTCCATAACTCCTCCATCCAGTACAGAATGCACAATAGAATCTCGTTCCTAAAAAAAATAGATGGATCTAGATTGGAAACTGACAAATACATTGAAAAAGAGTTGTTCTCCTATTTTGAAGATCTCCTCTTAGAGGAGAACCAGTCCAGGGGAGAAGCCATACAACAAATAACTAGCCACATCCCTCACTTGGTCATTGATCATCATAATTCCTCTTTAATGTGCCCAATCACTTTACAGGAGTTTCAACAGGAGGTCACCCAAATGAAGGAAGGTACTTCCCCCGATCCATATGGTTTAACGATCAAATTTTTTCATGCTTGTAGGGATCTGCTAAAGTTGGAGGTGCTGGAAATCATGGAGGAATATCACAGAAAACAATGGTTACTTCCATCTCTCAATGCCACCTTTCTCACCTTGACTCCTAAAGAAGAAAACAAAGCCGCTCCAATTAAGTACATACCTATAGCTCTCTGCAATATCATTTACACAATTATTACCAAATTCATAGACATGTTAAAACCTCTCCTCCCCCTTCTCATCTCCCTTAAACAAATGGGTTATGTTGAGGGAAGACATATCCTTGATGGCATCATTCTTCTCATGAAGTTATCCACACCCTAAAAACCACCAATAAACCATGCATTCTTATCAAGTTGGATCTCTCCAAAGATTTTGATTGCCTAAGATGGGAGTACATAGAAACGATCCTCCTTTCCCTCAGATTCATATGGGAATGGGTATGCTATATCCTCTCTCTCCTTTCCATAGATTCTTTCTTTTTCTTGGTCAATGGCTCTCCCTCCCCCACCTTCTCCCATTCCATAGGTATCCTTCAGGGAGACACCCTCTCCCCCTTCCTTTTCATCCTCATGGCTGAAGGTTTAGGTCGTATGCTAAACAATGCTTACTTAGTTGGCTCTCTAAAAGGCCTATGTCTTCAAAACAATCATCCCCTAACCCACCAACAATTTTTTGATGAAATCTTTCTCATGGCCCACCCTTCAATTCAATAATCTCACACCCAAATGGGCATACTCAAAAAAATTTCTAATGCCTTTGGAGCCTCTATCAATCTAGAACAATCTCTCATATTCTTTTTCAACACTCCCCCCAATACTCAAAGGAACATTTCCAAAAATTTGGGTTTTTCCACCTCCTCTCTCCCCTCCAAGTACTTGGGAACCCCTCTAATTGCCTCAACCCTCAAACACTCCACTTGGTGGGAACTTATTGATAATTCGACCGAAAATATCTCTTCCTAGACTTTTAGAACCCTGAATATGGTTGTGCATCTAGTTCTCATAAAAGTCATTTTGCAAGCAATGTATCTGTACCTCTTTTCTGTTCTTTCCACTCCCAAATGGGTTCTCAAATCCATCTGTAATATCCAATGCACTTTCCTCTGGAGTGGTGATAATAACACCAAATAAATGGGCTTTAGTTAAATGGGACAAAATATGCTTGCCAAAACACATGGGAGGTTTAGGCTTAAGGGATCCAATCAAAAGCAATGAAACTCTCAGTATGAAAAACCTAGTGGAATTGGGTTTCTAACAACTGTATCGTGACTAGTTGATGGGAGGTCATCAGCATGTTGTTCAGAGGCTGATGACATGGGTTGGCGAGGATGTGTAGACCATGCTTCTATAACCTTGGATAGACCAGGGCATTCCTTAAGAAGATGGCTACCCTTACAAAGCCTGCAAGGGTACTTGGGCTTACGAGTTGTTTGGGTGATCTTGACATCATCAACACTCCCAACATGATTAACAGTAACCGGTTGTTTTCCAACATGTTTGACAGTGGTTGGAAGTTTGGATCCTTGCTTATTTTTATTCTTCTTATTCTTCCTTTTCTTCTTCTTCTTATTCACCGAGTTACTAGCTTCAGAACTTTCACTCGACGAAGAAGATGAAACGGAAGGCGACCTTGCAAGTGAAGAAGGCGAAGAAGACCTTACTGATGAAGACGGTGAAGGATCAACATGAGGTTGATTTTCTTGGGGTGAAGTGCTTACAACCGAAGCACTTACTACATTCAGGATGACCTGAGTGGAAAAAAACCACACCGGCAAACCAATTGTGAGACCTGGAAGGCTCAAAGTAGTGATGTGAGGAGTACCAATGTTTCCATAAGAAGGAAAAACCTGGAGCAAAGGTTCCTTCATTGGTCATTTCGGCAACTGACGCCATTAAAAAAAATCCAATCTAGAGTCCACTAGGGAAAACAAACAGCACACACTAAAAATATAGGAAGCAAGCAAACAAACAAAACCTTATCACAATGAACTCACTAGTTGGTGATGAAATCCAACGTCGCGGGAACAAAGTAAGAAGGGGCTGAGATAGAGCGGGTGGAAAAGATACGTTGATGACCTGCTTAATGGACTTACACCCTGGTGCAAGCTCCCACACATAATCGTGGGTATACCCTCCAAGGAGCCCGAGTGAGTTTGGCCAACATCGATTCCAGGTAGCGTGAAGACTTGCCCCTCCACAGTCACCTCGCGTAAAGAACCTAGAAAGATAGGCCACTAAGGTTACCACCAACAAAAATAAAGCCTGGGGGAACAGTCGTCAGTCCGATCCACACGCAAGGGCAAGGTATCTAGCCCGAAATCAACTCAAAAGGCTTCCACTCATCATTGTGGGTATACCTCCGAGTGATCCCCGTAATACGTGCAATCTCTACACTGATGTCAACAAAGCAGGGTGAGTAACTCTGCCAACATCAATGCGACCTAGT
>ML777254.1:664915-701083 GCA_009831015.1 Picea engelmannii
ACCACTTGATTACCGGTCATTAGTGTATACCGTTAACAAGTGCGAGGGAAATCACCATTAATGTCAATGAATCCCAAGGTACACTAGTACAATCCAACGAATGTGAATAAATGAGCTGAAGTCGAACACTCGGTGGAATCTCCTGATTAGGGGTCAATAATGAAAACCCACTGTCGAAAGCGAGGAAACCTGCCATTGAGGCATGCAAGTTCCAAGGTACCAATTAGTTTCTAAGTCTAATTCCTGGATAATGAGTTGAAGTCGACAGGAAAAGACTCGTCACAGGAGGGCCTTAATGTATCCCACATCAATGACACGAAACAAGTAACAAGATTTGATGTAGATCAGAGTAACAAGTGATTCAGGACTGACTCAGGGATGGCCGACACAATAGAAGGCTTAAAGACTGCAAAAATGGCCGACGTAATAGAAGTCTTTTCGGGTTGAACATCTCTTTGAACATATTGACGACATGACAACTGTCTTGGAAACACTGACTCAACAACAAGGATCACAGACCGATTTGTAATCTTATAAAGGAGTATGATCAGGAGACAAGTGGATTTTCGAACCTAGACACAAAGCGGGTGAAAGGGTGTCATGTTCAAAAGTGACTCTTTCATGGAATACAGGTTTAGACACAATTCTTTCCCAATTTTTCCCCCACCATTTATGGCGAGTACCTCTTTATTTTTACGCAAGCTTGAGGAGGATAACATATGCTTGTTGATGTAAGCTCATCCTTCGGAGTATGTTTAACGAACCCTAGGAAGGAGTGGTTCGGTCCCATATGGGCCTTTCAGTGTTTGTTTTATGAGTCCAAAGAAAGAAAACTCGAAGGTTTTTCAAGATTATAGAGTTAGGAAAAACACTTAAAAGAGAACTCTCTCAGTTCCGTTTTCGTAATATAGTCTAGATGAGACCGAAAAAGAGATAAATTATCGCTCACCAGACGCGTACTTTACATACTTTATCGAGCGTGAAAATAGCAAGGTCGCTCGACAATCTTTTCATGTTTAGAGAGTCTGAAAAGAGCTTAAAGAGGACTCCAGAGGGTTCCTTTTTCGTATAACCTTTACGAGTCCGAAAAAGTGATAAAAGTATACTCGGTTACATTCTCATTGATTTATGAGCACGAGAAAGAACAAAGACTAAGCTCGGTAACTTATTCTCATGTATTAACGAGCATGAGAAAGAACAAAGACTAAGCTCGGGATTCTTTTTATTTTTACGCAAGCTTTAAAACAAAACAAAACTATCCTTGGACCTGGTTTCATTTTTACGCAATCTTGAACCAAAGGAAACTATGCTTGAGGTAAGTGGTTTCATTTTTACACAAGCTTGAACCATAGAGACTATGCTTGCGACTTCCCAACGCATAACACATGGATGGTTGGTACTTAGCCCCCAACTTAAGAAACTAGCTGCTTAACTTCAGCATGAAGTCTAGAGGCTGAGGCAAATGCCCCCCAAGCTTCGTTTCATCCAACGACAAAGGCGGAGGAAAGGAAGCTTCAAATACTAGACGAAGTACTTGACTCAAACATAGAGGGGGAAAACTATTTCATTTTTTAATGAGTTTGACATAGAAACAAGAACTATGCTCAAAGACCTCTGTTTCATTTTTTAATGAGGTTGCCTCAGAGACACAAAAACTATCCTCGAAAGTGGTTTCATTTTTTAACGAGCTTGAAATCAAAAACCATGCTCGAAAACCTCTGTTTCATTTTTTAACGAGGTTGCCTCAGAGATGCAAAAAACTATCCTTGTAAACCTCTCTTCTTGATCATGGATTCCAAGAGGACAATGCTCTGGAATGACACCATGTCAAGGGACAAAACTCAGTCATGGCTTCCAAGAGGTCTTCACTGGAAGGAAGAAACACACTCTGGAAGGACACCATGTCGAGGGTCACGACAGGAGTAAAGAGATCATTCTCTAACAACCCTATCGAAGAGATCACCATGTCAACTACTGGATCTAAGTCATCAGAAGTTGAAGCCATGGGCGACAACGCCACATAATTGACCTGTGGTGGGGGCGATACTGTCTGCATACAAGAACCATTTAGGGATGCTATCTAGGTAGGGTCAATGAATGAAAGTTGATCAACAGTCACAACTCGTCCATCGTGAGGGAAAGATATCACACGAAAAAGAGTAGACACGATAGCTTTCATGGCATAGACATAATCTCGCCCAAGGAGTAAAGAGAAATCCAAGGAATCTTGGACTACCATGACATCAATAAAGACAGTTTTCCCTCCCAAAGTTACAGGAAATTGAGGAAGGGTCCCTAAAGGTTGACTAGTTCTTCTGTTAAAAGCTAACAAATTCTGCGTAACCGGCACAAGTGAAGGACAACCCAATGCTTGCCAAGCAATAGAGGACAAAATACTAACAAATGAACCTTCATCTATCAACATTTTGGTAACGTCCCGACCATAAACCTGTACTGTAATCTGGAAAGGAATGTAAGAGGGAAGACGAGGTCCAGTTAGCACATCCCAATCAAAATGGATGGCCTCATTACTTGGAGGGAGTTTCACGGGAGAAGGAGGAATACCCCCTGACACGGCAGAGTCTGTCTCAATGAGAAAAACATGGGCAGTTTTAGGTTTACCCTCGAGCGGGAGAGTAGGATCGACCGATGGAGAGATCAGATCGACCAATGGAGTTTTATTCTCCAAGGGGAGAATGGGGTCGACAGGTGGAAACGAATCGACCGCTTGGGTTTCACTCTCTAACGGGAGAGTGGGGTTGACCGAGGATGGTATCGGCTCAACCACTTTGTCAACTGGTTCAACTAAGGACGTGACCAGATTGACGACATGATCAACCGGATTGACCGGTAAAGGGACCAAGGTGATCATTCCATCAACTACAGGTGGGTTGAGAGAAATCTTGCGATAAGCAGCTGGAAGTTGAGGCTGTGAAACAGTCATGTATTCTAGGAATTTCGAGGCTTCATCCATATGAGGGAAAAGGTGAGTTAGATGACTCCCTTTACATAACAGGCACGAGAACTTGACTCTACTTTTCTTCTTCCCAACTGTATCGTGACTAGTTGATGGGAGGTCATCAGCATGTTGTTCATAGGCTGACGACATGGGTTGGTGAGGATGTGTAGACCATGCTTCTATAACCTTGGATAGACCAAGGCATTCCTTAAGAATATGGCTACCCTTACAAAGCCTGCAAGGGTACTTGGGCTTACGAGTTGTTTGGGTGATCTTGACATCATCAACACTCCCAACACGATTAACAGTAACCGGTTGTTTTCCAACGTGTTTGACAGTGGTTGGAAGTTTGGATCCTTGCTTATTTTTCTTCTTCTTATTCTTCCTTTTCTTCTTCTTCTTATTCACCGAGTTACTAGCTTCAGAACTTTCACTCGACGAAGAAGATGAAATGAAAGGCGACCTTGCAAGTGAAGAAGGTGAAGAAGACCTTACTGATGAAGACGGTGAAGGATCAACATGAGGTTGATGTTCTTGGGGGGACGTGCTTACGACCGAAGCACTTACTGCATTCGGGATGACCTGAGTGGAAAAAACCCACACCGGCAATCCAATTGTGAGACCTGGAAGGTTCAAAGTAGCGATGTGAGGAGGACCAATGTTTCCATAAGAAGGAAAAACAAAAGTTTCCCCTGGAGCAGAGGTTCCTTCATTGGTCATTTTGGGAACTGACGCCATTAAAAAAAATCTAGTCTAGAGTCCACTAGGGAAAACAAACAGAACACGCTAAAAATCTAGGAAGCAAGCAAACAAACAAAACCTTCTCACAATGAACTCACTAGTTGGTGATGAAATCCAACATCGCGGGAACAAAGTAAGAAGGGGCTGAGATAGAGCGGGTGGAAAAGTTACGTTGATGACCTGCTTAACGGACTTACACCCTGGGGAAAGCTCCCACACATAATCGTGGGTATACCCTCCAAGGAGCCCGAGTGAGTTTGGCCAACGTCGATTCCAGGTACCGTGAAGACTTTCCCCTCCAAAGTCACCTCGCGTAAAGAACCTAGAAAGATAGGCCACTAAGGTTACCACAACCAACAATAAAGCCTGGGGGAACAGTCGTCAGTCCGATCCACACGCAAGGGCAGGGTATCTAGCCCGAAATCAACTCAAAAGGCTTCCACTCATCATTGTGGGTATACCTCCGAGTGATCCCCGTAATACGTGCAATCTCTACACTGATGTCAACAAAGCAAGGTGAGTAACTCTGCCAACATCAATGCGACCTAGTGCTTGACCCTTGTGTTAGAAGGGCTTCCCAGGAAAAAATGTAATAAGTGGATTTAACCGCTCCCTAACTCAAGATTCTATATTTGTTTGCAGCTTTGGAAAGTTATCTTTCACACCTATTCCAAAGCCCTACAACTAATCTAATGTAGGTTTGCTACCAGAAAAGATAAAAATGTCTAATCAATTTTTATAAGCGCTTTATTTTATGGCTGTTGTTACTCAAAAGGAAGATGGCGTGGACAACATGGTGTTTTGACCGACTAAAAAATTATGCAAAAATATGAAGATGCAATCGTTTCATTTCGATGAAAGCTATGCTACGAGAAGGATAAAACATTTATCATTCCAATATGCACAATGTCCCAAAATATATTAAACTCATCAATATCAATCATGCAATTTCGCTACTTCAAATGCAAAGATGCCCCCAATCTAATATAAAGAAAGAAATTAAATCTATTTGTTTCAAAAATTTCACTAAAAGCAATAATGAACTTTCTTAAAACAACGAAACCCAAACTAAAAGTTTTCTTTTAAAGCAAACTATTCAGAAGAAATCTGATCTTTCTCTAAACAATTCTAAAGAAAACACATGCTTTGTAATTGAAAGACACTCAAAGCAAGAGACTAATCCTTCAAAACCAAACAAAGAAAAAGTGGTTAAAAGAAACTCAAAGGATGTAAAGAAGACGATAAACAGATCAATATAGGCTCCAAAAGTTCAATCCAGCTGATCAAAGCAAAACTGGGCATCAAAAAATGACAAGACCCAATACAAAAAATTTCACAAACAAGTTCGCAGCCTAGCAAAAGAGTGAAGTGCGAGAATTAGGTATTCTCATAGGCTGGACACAGGTAGGGTGCGAACACCTCGCACTGGATTACACAGTAGGGTGTGAAATCAGGTGATTCTCGCAGGCCACTAAAGGGTACAGTGCGAGAATGTCTGTAAACACAAAATTTGGAAAAAAGACAAATATTTTGAGTGAACTTTCAAATCCAGAGAGTCTTGATGGATCTCCCACAGACTCAGAGACCATAAAACAAGAAATCAAAGCAAGGGAAACTAGACTAACTAGGAAACAATCCGATCCCCAGTGGAGTCGCCAATTTTGTTAGAGGATAAATCCGTAAGTGTGGACACAAACCGATCTCCCTAGATCCACCTGGACCTAGAACAAAACAGGACAGAATATACCGCTTTCCCTAGATCTAACTATTGAATGAACTAAGAGATAAGGATTATGGACATACCTTATGAACTCTTTCCTTAAGTCTATGTTGTTTCAAGCTTTGCTCCAATGTGCTTGCACCGTTCAGATCACAACAGCACAAACCAACCAAAGTGAAAGAAATTCTATATATTCAATAGCTAATCTATACATATGATCAAGGAGTTATGTAATAAAGTAGATCTAACTTTATGGGAAAGAAACATATTACTGTATCATATTAAATGTGAAAGAGAGATTACAACCATTGCCTTGATGTCGTAAGGTCCCTTCCAACTGTCCTTCATTCCCCACACACTTCTTGCTCCAAGGATTCTGAAACCATAGATCTAATGGCTACTCACAATCTATCTTGACAAAGCAAATCTCAAAGCCACTCCAACCAAGCTAATAATTCCAAGCCAAAGAACAAGAACCCACAAGCTCACAAAAGCTCAAGCTAACCAAAAGCTAAGAACCCCTTCTCCATGAGAGCTCCTCTCCTTTTATAGGTTGAAGAGGATAAGGTGAGGAGGTTAGGATGATCCCACTAAATCATGAAAGCGAGTAAGATCCAAACCATTCGGATGCCACCTCACCATAGAAGCTTCTCCTTCTAGAAGATTCGAGAAAACGCTCATTTTTCCCACGTGTTGGCATTCTCGCACCCTAGCTATAGTGCAACCTGCGAACTGTTCGCACCCTGGCTATAGTGCAACCTGCGAGAATTGGTCATTCTCGCACCCTGCCTATATAGCAACCTGCGAACTTCCCTTTTTATAAGGTTTTTACATAGAAACAAACAACTTATTTTCTTAGGAGAAGTTCTTCTCCCTTCTCTCTTTAGGAACTCAGGCCACTGTGACCCCTCTGAAGGCAACAGATAGGTTTACATCATTAACGATCATAGGGATGACGAAAATAATGTGTAACACCCGAGCCCTTCCAACTCGCCTCGCTCCCCCAGAGCCCCATCTCCACATCCATAGGTCCCCCACAACATCTTGGCTCCACTAGAGAACAAAGGAAAGCCTGTGGAAAAGGCTCAGCCCAACAAGCAAAGTGTTGAAATGGCTCTCGCCATCAAAATCGTTGGTCCACCAATGAAACAAGAAAGTTCAGACAGCACCACATCTTCCAGTGACAATGATTTCCATGGCTGCCCCATTGTGGAAGAGCTCCCTCTAGACCACCCTCCAAGTGTCCCTGGAAAGCTTTCTTAATTACCAAGCTCTTGTTTATTTTTAAGGTTTTGCAGTCTAGTTTAATCTCTGTTTTCATGATAGTAAATACAACGCCAAATATTTTAAATGATTTTTGTGAGCTCGGTTCCCC
The DNA here is from genome assembly GCA_009831015.1 of Picea engelmannii. Classification (NCBI taxonomy): domain Eukaryota; kingdom Viridiplantae; phylum Streptophyta; class Pinopsida; order Pinales; family Pinaceae; genus Picea; species Picea engelmannii. Next base: position 671,711 of record ML777254.1, read on the forward strand.
TTCAAAGGGAAGGCATGTTTGTCAAGCTTCATTAAGCCTAGTTTTCGAGATTGGGAAGACCTAATTTTCCCAGTCGTTACTATCAAAATTCTCAGACTGATCTCCCCACAGCTCATCGTTGATTTTTTTCCTATATTTTCACTGTATTTTTAATAGAATAGTTCTGAAATTTACAAAAAAAAAAAAATTATTAAGTTTTTCCATGGTACCTAATTATTGATACATTGTTATTTTTTCATATAGCTTGTCAAGAGTGGGATGAACTACATTTATACATTGCAAACAATCTTGATTGGATGAAGGTATGGATAGAACGATGTATATAATTTTATGGTAGGTTATCATGGGAAGGGGTCGCTACATTGGTTAAACAGGCTCATTGTAATCAAGATACCAATATTACACAGAGTGAAATTGATTTAGCATATGGTTTAAATGATAAACAAGCAAGCATATTCACCCACATTTTTTACTTATTTTCCATTATATTAATGTATGTTGTATGTTATTCTCTTAAAATATTTAATAATTCTAAATATGTTAATTAATTGACAATACATTTTTTATGTGTTGGGCATAATGCAGTTGAAAAACCACAAGGATATGTGGTGCAATGGCCGTAAATTTCGCATCAAAAAGTTGTATGACAAGAAAAAAACCTTTGACTATGGCACAATTATCGTATTTCAAGTCACTAATGTTTCATCTAGAAGTGATATGCATCCAGAGGTATTTGAAAATAGATATTATGGGTATTTGAATGATATACTTAAATGTGACTTAAAATCATTTAAATTAGTCATGTTCAAGGTAAAATGCTACAGGTTACGAATGAATGAATGTGATCATGAAAGAATTGTTATTGAGCATGAGAATGGATTTACCATGGTTAATACAAGGACACTTGAGCTAGGTACTGAGCTTTATGTTCTTCCAAGCCAATATGAGAAGGTCTTTTACTCAAATGTTCTGGGTAAAGCGGGATGGTCTTATGTTGTTAGATATGATCTAAGAGGAAGGCATGCAAAGTATAATGTAGCAGAATAATATGATATTGAAGAAGAGGAAGATGATGCAGAGGAGCAAGTAAACATGTTAGACGAAGAGATGCATAAGTTGAGATAGATGTAGATGGAAATTTTCTCGATGATCATATGGACGACAAAATTATTGAAAATGAAACTGATGATGATGTTTGTATTCCCAATCCTTACAACGTCCATTCCGAGCTAGATTCTGGACCAGATGAGAAAGATTTGGAGTTGGAAGAAGAAGAAGATCAATGCTATTGAATTGTTGAAATGTAGGTCGAGGTATTTGATTATATATTTTCTATGATTTATTCTATTTAAAGTATTTTCTTATATGGGTTAATTGTTTGTTGTTAAGTTTTATTCCATATTCTTGTATGTATCATTGGTTGGTTAGAAGTCAAAGACCTTTATTTCTCTCATAACCCACCAACCTATAACCTCCTAAACCATTTTGAGCATGTGTTGATTGATTTTAACTATTAGTAAATATAAATTATATTTAAAACAAACAAAAATTAAAAAATAAACAAAAAACAAAACAAATATAAAATAAACAAAAATAACAAACACATTATGGCATCAAACCCCTGACCAAATAAACCCACTCCAAACCTATTGACCACTACATTAATATACCCCCCTACTATTGCAGAGAGTGCACAGAGGAGTAGACTTGTACAAGGAGAGAACGACCCCACCTATGCGTACAAGGAGGGATCAACCCCACAATGTCTTCGGTATGTAGCATCATTGTTGATGTAGATAGAGAATGTAAATCATGTAGTTGTTTGTTCAATATGAAATGGTTTACAATGGATCTGTTTGTGTTAAATTCAAATAAAATTTTCCCTGTCATCCAGTCCTAACTTTAGGTTCAATACCTTGTTGGGCCCTTTGTTTTGTTGATAGAAATTACACAAGGAATGCTACAGTCCCAATTTTGGTAAATAGAAGTTGTGCAAGTTACAGGGGAGATGGGCAGCGGAATGAAGAAAGAAACTGAAAATGGTTGGAAGGACAGCGCAACACCAGCCGGAAGAAAGAAGTCACAACAAGAAAAAGAAAAGAAAGCATTCGAAGTATAAAACCCGAAGATCCCAATTGGTTTATATATATGGGATGAAAATGATTGTAAAGGGTTCAGATGGTCGTTGTAAGTTGTTCGAGTTCTGTGATTTTATTGCCCATTTTGGGTAAATCTTAGCTAGAGTTCTAGAGTCTGGGTTCAGAACCAGACCACGGCTGTAACATAGTCATGTCATGTTGTAATGTTGAAAGAGAAAGGGTTTGGGATAACCTTGTCCCTCATTAGTATAGATTTTTGTTGTTAGCTTTGGCATGACCGAGTTGTGTATGTAACTTAGTCGAATCATGTAATTGAGAAGAACCATATGATGTTAATACAAAGAGAGACCCAAATTTTGAAATTATTGTGTTTGTTTAGCTTCAGATTATCTTGAATGTTGCTTTGTATTATCTTTATGTCAGATATACTTAATTGGATATAGCTTCTTTATGAATGCAACACAACTTTGTTTTCTTTAATATGGGTTAGGAATGTTCAGACAGTTTTGGGTTTAATCTATCTTGCATAGGACTAACAATGATCCCGAGATCGTATAGATTTGTCTAATTATTCTTCTTACCCTTCTCTATCTTCCTCGTCTTAGTTGTGCTTCGAGTGAGACTTCTTCACTTCAAGGAAGATGAAAATGTCAACGCTCTAGACTACTTCGGTACCTTTTGTTGGTAACCTGAGAAGGACCCTGGTCTGATCCATTCTACGCCAACAAAATGGTTGCATTGCCAAGACATGCTTCATAAGGGAACCTATAGGGAGAATGCTTCCATGAATCCACCGATCCGATATTCACCAGTGGTGGGAGAGAAATTGTGATGCCTTCATATGGAAAGAAGCGGAGTTGGGAGGTAAATATGTGAAAGATACTAGAGAGGTTGTCTTTTACTCAGAAAGATCAAGTGACCAGTACGAGATATTCTGGGTTAAATTTCCAGAAGAACTATTCCATTGGATATATAGGCTCCAAGAAGCTCTGAAATTCCAAGAACGAGTCTAGAAGAGTTGTACTTGTGATACCAAAAATATTGTAGCGCTTCATCGGTTGGATCGCCCAATCATGCGAGAAGTTTATTTTTGGGTCAATATAACTCTGGAAGGATACATTATTGATTTTGCAGTTGAGAACCTCCAGTCCTTTTCAAGGGAAGAAGTGGATTTCAGGAAATACGCACGGGGAATACTATTGAGAGAAATTCCCTTGTGGATTAAGGTATTCTTGATGGAGGAGGGGATGTTGACTATATCCCCGACTGAGATGACATGAGCTTATGGCTCAATAGACGGTATCTGATTCATGTAGAGGATATCCATCAAATCACGGGCCTATCCCTCAAAGGCAAGGATGTATCAAAAGGGTTCCAAGGCCCCAGTAAGCATGGGAAGAAAAAGGGAGAACCCAGTCTGTATGAAAGATGTCATACACAGAGAGGGGGACGCACAACCAAGATTGACCCCATTTTACTAGAGACGGTGAGGACAACCTGCTCTGTGATTGCTATCAAGGTTATGCAATCCTATTACAAGGGTAAGTGCATGTTGGATTCCCTGTCAATGGCAGATTTTTGTACCAATGGAATGATATTTAATTGGTGTATCTATCTGCTCGAAGAAATCTTGGTAGCATGTGAGGAAGCTCAAGAGAAGGGAGTAACCTTCACCTATGGATACTTTCTCGTTACGTTCTCAATGCTAAAGTGGACTCCACCCTCAAGAATACCACTATCACTAGAGGATAAGGGTCACTTAGCCAAGATGTTCGAGCCTTGGCACTCAAGGTAAAACTCAGAGAAAACAGAGTTTAACAATGCAACATTGTTGAAGTGGTACAACCAACTATTAGACGCAACGCAGAGGTTGTGCATACCACAGGAGATTCTCAACTTGAACACGAGGAATATTGCATTCAGGTTGAATAGCCAACACACATTTTTTTAGCCCATGCATGTCAAAGTTGAAGACTTCCACTCCCAAATGTTGTCATTCTATCTAGACGAGGTTGCCTTTGACAATTAAGTCATGTCATGGACAGGAGTTAAATGCAACCCATGCAAGTATGGAATGCACTACCTCCTACTTGCGGAGCTCCTGAAGAAAAAGGGGTAGGAATCAAGAGTAGGGTCAAGCTCTAGCATAGAGGAGAAAAAGAAAAATGTCTCGATGCATACAAAATTAGAAGAGGAAGAGGAGACGCAACCTCTGGGATGCAAGAAGAGGACATTTCCCATGTTCCTACAACTTCTAGATCAAGTTGTGTTTTCAGGTAAATATGTCAATGACATCCTTGCTGCTACTTTCATTGGATATCCATTAGTTAAGAAACCCAGGACATGGCTCTCCCCGGTGAAGATTTTGAATCCTCAAAAAATATCATTGACCATACCTTGTACTCGAGCGAACCAAACAGTTATTGACATCCAAGATGACCCTGAACTAGATACCATTGCATCCACCACCATAATCACCAAACAACCCCCATCAACCCCACAACCCCCATCACCACCGAAAGAAACTACCATCCAACCCAAAACCACTGTACCTAAGCCCATGTAGTTGGACCCCCACGACCTACCCGAGCATGTACTAGAACTCACTGGTCTGACCCCTGAAGTCCCGAGCTAGTCACTTGTTCCATTTGTACCTATTCAAGACACTTTGCCTTCAATAGAGAGTCAAATTTTTCTAATACCACAAGCCCCAAGCACTCAACTCTCTCTCTCAACAGTTAATGTTGAGAGTGTCATCCACAAAAAGAGAACCACATAAATTGTGTTCCATAAAGAGGGATAATTACAAGAGGTTCAGAAGGAACCTAAAACTACTTTAGGACAGAGTGCAACATCATTGCAAGAGAAACTGGAACTAGTCTTCCAGAACTCACAACTATGTGTTGAGCTGTTGTAGATTTTCTTGGAAAAGACCAAAGCCTTTCCTCAATTCACAGCAAAATTGAAAGCTCGACTTGCACACCAATTGCAAAGTCCACCCCGAGGAGAAGAGGAGGTGGAGACACCTTCTACAAAATCGATGGCCAATATATTTCCACTGCAAGTTTGAGTACCCATGGATGAAACCCCTTCATCCAGCGAGATCACACAACTACCAACAACCCACCTAGTAGGAATAATGAAAGCCTCAACCGAACAACTGGAGTAGAGGATTCACCAGGCTGAAAGAGACTCAAAGTTATGGAGAGAGGAAAGACTCGTTGCACAAGAACACTGGATGCAAGAGGAGTACACAAAGATCTAGGAAGAGAAAAAAGTGGAAAAGGTCCAGGAAATCTTGCAGAAGCCTAGACAATGATCTGAAGGACAACACCACAACTTCCTAAATCTAGTGCAGTAGGTGAGCCTGCAACAAATCGAGCTTCTCTAGGTAGCATTGTCAGAGTTGTCCATTCACATGGAGAACCTTGAAGCACAATTATGGGAGAGTCAGCGTAAAGTAGAACAACAACCCCAGAAGCTTTAAGAGCAAATGGAGAGAATTGTGCTTGAAGGGAATACTGCTAGAGAAACCTTGCACAAATAGATTGCATAATGCACAAAGTTATTTCGAGAAGTTAGTGACTGGATGGTTATTATTTCAAGTCACAACCAAAATCTGGAGGACTTGTGCGCAAAGATCCAATCTCTCAACAAAGAAGTTTCCATCAACCTGGATCCACTGGAGTAGCATGAAAAAATTGAAAATATACAGCAAGAAGAAAACGAGCTAAATGCCTTATTCGAAGCACAGTCAGTAGCTAAGAAAGAGCTACGGGAGTTTTGACCTATCATTCAGACAACCTATCTGCAAATGCATCAGGTAGATGCTACATCCAACTTAGAGTGGAACTCTCTATTCGTGTCCAAGCCTAAGGAATGCATTATAGACGTGACTCAATAGTTCGTGTTGAATCTTCACTCCTTGCCAAAAATTGGCAGGACAAAGTTGTCAATTTCCAAGGAGTAAGGAAGAGATCCCTAAAATTGGTCCCGAAGTTGGGCCCTTTGTTTGAAGCAAAAATGAAAAGAACTCAACCAGAAACTGGAAGCAAAGAAGAGACATAAGAAAAATAAAATCAATGGGACAATCCAGAGACCACGAAAGAACCAAGGATTTGACTCGATGATGAGTTAAGGATTGTGGTCAGACTATTGGGCCCTTCGTTTTGTTGATATAAATTGTGAAAGGAATGCTATAGTCCCAGTTTTGGTAAATAGAAGTTGCACAAGTTACAGAGGAGCTGGACATTGGAATGAAGAAATAAATAGAAAACAGTTGGAAGGATAGCACAACACCATCTAGAAGAAATAAGTTACAACAAGAACAAGAAAAGAAAGAATTCGAAGACTAAAACCCGAAGATCCCAATTGGTTTATATATACGGGATGAAAATAATTGTAAAGGGTTTAGATGGTCGTTGGAAGTGGTACGAGTTCTATGTTGTTATTGTCCATTTTGGGTAAATGTTAGCTAGAGTTCTAGATTTTGGGTTTGGAACCAGACCATGACTGTAATAGTCATGTCTTGTTGTAATGTTGAAAGAGAAAGGGTTTGGTATAACCTTGTCTCTCATTATTCTAGAGTTTTGTTGTTAGCTTTGGAATGACCGAGTTGTGTCTGTAACTTAGTCGAATCATGTAATTGAGAAGAACCATATGATGCTAATACAAAGAGAGACCAAAATTTTGAAATTATTGTGTCTTTTTGGCTTCAGATTATCTTCAATGTTTCTTTGTATTGTATTTATGTCAGATATACTTAATTGGATATAGATTCTTTATGAATGCAACGCAACTCTGTTTTCTTTAATATGGGTAAGGAATGTTCAGAAAGTTCTAGGTTTAATCTATCTTGTGTAGGACTAACAACGATCCTAAGATCATATGGATTTGTCTAAGTATTCTTCTTACCCTTCCCTATCTTCCTTGTCTTGGTTGTGCTTCGGGTGAGACTTCTTCCCTTTAAGGAAAATTAAAATGCCAACGCTCTAGACTACTTCAGTACCTTTTGTTGGTAACCTGAGAAGGACCCTGGTCTGATCCATTATGCACCAACATACCATGTATACTGCATAATTTTCCATATTTTTGTACATGCAACTGAGAGCAAACAGGTTTTGAAATGAAAATTCAATAGACACAATCAGACCAAAAATATAGATCCAATATTGATGGTCTCATTTTATTTCAGTCGGTGAAAGTGCATGTTGGAAAAAAAAGGGGTCAGAGGCATACATTATAAACAATTTTATTAATGGATGATAACATGTCATATCCTTATTCATTTTGGTATGCAGGGATGGTATTATCAAACCACTTTAGCTTGCCCCCGAAATTCACAAATGGATGACATATCGCACTGTGATGTAAGACAAATAAAAAAGGCATCGCGTCGATGTAATTAAAAGTTTTTTTTTTAATATTTAAAAAATAAACCCCGAAGGTAAATGCACAAGGTAAACTATGTTACAAGTACGATAGACTCTAGTTAAAGCAATCAAATTCTCCTTCAACAAATAAGTTTGGGTAGTGTTCTAATTTCCTTATTTCAAATATGTTCTTATCATTTAAAATAAGGATAGATGGAAAAAGGTAGTCAGTTTGGCCAACCATCAACCTCTGATGAAAAAGTCCTAATTGACCATGATTGTGAAATTTTAAAATTGTTCTATCGCAATTTGATCCTTCTGAGTTGAGTAAGTTAAATTGTGATAGATTTAGGGATTTGCATGATTATTTACATATCTGGGAGTCGAACTTGGGTAAATTCATAATTCCCCAAACCTATATTTCTCACAAAAGGGTTGTGGTATCTAAAAATGTGTCCATTATATTCTATATCAATGTCGATTCTATTACAAAAATGACATCTATTCATGAAAACATTAACGTTAAGACTTGGAATCAGTTAGAGGTTTTAGGTGTCAATGTTCATACTTCTATAATTATGGATGCTAAAAAATTATTAATAAAGAAGAATTTGGTTCAACATCCTAAAATTAAATAAAGTTCAATTCAAAGAAGTATTGAATCCTTCATGAAAAGATACAAGGATTTAGTTGAAATGGCACTACCTTCATGTTGGGATACAAATAGAAATTTTATTCAGCGTGAAGAATATGAAGATATGATAATAAAAGCAAGGGAATAGTTAAATAAATTTCAAGTTATGGATGGTGTTTTGAAAGGTCAAAATATTGTTTGCAAGTTAATAGATGATTTTCATTTATTATGGAAAATCAAAACTTTATTTCCTAGTACAAATATTTATATAGCTTCTAGAAAAATGGTTAAATCCTGAAGAAAAAATGCCTGGAACTAGCCAAGCTCATACCTTGTTGGGAAATTTTTCCAAATGTACTTTGTTTTATACATGCATGTACTTTGTTCTATACTTTGTTCTATAGATGCCTATACTATGTTCTATAAGGGAAATGAAAACAATGACTTGGTTTCAAAAACAAATATTCATCTCTTTGGTATTTCATCATCACTTGTCTTTCTTGGCTTCATGGTTCATCATTATAATGGTGTACAGAGAATTTACAGAATAAATAATGATATTTCTACATAATAAAGAATGACATATTAGGATGTTTATGGAATAAAGAATCATATTTTTTTTCTTTGAAATGGGGTAAGCACCTTATTTTAAAAAGTTTTTTTATCACACATATAGTATTTGTTTCTATCTTCTTATGGACAATTGTTATATGTTTTGTATGTACAAAACCACATATCTATACACACACTCTTTCTTTCATTTACCTTTAAATTTTGTTTTGCTACTTTCTATGCATGAATCATAATATGCCACTTTCAATTATTTTCCAGTAGATAGTTTGGGTATGGTAAATTGAGAGTGATGCAGGGGAGAAGGGGTCAAATATTGAGCTTCTACCTTCACATGGTTGGCCCTATTCAGTAGAGAATAAATTTATCTCGAAACAAAGAAAATCTCATTCAGGTATTCCATTTTAGTCTTTCTAGAGTCTTGTAGCTAACAACTATCCTATGTGTGATGTGATTGTAAAAGCTCCTTCCTCACTTAGCTCATAGATGTAGGTAGTTAGTACTATTTTTTTTTCATTTTAGTTAGTGTGTGTGCACAGTTGCCAAAGATTCATGTGTATTTCAACCTTTTACTGAATTTTGGGCACAAATCAGCCTAGTATGGATTCTCTAGGGTTTACAACAAATCCACATTCTTGTAAATTGTAACTTATAAATTAACAACACCACACATGCATTTTTCTTCCTAGGGTGTGTATTTCTCATCATGCCCTATTTTCATGCATTTTTCCCTTTATGCATTTTTTTGCATTTACAAGGCAACTTTTAGCCTTTACGCACACTAGAGGGTTTTAGGTTTCAAAATGTACAACCAAAGTATGAATATATGTAAAATGATAAAATTCAAACTCCACAATTTGAACCACTCAATGTTGAGGTCATATGAGTCTTAGGCGTGCATTTTATAGTAAGACGAATTTACCCTCCATTTTACAAAAGTTATTGAATATCAATTCAAGGTAGAAGTCCTTAGTCTTTTTAAAATGCACTCTGAATGAAATATATGAATTTCTAATGTTATTAAATTCACTAAAAAACTTATATCACTAAATTTGGAGCTATATGGAAGCATGGACATGCATTTCCATTAGGTCAATTTCTATTATTTTGGTCTCTTAATTTACAAAGTGGACTTTGCCTCTTTTACACATAATCCAGATTGATGTTTGAAAATGAAAATATAAATATGTAGACAGGTGTAAAATTATCTAAGACACTCTCAGAAACTTGAATCATTCAAACTGTAAATGTGTAAAGGCCTAGGTGTGCATTGTTTTGAATCCTATCGTGCATTTATTCAAAAGGGAATAAATTAATTTTTAAAAGAAAAACAAGTATTTTTCTCATTCATGTATTCCATTTTAGTCTTTCTAGAGTCTCGTACATGTTGATATGTATGTTTATTTATTTAATTATTATTCAGTCATATAACATTGTATTCTCTTATTATTTCCACATGTCTTCACAATGTAAATGCAACTAACTAGCCTATATTTGATGTGGTTGTACAAGATCTTGCTCTTGCCTCATCCATCTCATGGACCAAGGTATTTAGTACTCATTTTTCCATTTTATTTAGTGTGTGTGCACAGTTGCCAAAGATTCATGTGTATTTCAACCCTTTACTAAAACCTGGGCACAAATCACCCTAGTACGCATTCTTTAGGGTTTAAAACCAATCCACAGTACTGTTACTTGTAACTAGTACGCATTCTTCCTAGGGCATGCATTTCTCATCATGTCTTGTTTTCATGCATTTGTCTTGCATTTACAAGGAAAATTTTAGCCTTTATGCACACTAGATGGTTTTAGGTTTCAAATTGCAAAACTAAAGTATGAATAGATGTAAAATGATAAAATCCAAAATCCACAATTTCAACAACTCAAATTGGATGTCATATGAGTATTAGGCATGCATTTTACAGTAAGACGGATTTACCCTCCATTTTACAAAAGGTCTTGAATGTCGGTTCAAGGTAGAAGTCCTTAGTCTTTTTAAAATGCACTTTGGATGGTATGGATTTTGAATGTTATTAAATTCACCCCAAATATTATATCTCTAAATTTGGAGCTATATAGAAGCATGGACGCGCATTTCCATTAGGTCAATTTCTACGGTTTTGGTCTCTCAATTTACAAGGTAGACTTTGCATCTTTTACACAACAACCACTTTAATGTTTGGAAATAAAAATATAAATATGTAGACAGGTGTAAAATTATCTAAGACACCCTTAGAAACTTGAATCATTCAAATTGTAGGTGTGTAAAGACCTAGGTGTGCATTTTTTAAATCTTGTCATGCATCTCTACACAAGGGCATAAATTGAAGTTTAAAAGCAAAAAAAGTATTTTGCTCATTTGGGTATTCCATTTTAGTCTTTCTAGAGTCTCAAATAAGAATGAGAAAAAGGGATCCAGTTTAATTAAAGTCCAAATGGATGTTAATGGTGAATTAATGACTAATCCCATACCATGACGGTTATGATGCAACATGGAAAAGATTATTTCATTGGGAAATGTGTTGCAGTCTTGTCAACAATCTCAACATTAAAACCTAATTACGTGAAAAAAATACCCAAGCATGTGAGAATCGTGGTTATCTATGAACCCGAGAATGGGAAATATAACAAGTTCAACGTTCTGGTCTTGGAGGCTCGATCCTGGTCACTGGTCTGAGTCAAGTGGATTTTCCTCTTCAAATCAGGCTCCCATATTTTTCCATCGATCTCCAATCTCTAGGTACCCATAGGATTTTCATGAGAATGTTACCACATTTAATATCAGGAAGATCTTCGGCATTGGCATCATTAGGTTTCTTGGTATAAATTTTTTCAAGTTGTTAGAGATTCCTGAAGCCCTTTTCGATTCTTTCTCTTCCCCTTCTCAACCCCTTTTCTCATTTTCTTGTTCTAGGTTTGATGTGTATACTTTGTTTAGTGCCTCCCCTTTGCCCTATTTCTCTTTCCCTCTCTAGTTTCCCTCTCCTCTCATCCTTTGATATTTTCCCCCAAATCTTAATTTGTTTCCCCTTCTCCCCAATTTTCCTTCGGGAGGTGTTTCTAAACCCTTTTTCCCAGAACCTTTAGGGTTTTCTTGGTATTGCTTGTCTCTTGTTCACAAGCCCTCTCATTTTTGTGTCCTTATCATATTTTATTTGTGGACCTTTCAAGCCTTGGTTTTAATCATTTTAGGTATCCCCCTGTTTGTCAATATTTTTGAGCATCTGTATCATTGTGTTCTAATCATTAAGATCAAAGACAAAAACAAAACAAGTTGGGGAAATTTCTATAATAATGGACCCATTTTGGAATGGTTTAAAAGTGTGTTTGAAGCGCTTTGAAGTAATTTTGAAAGGAATATAGGCTAAATATGACGAGAATGCAAAAATAATTAGTAATATGGAAAGTATTGTGTCCCTTCTTCTTAAAATAACTGAAAGCATCATCCATGAAAGCCAAAAGACCAATGCATTGGAACAGGCAATGTTAATGCTCATCTAGAAAATGGAGAAGTTAGAACAAGAAGTAAGACATCTATAGGAATGAGAGATTGAAAGAAAAATAATTTAGGAGCTGGAAACAATAGTTACAAAGATTCTACAAAGACTAAACATTGTTGAATAGGAAAAAAATTATTTCAAAGCCAAAACTGCTCCTCAAGAATCAAACTTAGATTTTATTAATAAAGTCGATCAATTAAATTAATCACAGGGAGGACATGAAGTATTTCCCATAGAAATAGAAGAAAATACTCAGAGAACAACTAGAAGAAAGGATGGGTATCATTTTAATATAGTGTAAAGAAGTTTTTTAAATGCATCTTACTATTAGGACAATATATAAGAGTATATGGAAACTTCGTTGCCCGAAATTATAAGTTTCTATATGATTTATATATCAGACAATACATAGAGTAGTGTTTTATTTCATTCAAGACTCTTTTTGTAAATTTTGATGGTTGCTTTACCTCAGGCACAACCATTTAATACAAAGTTCTTGTTCAGTTCCCATTAAAAAAAAAGAGTTTGAATGTTATTAATTTCAACTCAAAAATTAGATAACTAAATTTGGAGCTATATAGGAGCATGGACGTGCATTTTCATTATGTCACTTTCTATTGTTTTGATCTCTCAATTTACAAGGTAAAATTTAAACCTTTTACACAACAACCACTTTTGTGTTTGCAAATGAAAATCTAAATATGTAGACATGTGTAAAATTATCTAAGACACCCTCAAAAACTTGAACCACTCAAACTGCAGGTATGTTAATACCTAGGTGTGCATTTTAGTGAATCTTGGCATGCATTTTTTCACAAGGGAATAAACTAATTAAAGTTTAAAAGAAAAATATGTATCTCCTAAGAGTGATTGTGCATTTTTAGTTGTTTAGGATCTAACAAGCTTAAATTATGGTTTAAAATACAGATTGGAATCCTCATTTTCTATATCATCATATATCAAGAACATTGTCATCTAAATTTGGATCAACCTACTCCCTATATCCAATGAAATTTGATTTTTTTTTAATTTTATTGTACAGTCATCAGACTTTCGATGACAATTTGATGCGTTCCTATCTAGGCATGGAATTCTCCTGCATCTCTCCTTCGATGATTCCATCATTCCATATCATTGTATCGTCGACGGACTACATGTTTTATAGCTTCACGATGCTGATGTAGGTCGTCGTACATAAATTGACAATTTGGATGGAATCTGTGTTGGCTTTCTGATGGTCCTTAAGCACACTTATGTCATAGTAAAAACCATCATTGTCGATAAAATGGTTTCTTCAAAAATGACACGTGGCATATCAGTTTTGTCACAATACCACCATTTTATGATATTTGTAATTACGACGATTCTATGTGATGAACATGTGTTTCACAAAATATCTCCACAACTGCCATGTGGCAGTCCATTGCATTGTATATCTGACATATGTTTATGGTTGTCACTAGTACGACGAAAGTGGATCGACGAATAAATGAGGAGGGAGTTTGTTGGAAGTTAGATGTGTGGCCATCGGATGGGAATCGGAACGACGTTGGAAAATGAGGAAAATGTACTGGTGCCACAAGGATATCCAGCCCATTGACTGTCCACTCTCCACATGCACAACAACCCCCAACCGAGGTTCTACTCCTACAACAATTCCAATCCTCCAACTCTCTCTTTTCCCACAACCTGCACTACCAAAGGAATGTACCCCCTTCACTACTCATATTCCCTTGAGTTGTACCATTCATTTATTAGGGCCCTCAGTGCACTCAGTTTGATAGGAACTCTCATCTGGGAACCCTCGAGAACTCTCAACTTCCCAAGGAGTTTTCACAATATCCCTCACAAGGCTCTGGAGTCATTTCCTCAACAAGAAAATGCATTATAGGATTACAACCCGTTTTTACAGACACACAGGAATCTTTCTCAACATCAAAATAGCCAAACAATGGATACTTTGAAGTATACCATGGATGGTCCTCTTCTGAAGCCTTTGCTCTTCCTTTGCTTCCCAAAAACTGCATGTAAAAATTTCTCTCTATTAAAAACATGACTGTCCAAAAACTCCCCCTTGGCCATGCAATTTTCCTCTCTTTATTTTCTTGCATGACTTGACATACACTCTTCCCCAAGTTGATTGTACTCATGCTCATGCTCTCCAATAAATATGGGATGTGAATCCTTACACCCACCCTCTTACAAGAGTTAAATGATTGGATTTCAACACACTCCACATCAAATTAGAAGGTTATATACACTGATAGTAATTCAAGAATGTGGTTTGGATTAATACCCATGAATAAATACCCCTTAGACCCACCTCTCTCTTATGGAATCATAGCCCCCCATCGTTCTTCATTCCTTTCATATCAGAACCAATGATTACTATTTTATCAATTAGTTAAAGGTATAGAATATACCATTTGGCCCCCAGCCGTGTTAATCAATATGGGATCTTTGCCCCAATCATATCGGTTCACCAGCATAATTCACATGTATAAAATTATATTACAATTTATGGGGATTAAAATTGAGAATTTTACATTCCCCTCCCCCTTATTTTCACACTGTCCTCGGTGCATAACACCACACTATGTACAGATAATTACAAATCTAGGATCTTCGACCCTAATCGACATGTAGGCTCTCTTTCCTAACATCACATAAGCATTCCAGCCTAAATATAAATACATAGGCACTCGAACCTCAAAAATCATAAATACATAGGCACTATGACCCACAAACATAGATACATAACGCATTAGAATTCTCCTAAAATTATCACGATTTCCACCAACTCTCTTCCACCAACTTTCCCAACCCAAGGAATGTACCCCCTTCATTACTCTTAGTCCATCAGGATGTACCATTATTTTATCAAGGCTAACCGAAGGAATGTGCCCCTTCATTGTCCTTAGTCCATAAGGTTGTACCATTAATTTATCAAGGTCTTTTCGGAACAGGTGACTGGGAATCTCACTATTAGGAACTCAATGTAACTCATTGCTAAGAAAATTAGCAGTACAATAACCAACAACAACCTTGTTTTTACAGTGAAACTCACATAGGAGTTCACTCTTCAGGCCTGACAACCTGGTTTTTTGACAGTGCAACTCCCACATAGGTGTTCACTCTTCATGCCTAACAACCTGATTCTTCTTCAAGCCTGACAAATCGCTTCTTCTACAAGACTGAAAACTTTCTTCTTCATGTCATACTCACCCTCTAGGCTTTGGAATTCCTTTCCATGTTATACAATTCATTAGGCAATCCATCATTTGCCAATGTGTTCTTACGCAGACGAATGCCAACTTGTTGATATACTTCCACTAGCAATTTGTAACATGTAGCAACCATCCCATCTGCATCATATGCATGCTGTTAATATGAGATATCATCATAAAATTTTCGATTCTAATCTTCAAATATGTTTTATACAGGAGAACAAAATTTCCAAACATGATTTTTCTACTCATTATATTTGTCTCTTGCAATTGTAGATATCAGTATTACTTATGGGCTTACGTCCTTTCCATATCGAAGACCACTCTACCTACAAATTTTCTTAATTTTCACTTAGCCAAACAAATTGTTATCATACATGTACATTTATAGCAATTCATGAAATGATCCCAAATTTGTATTTCACCAACAATTCAGTCATTTCCAACCATTATTCACATTAAAAATGACATTCAACCATTAATAATATTATATAGAATGAAACTATCATTCACTGCACATGCATTATCACCACACCAAGCTTTTCATAATGCAATCAAACTTACCAATAAACAAAACCAATGTGTCAATAATCATGGTCACATCTACACAATGCATCTTTGCATTGACTCTGGAATACCATATGTTCATTTCATGCATTCCACCATGTGAGTTGGAAGGTATGGCCCATTCTTCAATACATCATCTTGTTGGAGATACTTCACACACACCTAGGAATTATTTTTCTTAAGGTTTTCCCTATGTTTACTAGTCATTATTTAGTCTCCTATAGTCTAGGTAAAATATTCCTCTAGGATAATATTATCTTCAAGTCACACTTCAGTTTGATTAGTTGAGTGGAGTATAGATAACACATTGGGATCATCACCATGCATCATTAGGATCATCACCAACTAAAGTGCATTGTCCTTGGGATCATCACTAGACTAGTGCATTATTCATGATTCCATGATATCCTCTTCACTTCACTATATTTCAGTCAGTTAATTGAAGACTGAGAGACTAGTTAACTCAGACTAAGCGACAGTTAACTCCCATATCTTCCTGAGAGACTAGACTAGGTGGCAGTTTACTCTCGTAACTGCTAGTGTGTGTCCAGATCACTCTATACCACCACTATGGAGAATTATATTCTCCTCCATTGCACATTAGTTGAGTTATACATAGTATATCATGTGTAAATTATCATTCATTTCATTTGGTTAATGAGAATTCTTCCATTGTTTCTCTCCTGCTTTTCTTTTCTCATATTTTCTTTGCAAACTGTGTATGCAATTTTCTATCTAGACCTATTATGTGAAGGTTCAACACATTTACACATCCAAACTCTTCCCCACAACCTATCCTATCATTTGGATACCTTCCTCTTCAACACATACACAACACTAGGAACATCATCCCTTAGCGGTATTTAGTGTAGGAAGAAAGGTTGCAGTCCAACATCAGTTATACAGGGAAAAACCATTATGCACTTGGATGGAACTATAGCCTTTCCATTTCCAACCACATCATGGCCTCACACATGGCCATGTCTAATGACATTCATTTCTAAAATAGAAGTATGTCTCCTTTCTTCACTTGGTTATGATATTATAACCAACATAACATGGTATGCAATTAAATTTCTCACAAATTCATTCAAACATCCATAAGACTTGCATATTCAAGGCCCTCTTCCTTTTCACACCAATTCAATATTAAAATTCAACTAAGTTAACTCTTACATCAATTCCCTTCAACATTTATGCATCATAAATAACCCCAAATGCATACCTACCTGGTTGTTATTACATTTAATTGACACTACCAGCTCAACTAATATCTTGTAGAAAGTTATAGGATCTCGTTTATTGACCTCTTTATCAACATTTTTCCATCCTCATTTGTCTTCATGTGTATGGTTGTCATATGCAACAACATCATCAACATCTTCAGCCATGCTATAACCATTTTTTTGGATACATAATCCATCATTAGTCTTATTCAAATATCACAACATAATTAATTCATATATATATATACACACACACACACACATAGAGAGAGAGAGAGAGAGAGAGAGAGAGAGAGAGAGAGAGATTTCAACAGACTACTATTAGTCTACAAGCTTTCCATAAGCATATTCAAGCATTTCCATATGCACAAATACATATCAGTGTGCCCACTTCATGCACATGCAATCTATGTTTATCATATGCATCATGCATCACTTCTTTCATGCACTCCGATGCATATTTATTTTAACTTATTTATTTATTCATTTTTGTTGTTGTATATGTTTGTCCTTGAATTTTTGTAGAACCTTTCTTCCTTTTGCACTATCATTCTTCTCAACTATGCATCACAGGCCCCTATTTTGAACTTGCTATAGCCAAGCCCCAACTTGGCCATTCCTCGTTTCCAACCACTAGATCCACTAGTGTTGCCATCTCACAACTACTTTATTTAGGAAGAGAAACATTGTCCCAACATCTCTTTGCTAAATCCTAAATATTCATAGTGTTGTAACATGAAGTACTCCAACTGAACATTAGCATTGTAATCTAATTAGCCACTCACCATTTTCTTGACCAAACTGGTCTTGAAATACCTTTATCATTAATTGACATTTAAACATTATGAAATATTATTTTATGTCATATTTCTAATATTATTTTCCATCCATGGCTTTGATCAATTTACATATCTCTCTTCACTTCAATAAGTGATTCATTGTGAATCACTGCTTTACCATTCAAGACCACTATTCTTTAAAAGGAATGTTATACTCTCCCATTTGCACCTACACCTTGCTTCCATTATGCACTTTGATAATAGAGACAACTTCCTTGATTTGGGTACTTTTAGATAGAATTTCTTAAATCATATCTAACATTCCCTCTTCCTGCATTACTATATTTTCACATAGAGATGACTCATCCACTCCATGAGTCACACCTCATCTTATGACATCCTTTTTCCTTATCATGTAGCAATCTTGTAGCCTTCACTATATTTCTACCTTCAAGGCTATCGAGCTCTTCTTAACTTCCTATGCTTGCAACAATCTTTCTCACCTATTGACTTCGTACTTTATGTGAGAGGTTCCATTGATTTTCCTTTGCAAGCTAATCAGACTCTATACTATCACTCCATATTTGTCTTTTACCAACAATTCAATCATTTCCAACCATTATTCACATTGAAAAAGGCATTCAACCATTAATAATATTATCTAGAAAGAAACTATCATTCATTGCAAATGCATTATTAGCACACCAATATTTTCATAATGCAATCAAACTTACAAATAAACAAAACCAATGTGTCAATAATCATGTTCACATATACACAATGCATCTTTGCAT
Source organism: Picea engelmannii (assembly GCA_009831015.1). NCBI lineage: Eukaryota > Viridiplantae > Streptophyta > Pinopsida > Pinales > Pinaceae > Picea > Picea engelmannii. Next base: position 690,479 of record ML777254.1, read on the forward strand.
TGACTCTGGAATACCATATATTATTTTCATGCATTCCACCATGTTAGTTGGAAGGTATGGTCCATGATTCAATACATCATCCAAACTCTTCCCCACAACCTATTTGATCCTTTGGATACCTTCCTCTTCAACCCATACACAACACTAGGAATGCCATCCCTTAGTGTTATTTAGTGTAGGAAAAAAGGTTGTATTCTAACATCGATTATATAGGGAAAAAATAGTATGCACTTGGATGGCACTATAGCCTTTCCATTTCCAACCACATCATGGCCTCACACATGACCATTTCTAACGACATTCATTGCTACAATAGGATTATGTCTTATTTATTCACTTGGTTAGGATATCATAACCAACATAACACGATATGCAATTAAATTTCTCATAAATTCATCCAAACATCCATAAGACTTGCATATTCAAGGCCCTCTTCCTTTGCACACCAATTCAATATTAAAATTCAGCTAAGTTAACTCTTACCTCAATTCCCTTCAGCATTTATCTCAGCTGACCTCTTTATCAAACATTTTCCATCCTCATTTGTCTTCATGTGGATGGTTTTCATATGCAACAACATCATCAACATGATCTTCAACCATGCTATAATCAATTTCCTGGATACAAGCTTACCAAAAGCATGTTCAATCATTTCCATATGAACAAGTACATATCAATATGCCCACTTCATGCACATGTAATATATGTTTATCATATGCATCGTGCATCACTTCTTTCATGCACTCCAATGCATATTTATTTATTCATTTTTATTGTTGTAGATGTTTGTCCTTAAATTTTTGTAGAACCTTACTTCCTTGTGCACTATCATTCTTCTCAATTGTGCATCACTAGCACCTATTCTGAACCTGCTAGCCAAGACACCACTTGGCCATTCCACATTTCCAACCACTAGATCCACTAGTGCTGCCATCTCACAACTGCTTTCTTTACGAAGAGAAACATTGTCCCAACATATCTTGGATAAATCCTCAATATTCATAGTGTTGTAACATGCACTACTCCAACTGAACATTATCACTATAATCTAATTAGCCACTTGCCATTTTTTTTACCAAACCGGTCTTGAAATACCTTTATCATTAATTGACATTTGAACATTATGAAATATTATTTTGTGTCATCTTTCTACTATTCTTTTCCATCCATGGATTTGCTCAATTTTACATATCTCTCTTCACTTCAAAAAGTGATTCATTGTGAATCACTACTTGACCATTCAAGACCACTATTATCCAAATGAAATGATACACTCTTCCATTTGCACCTGCACCTTGCTTCCACTATGCACTATCATAATGGAGACAACTTCCTTGCTTTGCGTACTTTTAACCAAAATTAGTTAGATCATATCTAACAATACCTTTTCCTTCATTCCTATATTTTCACATAGAGATGACTCATCCACTCCATGAGTCACACCTCATCTCATGACATCCTTTTTCCTTATCTTGTAGCAAGATGGAAGCCTTCACTATATTTCTACCTTCAAGGCTATCGAGCTCTTCTTAACTTCTTGTGCTTGCAATGATCTTTCTTACCTATTGGCTTCATGCTTTATGTGAGAGGTTCCATTGATTTTCCTTTGCAACCCATTCAGACTCTATAGTACCTAACTATTAATATTCCCCGTCCTATGGACCCTAGAATTAATTCAGAATAGACCAACACAATTCTCATTGGTGGAACTCTTATCCTCTTTCTAGCAGTTCTTCATAGAACACACTCCACTAGAGTGCTCATCTACTTATTATTCAATGCCTCGTTAATAGCTCCACCTCTTTTACTTTGACAAACTACTACACTTCAAATATTCCCATACACTTATTCATAGACGCTATAATGAGTTTAAGTAGTCTTCCTAACCCGACAATCACCTCTAGACCTTAGATCTATTAGTTGGAAGTGTTTCTCCAAATTTTGGCATTATTTGGAAAAATCCTTTATATCAAGTAGTTGCATGGTTCATGGAATCCAATTCCACTTCCGTCTACAACTTTATGGAGAAATATGACACTCCCATGGAAAAATTATTCCTTCTATTATGATATCCTATGTATTATATTTCCAATGACCATACCCATGCTTCAATCTGATTTATGGGCCAAAATTTATGGCTTCCTGAAACTCCATTCCGCTCAATGATGTCCTCTAAGTCCACCATAAAAATTCCTTTTGATTCCTTGAGAATCATTTGGCTCAAGAATAAATTTTGAGTGGATACCTAGATTCCACTATGCAATATCTTTCCAATGACTACTTTCTTACTCCATTCTGAGCAACACGCATAAACTTGTAGTCAATTTAATGTTGTCAATTCAACCTTTTTGTACACCTTTTCCCAAGTGCAAAATAATCTTAAACACCAACTTTGGCCACCTACATAGGTAAATCCATTGAGAAACAAGAATGTTTTATGTATCGCATAGATAATACTACTAACATTGATATCGCAACAACTCTCATATTGTCAAATGGGTGCTCCGGTAAAAAAATGCAGCAATATGGAAATGACAACTTTGCCCCTTTTCACTTTCGCCAGGATTAGCAATTTCAACCCTGTTTATGCATCCCTAGACCAAATATTTTGGTATTTTGATAGAATATCAGTTGGGTAAGTCCATGACTATGTTCTAAACAATCTATCACAATTTCACCCTTAACTGGGCTTCATAATTTTAGTTATAACCCACAGAAGTTTCGACTGTTTTACAGTTTTATCCTTGTACAATATAGGTGCCCTATTTCTCATCGTACACATTGTTACTTACCCATATCTGAAATATGGCTCCATGGTTGCATTATATGGTTCAATAGCTTTCCACGGACTATTCATGTGCCCGAATGGACTTTTGAGCAAGGAGTTATTCCCTCTTGAAGTAAATTGGTGTCGAAATTTTACCTTAACTGTTTTAGCTATAACTTTCTCATACGAGCTTTTTTTTGTTTTAGTTCGTTGGAAATCTCTCTCCAAGTTATTTTATTTGAGATGTAGAGACAAAGTGTACCTTTGTGCACTTTGTTTTTATGGGTTTTGATTAGCCAAAAACGTCGTTTAGGGCCTCAAAATCGCCCCACAAAATGAAGACCTTCAAAAACCATAATTTTCATGGAAAATTCACTAAAATACTATTGTAACAGTCTTTAGATACAAAATATTAATCTCAAATTAAGAATTAATCCTAATCGTTGATCTTCTTGGCCTTTCCAAGCTGTAGTTAGACCTCCACAGGCTTGTTGAAAGCTCTTTCTCAGACCCTTCCCATCAGAAGTTCAAAATTCTAGTACGAGGATGTCTCTGAAATCCGTAGTCTGAAACACTATTGGATTATTCCTATCTGGAAACCTCCATTAGAAATTAGATTGCCTAGATCCTCAATCTTTCCGAACTTCGAGCTTTGATAATCTATCGATCCCTCTCTGTCGAACCTTCCTAAATGAACCCTCTAACATCCTCCTTCTGAATACTTTCACTTGACCTCTACGTGGCATTGGAAACTTTTCTCGCCCTTGCTGACATTTCCTCTAACATGGAACACTGACATGGAAACTCACATGGCATTCCCCTTCACTTTTGGAACTTCCAAGGAAACATGCTCGTCTAATAGATCAAACGGTCAGAAATTATGCCTCTCAACAAGCATAATCATATTAGGCTCCAAAAAGTGTGCATTGGTTACCTTAGTCAGAATGAATTCAACGGACACCGAAACAAGCCCAACCATCCAAAAAAGATCTCCTAAAACACTGTCGAACTCCCTCCGAATTCACAGCCTGAGCATTGTTGGAATTCCTATTGGAAACCTTCCTTGAGACCTTCAAAAACACTTCTCCACAAGAACATATTTGATATTTGATGGTTGAGAATGACCTTAATTGATCTGACAACTCTTGTTCTTTCAAGATTCTTCCCTTACGCTTCTCTTCTTCGGACTTCAAATCACACTCTGCTTCAGGAATTTTCCAAAACCTAACACCAAATGAATGGCTAGGATTGACCCTCAATGTGATTAATGGTCCTCATTCATTTGGCTCATACCATCGGACTCCTCCCTTTAGACTCAACTTCATTCCCAACTCCAAATATTTTTGAAACCTTCTTCCCAAAGGCCTTTCAAGAACGTTTAGCTCTGATCCTCCTGTGACTAAATCTCGACTGCTAATTCTCCAAGTCGAATTAATCTGGGACGTCGATTTCTAAACTTCATGACCACCCTGAAACTTACAAGATTTCGACCTTTTAGGAAAAAATAGACTCTGCAACTTGACACCATGAATGACCTCCTTTGACTATTCTGAAGCACTCAAACTCAAAAATATGCTCACAATTTGGGGATTTCACTTTGTTCCACCATTTTCCCCCCAAATTCTCCATAGGGAGAAATCTGCAACCATGAATTTCCTCAATTTGTGTTGGCAAGGAGCCAACACAAATACAATTCCCATGATGAGTCCCATCACTGCAAAAAATGACTTTTCCTACTAAATACAATTCTAAAAATGCCTCATACATATAACGAAAAACTAAGGGGCAGCAGGCCCACAAAAACCACTGCAACAACATGTTGATTTACCGATTCACCTACAACATTTATAAAATCATAGATGCATCTAGTAAACACCCAAGAATTACACAACATTTAAATAAAACATTTACATAGTGGAATAATCATAATAAACACAACATAAAACACTTATTTGTTAATATTTTACCAACTGGTTGCATACAAAGGATGAACCTCCCAGCCATAGGCGTTTATTTTCATTTTCTCTCAACAACAAGCCACCCCTAAGCTGAGGCTATGAGTCCACAAGGAGATCCACTCAATTGACTATTTATATATAAGTTGAGTTTTAATCAATTATGGACATATGAAAGAATTGTGTGTATATATAAACATAGAGTATATGATTGATCCAAGGCCTACAAACTTGAAATATTATACAACATGATTAACGAAATAATTAAGATTAAAGATAAGAAATCTACACGAGGGACATTATTATTGTCCTCCCAATACCCAAAATATTATGTAAACTGTAAAAATAAAAAATATTATGTAAATTGTAAAAATAAAGGGCCTATGACGTTATATTCATGTCATTTTTTCTACCACATGTCCCTTTTCTCTAAATACCATTAGTCATTGATGTAGCTTACCACTTGGATAAATGATGATGCAACCTTACAACATTTCATTACAATATTGTTCTACTTATCCCTTCCATCTCCTCGTTATTATGTTACCAAGATGACATGTCATGATAAAAATTTGCCACAAGTACTTAGTATTAGTGTCTATATAGTTGGGAAATTGGAGATAAATGGTCACATGGGTACACGCATGATTTCCTCTAATGGTTCCATGTGGAAAGATTTCCTCTAAGAGTCTATAGGGGATCTTGAGGTGTTTCCTTCATTGCTTTGAGGATTTTACTTACCTTAACACACCTTTGTAGTCATCAATCTTTGGAATAATTTGTGGTTGCTTCAAGGTGTAGACTATGCTTGGTCATTTGTCCTTAAATACTTTGGTAACCTTTACAAATCATTCAAAACTTTTCCTTAACCCATAACCCTTGCATTACTCTCAATATTTTGCCAAAGGAAAGCCTCTTAATAGTTTTCTTCACATTGTTTTGTTTGTGTGTGCTAGTGTTGATTCTAACTCTATGCATCTTATTCATTCTAGTTGTAGCCTCAAAAGTAATGTTTTTGACACTATGCACATGAGCTAATTTATGTCATGCCATTTTTCCACCCTTTCTTTTGTAATGTGATCATTTTACTATAGTGTTATATTAATATAAATTTGAAGCATTTTTCAATAATAGTAATAATAAGAATGATGATGGCAATAATAAAGAGGGTCATGGTCATAAGTTATAATAGTTTCTCATAAATTTCCATGTCAACTTTCCTTCTAGTATATGAATTACTACAACTAAAGAGGTAAGTTTCCTTATAAAGCTTGAGCATCCCATAATGGTTTCATACATACCTATGCTTAAGATGAGAAATGAGAAATGAGTGATTTAATAAGGAACTAAGGTGGTTTATGTACTAATTCCTTACCTTGAAGACCATACCAATCAAGATGAACTAATATCATATAACCATCCTTATGGAGCCCCACCAACACTAAGTCATTTTCACTAAAATTAACTATGGGGATTTTTACCCCCTCGAGTTGTGGGTAACTAAGGAGATCATGTCTCGAGGCCCATAGGTAGTAGACATGGATTGTTGAGAGCCAGATTGACTAGAATAGACCCACAGGGCCCCTCTTATTCAATGCACCACCATACATCACCAACAACATAGCAACATTCATCACACTAGCTTGGCCCTAGAGGACAACAGGTCTTGGTTCATGAGGTAATAATTCCAGTATCATAGTAAGTGTCACCCTAATAATTGAAGCATTTGAAAATGTTGCAAATAATTCTTTCTTGAATACAAAACGTTTATTTGGAAATTATACTTTTTTCCTTATTTAACCTTGGTGGGTGTCATTTTATCCTAGTAAGTTGGTCACCCTTGGGAATAGGGTGTTACTAGGGGGTTCCTTGAAGATTCATCATACCATTCCTAATCATACTTATAAATTTCCATGATTCCTCCCTTCATCTCCTCATTATTTGGGATTTTCAGGTGTACTGACCCAAGAAGGGATTGTATCTCATTTCATGGGAAGAAGGGGTTGAAATCCTAGAGGGAAATGCACCTGGAAAAAGAAAAAATCCAAATCATAACCTTATAGATGCTCTCCCAAGAAGTCTTGAGAACGATGAAGTGTTTCTCCTAAAAGAATTGAAAGACCTACAAAATCAAACTCGCATTATATACATGTCTCACTTGTTGAGGTGTGTACATTTATGCAGTGTCCCTTTATTTCCATGCATATGGCACTCTATGTACCTCTAGCCTCAAGTGACGTTTTGGTACTCTTTTCTTTCCATTTCTTATAGTACCCAATTTTTTTGGACTTTAATTAATTAATGGCAATAAATGTGCTTGGAAAAAAGGTGACATTGAAAACGAAGGTGCAACACACCCTCTACAAAGGCACCCATAAATGAGACAAAACAAACCCTTGTATTTCATGAACCCCATGCCCATAAGTTTTACCCCACTCCACCTCATACTCATACATGGCTTAGATGGGTTTCCCTTAGGAAACACCCTTGACTGGTCCATAAGTCTTTGAGCATTTGTTTGGTTTGAAAAGGGGGGTTTGATGCACATGTTCAGGTGGTTTAATTATTAGGCATGGATTACTTGGCATGATTTCTGTGACTTATGGACCCTTGGAGGGAATATCTATTTGTCTTTGCAGGACCTTTCCCGGTGAACATGTATTCATGAGGAGATGACTTGTTCAGACCTTCATGAGGGCTTTGGAGCCCAATGATGGATGCAAAGACTCCACATATAGGGAAAGATTGTCATCACCAATTCCATAGTGAAGAAAGGGGGTCATTTCATTTGGAGGCACTTTGGCATGGCCCAAAATATCAGTTCCCATCCTCCCACACTTGAAATGTAGCCTTTGGAGGCTTGGATGTCACCCTCATAGCCAAAGACGTCATCTAGGGATAGGGTTTGATGGATGGATGATGTGGGAGATGCTAGATGAGGATTTTAGCATATGTGGGCATGGTATGTTGACTTTGGAAGCCTAGCACTACACTTTCTCAGTTCAATGTCCCTCATTGAGAGACTAACATCACCCTAGAAGAGATGATGTCACCCATTTTAGGGTTATTCTTTGTAAAAATTAAATTTATTGTAATTTTAATGAGCAAATTAAGAAGTAGGCTCAATTTTGTGAAAAGACGCAACTTTTGGGTTAATGAGGCTAGGATTTCCCATATAAGTATGTCTAGGCTCAAATAATTGTTCATCATACTCTTCCTCACAAGAGGACTTGAATTCTGAAATTCTCTCCCTATTGGGTTACTTGGTTGAAATTACTAGTGTGCACCTTCTTGGAGAAGCTTCTTGTGATGTCTTTTGACTATTTTTGTGGTGGAAAGTATTCAACTAGGGTTTTCTTAGTTAATCTTGGTGAAGTAAGTAAAAAATATGCAATTTTGTTTATGTAATAAATGCTTGTGGTGATTTTGCTTGTTTCATATTGAAGATTGTGAAATTATTTGCTTAAAACCCTAGGAGAGAAACATAAATTGCTTCTTTCTCTTTCTAGTATTTCTACTTGTTAAATTGTCAAGGATATATTGTCTAGGATAGGCTTCTAAAGCCCTAAAGTGTTATCACTTTAGTAACCTTATTCTAGTTGCTAGTCGCAATAATATATTTCAATAGTCCAAGGAGAGAAGGATTCGCTAGGGCCTAAAAGTGCTTACTCTCTAGTGGAATTCATCTTTGAGACTTGAATGCTTGAGGCCTTGAAGTGCCAACACCTCTATCATTTATCTATTTATCCTTTTACCACTATTATCATTTGTTTCTCCAAGTTAATTGTATGTTATAATTGACTCCATAAGCCCAAAAAGAATTGATTTCTACTTTCTCTTGTTAAAGGAATTGATCAAAACAACGCTTGCACTCTTTTTTCAAAGATTTCAATAAATGGTTCTAAATCTAGCTTAGCTAAATTGACTAATTTTGTTGTTGTTGTTACAAATATATTTCTACAGCCATCTTAAACCTTGTAATTTGTTGCATACAATCAACTAACATTGACTTAACACACTCATAAATTTCTCTAGGAAAGTGCTAATTGATCTATGGAATAAATGATAAGTTTGCATTGTACTTTCATGCTATTATGAGTAGTGTTTCTTGTGGTTGTTACAAAAGACTAATTATTATTGTAAAATGATAATTTACTGCATTTTTACTTTAGCCACTGCTTATTTATATTGTCTATTGTATTTGAGGCTTTATTATCATTCTGGTACTTGGAAATTGTTGTATATATGTTATTATTGTTCTTGTTCTAGGCAGGTACACAAATTTCTCTTATTTGCCTCAATTTTCATACATAGACCATGTTGAATTAGGTGACCAGTGAGAGGGGGGGTATTTCTTGACCATATCCTTATCCTACCTAGCCTGTTAGGTCACCAAGGATGCCTCCCTTCGGTTGGGAATTTTTCCAACCCTAAAAGTGGGGATTTCTCACTAAGGTGACAGTGGCGGGATATCTTGTTGTTATGCCAATTTCACGTACTTGTCTTGGGATTTGGACAAGTACAAATTTTGCGATAACAGTGCTCAAACAACATGTCCATGCAAAACATACCCTATTTTTCTTTCTACCTCATATTATCTATAGATTTTAACCTTGTACAATATTTACTGCAAATAGATTTTCAGTAAAAGAACAGAAAAGATACAATGGAAAATACAAACATTACACAAAGATTTTTCCCCTGGAAAACCAAACCAGGAAAACCAACATATTCTATATTCATTCATGGTGATACATTGTTTGAAATACAATATACATATAGGAGCCAATGGCATCCAAAACCCTAACCCAATGACCTGGATTAGTCAACAACCCTAATTCCTTAACTGGAAATAGAAAACCATCGTCAAAAACCATGTGCTAAAAAATTGCCCAACAATGGACATGAAAATCAAGGAAGCATGAAAAACGAGGAAAACATGTGACATGTTTCTTGAGGCAAAAAAATGTCTCAGGGGCGTTGCCCCTGCACCCCCCCTCAAACCCCCCTGTGGGCCCGACGCAACGCAGACACTAATACGCGTGCAAAGAATATAACACATACCCAACATTCTCCCACTTGTTGTTTTCTTTGCATATAGGGGGTTACAAGGTTACATAGTCAACAATCCAGGGCAGCAATGCCCATGGATCCTCTACACCAAGAGAAATTCTCAGTGCTCACATATTTTGTTAATGAATCTGAAACATTCTTCAAAGTGTCCACCTTCATCAACAATACTTTATTTTCTTCAATCATGTCTCTCACAAAGTGATATTGAATATCAATATGCTTTGTCTTTGAATGATAAGTCGGGTTCTTCGCCAGAAAAATTGCACTCTAATTGTCACAATCTATCCTTATAGCTTCTTGTACCAACCCAATACCTGAACACAATCTTTGTAAACATACTTCTTCCTTAATTGCATGAGTGGTTTCCATGTATTTAGCTTTTGTAGTTGAAAGTGCCACTACAGCCTGTCTTTTGATCATCCAACTTATTTCTCCTCCAAACAGGTTAAACACATACCCACTTGTAGATCTCCTACGATCCAGTTCTCCAACCTAGCCTACATCTACAAAGCCATGTATATCCAACACTCTGTCCAATCCTGGTCTTCCTTGGTAGCACAATCCATAGCTAGCAGTGCCACGCAAATACCTGAAAACCCTTATTATTGTTGTCCAATGCTCCTTCCCTGGTTTTGACATATACTTGCTCAAAAATCCCATTGCATGTTGACGCAACCCTGCCCCTCACAGGCACGGTCGCTCCGCCAGGACCTCCTAGTTCTCGGCCCAAAGAGTTATCAATTCTCCAACTCCCTCTGGAGTCCTTACCCACAGTTACTTCCGGCGATCCTCCCTTCCTTAGTTAATGAA